>OX382193.1:13206398-13618898 GCA_947507515.1 Eulithis testata | reverse complement strand
GAGGAAGTAATGAAGAGGATACGGGACACGGTGAAAGCAAAGGAAGGAGGAATAGCAATAGAAAAGATCAGGAAAGCCAAGGATAGGAAAGTTATTGTAGGATGTAAAACAGAGGAGGAGAGACAGCAAGTAAAAGAAAAACTGAAGGGGGCGGAAGAGTATTTGACAGTGGAAGAGGTAAAAAACAAAAACCCACTGGTGGTCCTTAAAAATGTATTCACTTATAATACCAACCAGGACATAATGGATTCCATCTGGAACCAAAATACAATTTTGAAAGACTTAGATAAAGCAGTGAATAACACGGAAATAGTATATAGGAAAAATACTCGAAACAATCAGACACACCATGTGGTCATGAGGGTGTCCCCCGCAGTATGGCAGCATCTGGTCCGTGCTGGAACCGTGGTCATAGACCTCCAGCGAGTAAAAGTGGCTGATCAGTCACCACTTGTACAATGCTCGCTGTGTCTCGGCTATGGCCATGGACGACGGTTCTGCACGGAGACCACCGTCAAATGCAGCCACTGTGGGGGGCCCCACATGAGGACAGAGTGCGCTGATTGGCTCGCCGGTGCAACCCCTTCCTGCTGCAACTGCCTGCACGCTAAGGCTGATAAGGCAGATCACAGCGCCTTCAGCCCTGAGTGTGCAATCAGGAGGAAGTGGGACGCACTGGCAAGGTCAACAATAGCGTACTGCTAAAGACGAACCCCGATGAGCACAAAAACAAGCAGTCCAAGTAAACGGCACGGGTCATGTTGAACATGGCCCACCGCTTACCCCTGAAGTAGCTAAGAATGCTCTCGGCAATAACAATAAAAAAGTCTCGTGCGTACCAAACCAGAAACGGCCATCAGCAAATTAAAATTATAGCAATCGTAAATAATTGAACATTTAGTTATATAAGCCTTGTTGGCATTTATATATTAAGTATATATAAATACAACCAGCAGCAACTAACTATAAAATAGGTAAAAACAAATAATTGTAAACAAAATTAGACGTAAAAATAATCATTGTAAGGTAAAGAAAATCTTTTTTAAGTATATACAAAAAATGGATCTCGATTCCAGGTGGAAAACATTAATATAACACAGGAAATTCACAGTAAAAACATTTAGTATAAAAATAGCATAGTAAATCATTAAAATAAAGAATTCTTTTTCGGAAATAATTGTAGAAATAAAATAGTAAAATAATAAAAACAGCAAAAGCGTAAAACCACATAGTATAAATTAAGCAACAATTAAAAATTGGTAAAAATATATAAAGCCCCCTTTTTTTTTTTTGAAAATAACATAGCAAAACAAAATAATCAAACCGTAATAAAAAAGTCTCGGACCTCCATGTCTGAGGGACACTAGGAAAAAAAAAAAAAAAAAAAAAAAAAAAAAAAAAAAACCTAACCTAACCTAACCTAACCTTTTTTTTTTTTTTTTTTTTTTTTTTTTTTTTTTTGCGCTGGGAAAATGCAAATGACGCATCCCCCCTCCACTGGAGAGTGACAAGGGGGGTATGTGGGACTCCCCGGCCTCCCCAAGGCCGGTATACCCACTAAAAACCCAGCGGCGCTCCTGCGTCGTCTTAGTGGGGGGGACTGGGAAACCGGCAGAGCCTTTACATCCAGTCCCTCCCCGACGAAGCCCGCCATTACAGCGGGGCCCGCACGCCCCTCCCCTGCAGGGTGGGGCCTGGGAACGGCAAGCGACTCGGCCGTTCCCGTCCGCCCGCAAAGGTGGCGAATGTGTGCAATGCGGGGCCGGGGCTCCATGTCGGCCCCGCCATTCGCCACCATGCGTCAGAGCGGCGCGGGACAGTTCCGCGTCGTCCCGCGCCCTCTTCCCCGCTCGGGGGCCCAAGGCCCCCCCACGAAGCGGCGCAGGAGTGTTCCGCGTCCTCCCGCGCGCGCTTCGCCGCCTTCTATGGGACCGCTCGTCCCCCACGAAGCGGCGCAGGAGAGTTCCGCGTCCCCCCGCGCGCGCTTCGCCGCCCCCTTCTGGGACCAGGTCCCAGAAGGTCGTCCGGGCCACCAAACAAGGGGGCCCGGACCCACCTGGGTAGACCGAAGTCTACCCTGCCTCATCACACTGTGCCCTCTGCTACTCAGAGGGACACGCGGAGAGGCCCA
Source organism: Eulithis testata (assembly GCA_947507515.1). NCBI lineage: Eukaryota > Metazoa > Arthropoda > Insecta > Lepidoptera > Geometridae > Eulithis > Eulithis testata. The sequence continues at coordinate 13,616,767 of OX382193.1, read as the reverse complement.
CCGTGTCGAGTTATTGGCCACCGCTAACAAGATCCCACGAGTGAGAAGTTATTAGCGGTGTTTACCAGGGTGCACCAATCCGCGACTGCTACCGTTCCCCCAGGACGAATCCCAGGGGACAAGTAACAGCGCAGACCTCTTGGAGGTTACCCGACCTAGCACCCCACCCCAACCTAACCTAACCTAACCTAACCTAACCTAACCTAACCTAACCTTTTTTTTTTTTTTTTTTTTTTTTTTTTTTTTTTTTTTTTTTTTTTTTTTTTTTTTTTTTGCGCTGGGAAAATGCAAATGACGCATCCCCCCTCCACTGGAGAGTGACAAGGGGGGTATGTGGGACTCCCCGGCCTCCCCAAGGCCGGTATACCCACTAAAAACCCAGCGGCGCTCCTGCGTCGTCTTAGTGGGGGGGACTGGGAAACCGGCAGAGCCTTTACATCCAGTCCCTCCCCGACGAAGCCCGCCATTACAGCGGGGCCCGCACGCCCCTCCCCTGCAGGGTGGGGCCTGGGAACGGCAAGCGACTCGGCCGTTCCCGTCCGCCCGCAAAGGTGGCGAATGTGTGCAATGCGGGACCGGGGCTCCATGTCGGCCCCGCCATTCGCCACCATGCGTCAGAGCGGCGCGGGACAGTTCCGCGTCGTCCCGCGCCCTCTTCCCCGCTCGGGGGCCCAAGGCCCCCCCACGAAGCGGCGCAGGAGTGTTCCGCGTCCTCCCGCGCGCGCTTCGCCGCCTTCTATGGGACCGCTCGTCCCCCACGAAGCGGCGCAGGAGAGTTCCGCGTCCCCCCGCGCGCGCTTCGCCGCCCCCTTCTGGGACCAGGTCCCAGAAGGTCGTCCGGGCCACCAAACAAGGGGGCCCGGACCCACCTGGGTAGACCGAAGTCTACCCTGCCTCATCACACTGTGCCCTCTGCTACTCAGAGGGACACGCGGAGAGGCCCACCGTGTCGAGTTATTGGCCACCGCTAACAAGATCCCACGAGTGAGAAATTATTAGCGGTGTTTACCAGGGTGCACCAATCCGCGACTGCTACCGTTCCCCCAGGACGAATCCCAGGGGACAAGTAACAGCGCAGACCTCTTGGAGGTTACCCGACCTAGCACCCCAACCTAACCTAACCTAACCTAACCTAACCTAACCTAACTTAACCTAACCTAACCTAACCTAACCAAACAAGGGGTTAGGTTAGGTTAGGTTAGGTTAGGTTAGGTTAGGTTAAAATATTTTAAATGACAAATTTTATTTACATGCACTAGTTTAGGAACATTATTATTTATAACTTATACAAACTTTTACATTTTATTTTACTTTACTTTATTTTATACCTTTTGTGACGGACAAATCCCTCTGAAGAGATGTTTGGATTCCGAACTCCCGTTAAAGCGACGAAGGTTGCCGAAGCTGACTCCCCGAACGGGAAAGCAATAGAAAAAACAACCGAAGTAGTAATACCGAAGCAGAAGGAAGACTCAAAGACCCAAAAAGTAAGCACCACTAGCCCAAGACGGGTAGGGATGGAGGAGGAGAGGCAAGCCATGAGCTCTACCAGCAGCCCGATCCCTAGGGTACGGAGAAGTATCGGAGAGTGGGAGTCAGGAAAACCCGAGCCACAATCCAAAACACAAACTACCCCCAAGAAGGCAAAAGTAGTACTAGAGTTCATGAAACAAAAGCCAAGGGCTACCACCTCTCAAACAGAGAGTAAGGTTACGACCCGCAGAACATCGACGGAGACGCCAAAAACTCCTCCAAGCCTAGAAAAGCAAAATTACAAGTTAAAGGATAGGCTGGCCGAAGCCAGACAATGCGTAATCAAAGCAAAAACTAACCTAGGGAATTCAAAAAATATAAAAACCGAAATTAAAACTGAAGTCATCAGCGCAGTTGATAGACTCTACCAACTGGTGAAGGAAGGAGAAAGCGTGAAGGGAAAAAACCAACCTGAAAATAAAACCGAACCTAAAAAAGACGAAGAACCCAGCAAAGAAATGGAAAGAGACAAAGAACAAACCAAAGAAATGAGGAAAGAAGAGAACGACCTACTAAAGAAAATGGAAGAACACGCAAAACTTATCCAAGAAAACAACGCTAAAATGGATAAGCTGAAAGAAACAATCGAAAAGCACCAGGAAACACAAGAGAAACAGACCTACGCGAATGTGGCAGCGTCCATCAGGAGGCAGCCCTACGAAAACACCGCACTACACTCAGTGGTAGTGAGCGCTAAAGATGACCAAGAGACAGGGGAAGACGTACTAAATAGGATCAGGAAAGCGGTGAACGCAAAAGAAGGAGGGATAGTTGTGGAGAAGATCAGGAAGGCAAAGGATAGAAAAGTGATAGTAGGGTGTAAAACGGAAGAGGAAAGGGAGAAAATCAAGGAAAGGTTAAAGCAGGAAGAAAAACACCTGAACGTGGCCCCAAAAACAAAGACCCCCTAGTAATCCTGAAAGACGTACTGTCCTACCATAGCGACGAAGAGATTCTGAAAGCCCTAAAAAACCAAAACCCCAATGTGTTTGAAAAGATTAATGGGAAGGATAAAATGGAGATAGCATTTAAGAAGCGCACTCGAAACCCGCATACTCACCACATTGTTATGAGGGTGTCCCCCAGGATTTGGCAGTTGCTGGTCCAAGCAGAATCCGTCAAGATCGACCTCCAGCGCGTGAGAGTAGCGGACCAGTCACCGTTGGTGCAGTGCTCGCTTTGCCTCGGGTACGGGCATGGTCGACGGTTCTGTAAGGAAACAGTTGAAAAATGTAGCCACTGTGGGGGACCCCACATGAAGGCTGAGTGCGCGGACTGGCTCTCAGATGCACCACCGGCGTGCTGTAATTGTAAGCACGCAAAACTCGACCGGGTAGACCACAACGCGTTCAGCAGTGAATGCATCATCAGAAGGAGATGGGAGGCGCTGGCTCGAGCCACAGTGGCTTACCAGTGCTGAAGTGGTCCCGGGCTCAACATCTTCCTCAGTTAGCAAAAAGGCATACCTCGTGGCACAGGCGAACCTACAAAGGAAACAATTAGCAACGCAAGAAATCATGATTGAGGCCGACAAAAGAGGTATTGCTTTTGCACTGTTCCAGGAGCCATATGTCGGTGCAATAGGCAGAATGAGGGATTATCGGGGAGCCAGGGTCTTCCAGAGCACAAATGTGGATAGCGGTATCGTCAAAGCAGCAATCGCTGTTTTCGACAGTGACATGGACGTTATCCAATATCCGGATCTCACCACAAATAACATCGCCGTGGTGAAAATCCGAACAAAGGCCTGGGAGATCGTGGTGGTCTCGTTGTACTTCGAGCCGGAGCACAGTGACATCGAAGGGTACCTTGAGCAGCTGAGGAGGATAGACAAAAGACTCAAACCAGCGTATGTGGTGCTTGGAGGTGATGCCAATGCTAAAAGCGCCTGGTGGGGCAGTAGCAAAGGCGATCAAAAAGGTGAAGATTTGGCTGGAGCCATAGAAGAGATGGGCCTACAGGTCCTAAACGAAGGCGACACTCCTACTTTTGACACTCTAAGAGGTAACAAGCAATACACCAGCTTCGTCGACGTCACGGCCTGTTCATCGGATATGCTGAACCTGGTGGAGGACTGGAAGGTAAACATTGGTATGACAAGCTCGGACCACAACACAATAACATTTAAACTTAGATTAACAAAAGCTAAAGGAACAAACATTAGTAGAACAACAAGAATTTTTAACAGTAAGAAAGCTAATTGGAACTTGTTTCATGAGAAACTGGCCCAATTGCTTGAAGAAGAAAACCTAAAGGCAGAAAACATCAATAAAGTAGAAACTAAACTAGAGCTAGAAATGAAAATAGAGTCATACATTCAAATAATAACAAAAACATGTAAAAATAGTATCCCAATAAAGAAATCAAAAAGTAAACTTACCTTGCCATGGTGGTCCGATGAACTTGAAGCAATGAAGAAGGAAGTCACCACCAGGAGACGTAGAATCCGATGCGCAGCGCCAATTCGCAGGGAGAAGGTTGTCAGCGATTACCTGAAAGCAAAAGAAAGCTATGAACAGAAAGCCAAATTAGCACAAATAGAAAGTTGGAAGGAGTTTTGTGGGAAGCAAGAGAAAGAAGGAATGTGGGAGGGAATTTACAGAGTAATAGGAAAAACAACTAAGAGGGAGGAGGACCTACCTCTTATTGCTGAGGGAAAGGTTTTGGGAGAAATGGAGTCCACGAAATTGTTGGCAGAAACGTTTTATCCAGTTGACGACAGGGAAGAGGATAACACATATCACCAACAGATCAGAGAGGCAGCTGACAAAGTAAACGAGTTGGATCATGATGCGAACCATGATCCACCGTTTACCCCGGAAGAGCTGAAGTATGCGGTGCATAGTTTTAGCGCCAAAAAAGCCCCGGGGTCTGATGGCTTCACAGCCGATATCTGCGAACATGTGATAACGCAAGATCCCGAGTTATATCTGTCGCTGGCCAACAAGTGTCTGGAGCTCGGTCACTTTCCGGACATCTGGAAGGAAGCAACGGTGGTTATTTTGAGGAAGCCTGGGAAAGAAAGCTACACTAGCCCCAAATCTTATAGGCCGATTGGACTCTTACCAGTGATGGGGAAGATACTGGAGAAGTTGGTTATGGGCAGAGTTAAGTGGCACCTAGTCCCGAAGCTTAGTACTCGCCAGTACGGATTCATGCCCCAAAGAAGTACGGAGGACTCCCTCTATGTCTTGATAAACCATATACGCGATAAGCTGAAACAGAAAAAACTAATAACTATGGTTTCTCTGGACATAGAGGGAGCCTTCGACAGCGCTTGGTGGCCCGCCATAAGAGTTCGTCTGGCTGAAGAAGGGTGTCCTCTCAACATTAGAAGAACCATCGACAGCTATCTGGAAAATAGAAAGGTTAGGATCAGATATGCAGGCAAAGAGGTCACCAGAGAGACGTCGAAGGGTTGTGTCCAGGGTTCCATCGGGGGGCCAATTCTTTGGAATTTGCTCCTCGATCCCTTGCTCAAAGGACTCGAAAACCGTGGTGACTATTGTCAGGCGTTCGCGGATGATGTGGTCTTGATCTTTGATGGGGAAACAGCGACCGAAGTCCAAAGTCGTGCTAATGCCGCTCTCGCATATGTTCGGGAGTGGGGTATCATGAATAAATTGAAGTTTGCACCACATAAAACAAATGCGATGGTCATAACTCGGAAACTTAAATATGATACCCCACTCCTGCGCATGGGCGGGATCGACATTGGTATGTCAAAAGAGATTAGGATCTTGGGGCTCATTCTCGACGAGAAAATGACATTTAACACCCATGCGGCTAACGTTTGTGTAAAAGCGCTCAACATCTACAAACGTCTTTCAAGAGCTGCTAAAATTAGTTGGGGCCTCCATCCGGAGATCATAAGGACGATGTACGTGTCGGTGGTTGAGCCCATTATCCTGTATGCCGCCAGCGTCTGGGCTCCGGCAACTAAAAAGATCTGCATACAAAAGCGACTCAATGCAGTTCAGAGAGGATTTGCTCAGAAGTTATGCAGAGCCTATCGTACTGTTTCACTGAGCTCCGCACTAGTGCTGGCTGGAATACTTCCTCTGGATCTTCGTATACAAGAAGCAGCCGCCCTGTACGAAGCAAGGAAAGTGCCAAGGCCGGTACTGGGAGACAAGGAGGTGGAAAGGATGGTACCTTTTGCAGATACACCGCATCCCGCCGAGCATATGGACCTTAAATTCGTTTGTCTGGTAGACCAAGATCAAGTGGATGGACACAGTAACCAAGCAGTGCGGATATTTACGGACGGCAGCAAAACTGAGGATAAGGTTGGAGCGGCACTGTCCATATGGAATGGTGACACCGAAATCAAAACCCTCAAGTTGAAGCTGTCGTCCCACTGTACGGTTTACCAGGCTGAATTGTTGGCCATATGCCAGGCGACAAAGGAAATCCTCAAGAGCCCTGAATCTAGTTTCGGCATCTACAGTGACTCTAGGTCGTCGCTTGAGACGATTTCTAATCAGGGTTCTGTCCATCCTCTTACAGTGGACATACGCAAGAACATAAAGGACTGCAAGCAACGGGGCAAAGAGGTATCCCTCTTCTGGATAAAAGCACATGCTGGGTTGGAAGGGAATGAGCGTGCAGACCAACTTGCAAAAGATGCAGCCCTGAAGATCAAGACAAAGCCAGTGTACGATCAATGCCCGATATCATTCGTCAAACGACAAATCCGAGCGCAGTCGCTTGACGAATGGAATCGAAGGTACATGTTAGGAGAGACTGCATCAGTAACTAAAATGTTTCTCCCAGATGCCATACAAGCCTTCAGCATAGTTAGGAAAATACAGCCTTCTGGAGTCCTGACTCAGGTGATGACGGGGCACGGTGGGTTTTCTGAATATTTGACTCGCTTCAAATGTAAAGAAAACCCATCGTGCATCTGTGAACCGGGAATGAGCGAAACCGTGCAACATATTTTGTTTGAGTGCCCTGCCTTTGGTTATGAGAGATACGAGTTTGAACAAAAACATAGTTTAACTCTTGAAGCTAATACGGCAAATGAGCTGATAGGTAATAAAGAGACTAGAGATAAGTTTATAGCATATTGTGTGAACGTAGCAAGTAAAGTAATAGCAAAGAATAAGCAAGATAGATAAGTTTTGTTGTATATATATATTGAAATATATATATAGAACCAGCAATAAATAAAACCTAGATAAGAAAACGTAGTATGTAAAAATAAAGATAAGATCGTAGATTGAAATAAGATGTGAAATGTATTTAGCTTTAAAAATAAAAATATAGATATAATTAGAATAAGCTCCTTGTAAACCCCCAGAGGGCAAGTAAACATGTATCCCCCCCGTAGCTAGAAATAAAGAGAAAAAAGTCTTTGATTACGTCAGAGGTACGAGTCTATGGATAGGAAAAAAAAAAAAAAAAAAAAAAAAAAAAAAAAAAAAACCAAACAAGGGGGCCCGGACCCACCTGGGTAGACCGAAGTCTACCCTGCCTCATCACACTGTGCCCTCTGCTACTCAGAGGGACACGCGGAGAGGCCCACCGTGTCGAGTTATTGGCCACCGCTAACAAGATCCCACGAGTGAGAAGTTATTAGCGGTGTTTACCAGGGTGCACCAATCCGCGACTGCTACCGTTCCCCCAGGACGAATCCCAGGGGACAAGTAACAGCGCAGACCTCTTGGAGGTTACCCGACCTAGCACCCCTAGCACCCCAACCTTTTTTTTTTTTTTTTTTTTTTTTTTTTTGTTTTCGGTGAGGAAACTCATTTACGAGTAGACCGGTCCGGGGCGGACCGGAATTATGTGGGACTCACCGCCGAAGCAGAATACCCAAACTAAAACCTCACCGGTGTCCCTCTCGCGCCATTCACGCCGAGCCACGGGAACGAAAGCCATCCGCGACTCGACTGGCGAATACCTCTCATACTGATCCCCTCATTCACTCTAATATCCTCCACTCGGCTTATGCAACACTGTTGCGCCGGCATTAGACGGGGGCGCTGCACTCGCACAAGCATGCAAGTGTTACGCGCATCACCCCGCCCCATTCCTCCACTCTAATCTCCTTGTATACTCATACATCCCCTTATGGCTTTATAGCCCTCGGCCCCACGGCCCACTTCCGTCGCCTGTCAGGAACACATGACACAATATAGCACCCCAACCTTTTTTTTTTTTTTTTTTTTTGTTAACGGGGGGAAATCTGCACACAGACACCAATACCGCATTTGAGGGATGCGGCAAGGTAGTGTGGGGATGGTGACACTCACCGACCCACTAAAACCACCCCGGTGGCCAGCCTCGATGCTTGACAAGGGACTCTGGGACCTCGAAACGACCACGCCAGAGCCCTCACCGCATATCGCCAATAAAAAGCCCGTCCCGGGAGAACGACACCCACAGTCGCGATCCCAGCACCAACGGTGCTACGGCTGCACACGCCACAATGTGCCAGCCGCCCTCCCGGAGTCCGCTATTGACCAGCCGGAGCCCTCACTCCGACCGCCCACGGACCCGAAAGACTCCCTGTATGGCAGGGAGAACCACTCAGCCCCCTCACGGGGCAGGCAGTGCGGAGCGGCCGTTGCCAGCACCCCGCCGCCGCCTCCTCCGAGCGGGATCGGCCCTCTCCCGATCACGCTCGGCGGCTTCTTTCCGGACTAAAACCGTCTCGCAGAAAGAAGCCACAGCCATCCAGGCTGTCTCATCTGCCAGCATAGCCTCGACTACGCTAGGCAGAGAGAGGTCCTGCCCGATCCTGTCGACCAGAATTCCGCGCTCCTCGCACCACGCTGAGCACTGCTCCAACGTGTGCTGCGCGGAATCTCGGTCCCACCCACAATGGTGGCATTGTGGTGTGGGTTCGCGTCCGATCCTACTCAGGTACTCACCGAAGCATCCATGCCCGGTAAGCACCTGAGTAAGTCGATAGGTGACGTACCCATGCTCCCGTCCCAGCCAGGCTTCGAAGTTGGGCGCAATGGCGCCCACGATGCGCTGGCGCGAGCTTCGCGGTTCCTCGAACCGCTCGCGCCATTCCACGAGCGCACGTCGGCGCTCCTGCACGCGCACTTCAGCGGGCGCGGTTCCACTCCCGTCATCGGTCCGGAGACGCCCGTATACACGGGCATCCATCCTCGCCAAGATGTCAAGGGGCGGAAACCGCGCCAAGATCGTCGCCGCCTCAAAAGATATCGTGCGATACCCTCGTGCGATACGGATGGCCATAGTGCGCTGTAGGCCATTATACAACAACCTATAGCGCCTAACACCCGCTAGTCTATGTGACCAGACGGGCGCTCCGTAGAGGGCCATCGATCGCACCACCCCTCCGTATAGACGGCGAACACCTTCCCTGGGTCCCCCGAGATTTGGTAGCAGTCTGTGCAAAGCACCCACTACCTTCTGGATCCGGGGGACGGTACGGCTGAAGTGCTCTCCGAAGTCCCAGCGACTGTCCAAAGTGAGGCCCAGGTACCTTAGGTACGGCCCCACCTGGACATCGACGTCACCTACGCGAACCGACAAACTGGGAGGTTCCCTTCCCCTCGGGAATTTGTGGAACCACAGCGCTTCAGTCTTCTGAGGCGCTGTCCGAAGACCCAGCTCGTGGACCCTGTCCACGACACATGCCACCCCAAGCTCGGCGAGCCCCTTGGCACTCTCGAAGTTGTCCCCACCGGCCAACACTAAAGTGTCATCCGCATAGCAGACGACGTGTAGGCCGATGGGGAGATCGACGCGCAAGACCGCATCGTACGCGAGGTTCCACAGTAGCGGACCCAAAACGGACCCCTGAGGAACCCCACAGTACACTTCCCTCTGATAGCGGGTACCATCCCTGCCCACATACTGCACACATCTGTCACGCAGGTAGGCGCCGATAATGCGCTGCAGGTAGGGGGGGACCCCGTGAAACACGAGGGCCTCCCTGATCGCCCTCCAAGGCAAGGAGTTGAACGCGTTGACGATATCTAGCGACACCGCCAACATCCTCCCGCCCCGGGACACTACCCGGTCCGACAGCGAACGGACTCTAAGAATCGCGTCCACCGTCGAACGCGCCTGCCGGAAACCAAACTGGTCATCCGACAGATCAGGACCTACTTGCCACAGATGCGAGCAGACACGACCAGCGATTATTCTTTCGAATAATTTGCCGGCCTCGTCCAGCAAGCATATGGGACGGTACGCAGAGGGAGAATCTGCGGGCCTGCCATCCTTCTTCAAGAGAACCAATTTAGCCTCCTTCCATTCCTTAGGGAACACGCCATCACGGAGGCAGCCGTCAAACAGCCGCCTCAAGCGGTCCCCCAAACCGGCGGATAAAGCCAGCACCCAAGCCTTTCCGGGAATCCCATCCGGGCCGGGTGCCGTGTTCCGAGCCCTAAGGCGCTTCACAGCTCGGTCCAACTCCTGTTCGGTCACCCCCAGTTCCTCGTCCCAGATAGTCGGGCTCGATAGAAAGACAGGGGGTGATGAGAGATCGTCCTGGACCCTCGGGAAGAGCGTGTCCACGACAACTTCCACGAACGCAGGATCCAGGGTTTCTGTCACCGGAGGGACCCACGGTCTGAGCTTGCCCAGTACCATCTTGTACGGGCGCCCCCATGGATCCCTATTCAATCCCTCCAAGAGTTCACTCCAGGACCGAGCCTTGGCGTCGGCAATCGCGACTTGGAGTGCCACTGTAGCGCCTCGGTATACCTCGTAGGCTCCATCCACCTCTTCGGCAGGGGCTCGCCGTCTTCTCCGGGCTCGTTGGTACAGGCGTCGGGAGCGTAGGCATGTCACACGTAACCTCGCTATCTCCTCCGACCACCAGTACATCGACCCGCGCTTGGAAGGCCCGGCTCGGGGCATCGACACATCGCAAATCGACGTCATCGCTGCCCGGAACCAGGCTGCCTCCCTGACAGGATCGGGCAGATCCTCTCCGGCTTCCGGCCAAGCCGCGACGATGGCGGCGGCCTCGAGCAGATCTCTGTCGAGCCGCTTGAGGGACCATCGTCTCGGCGGACTGCCACTGCGGCGGAACGCACGTCCGGGGGGGCGGAGGGCCACATCCAAAAAGATGTGGCGGTGATCAGATAAAGTGACCACCTCCTCCGCGACTCTCCATCCCGAAACCAGGTGTGTGGCCGAAGGAGTCGCCCATGTAAGATCCACGATCGACTCCCCCTGCCACCGCACACAGGTGCTTACCGACCCCCGATTTAACAACCGGAGGTCCATACCCGCCGCCCAATCGACGATTGTCTCTCCCCTCGGGTCATCTCGGGGACTGCCCCACTCACGAGAGTGAGCGTTGAAGTCGCCCAAGACGAGCACTGGACGCGGCAGGCACCTGCGTATGCAACCACCAACCGCGTCCAGGTACACCTCGTACTCGACGAGGGTACAGTTGGGAGAGATGTAGCAGCCCACAACGGCTAGGCGACCCCATTCCGTGGCCACGAAACCCTGTCCCTTCTCAATAAGGGCACAGTGGGGGTCGCCTTCGCCACCGCCCCAGAATATAGCGACAGAGTCCAAATCGTCACCGAACCACCGTGGATGGTCTGGGACGCGGTAGGGCTCTGCGATTACGGCTAGTGCAATCGACCACTGCGCGAAGGTTTGCTGAAGCAAATCCTGCGCGCCACGGCAGTGGTTCAGATTGCACTGGAGGATTCTAAGGGTGTGATCCATTAAGAATCCTCCATGCCCTCCTGGGGCGGCGGGTTTGGACCCGACCTAGCGGCCCCCTTCGTTGGGGCGGCTTTGTCTTCCGGTGCTGGGGCCGAGCGAGGAGACTTCCTCGTGCCCTTAGGAGGGGTGCAACTCTTGCTCCCCATCCTATGGTCGGCCTTACAACCCTTGTCAGCGCACAGCGGACACTTGCGCGTATTTGTGCACTGGCTCGCCCGATGATCGGGTTCGCCGCACGCGTAGCACAAGTGACTACGGTCCACTGTGCTCTGACATGTGCTGCGTACGTGCCCGTACTCCAAGCACCGGAAGCACTGGAGCGGTCTAGAGGTCAGATAGTCGACCCTAGACTTGACCCACCCTACTACGACGTGCTTAGCCGCTGCTAGCTTCCGCACGGAAGCTAGTGGACATCGGACCCATACCGTGCCCAGGGCTTTGGGAGAGCGACGTATGTCACCCACCCGCACGTCGAGGACCGAGCAGTCGGCGGCCTCTGCGACAGCAGTCTGCACCTCTTGAGGTGTGACGCTGTCGTCGAGGTCTTTCAGCCGCAACTCCCCCGTTTTCACCGGACGTGCAACACGCACGCCCAGATCCACCAGGGCTACGCGCAAGCGTTCGGCCAAGGCGTCAGCCTTGGAGGCGCAGTCGGGTCCCGACACCTCCATTATAATGCCTCCAGTGATGGCCTTTCTGAAACGCACTTGTTCCAGGCCAACATCGGCCAACTTAATGCGGGCCTTAGCCGCCGCCATGACTGCAGCGTAGGTGACATCGGAACCCTCCGGAACCGTCACCGTAATTGCCGCAGACGTCGGCACCCGCGCTGGCTTCGGCTTTTTGCCAGCCTTGGGGCCAGCCTTCGAGCCAGCCTTCTGACCAGCCTTCGGTCCGGTCTTTGGACCAGCCTTCGGGCCAGCCTTCGGGCCAGCCTTAGGGCCAGCGCTCGGCCCAGGTCGCACAGACTCAGGAGCGGCGGCCTTTTTTGGCGTCCTCTTCTTCCCCGTCACTGTCGCCCACGTCGACACCGGCGTCCTCGACGACTGCGTCTCCGCAGTCTGCGACTGCACGGGTGGCAGGGAAGCTACTGGTGGGGGTCGAGCGTTTGCCCTTGCCTTGCCAGCCTTTGGTGTTGCTGGAGAAGCAACGGCATCCCTTTGGGCAGAAGAAGGCATGGCACCCATAGCCACCACCAACTTACTGTCCATTAGAGCGCCGATACGCTCCATGAGACGGCCTTCCCAGTCCCCACCGGCAACAGGTGGAGTCACCACCGCCGGTTCAGCCACGCTAGCACTAGCGCTGGCCTGGGAACTGACCACCTGTTCCACCTTGGCAGAAAGGGCAGCCATTTGGGCACGCAACTCTGCGTTCTCACCCTCGAGCCTCTTGACATTGGCGTCTACCGCCGCACGGTGCAAGAGCTCCGCCGAGATCGCTGCCGCCCTCCTGACGGCCACACGCAGACCCTTAATAAAATTGCCCTTCAGGTTCTTAGACCTGTCGGCAATCTTCTCAATGGTCTGCAATTCGACCGTCATGCAGGCGTCCAACTCCTGAGAGCGCAACGCCTGCATTTCCTGTGCCAAGACTTCGGGTGTCGGCAAGTCTGCCTTCGCCCGCTTGTCTTCCGGCGCGACTTGGGGATTAAAGACGTCATCGTCTTCGTTCCCCTTGTCCTTGAGGAACATGGCACGCTTAGTCTCTTGCGAGTCTGAGCCACCACCCTCACCATCCCCCTGGGGCTTTCGCCCTCGCTTCCGTGTGGCGCGGGCCATGCCCGACGCCGAAGAAGCTTGGGAAGAAAGAGACATGACGGAAGTGTCAGACTCTTCTCCCACATCGCTCGCCATTGGCGTAGCCGGTCTCGCGAAGCCTCTCTGCTTCGCCGAAACCCTCCCTTCCTTCTTACGTGAGCTCCCAGAGCTCACGAGGCGATTGTCGCCCCCCCCAGAGTACGAGGGGCAGAGTGCCGGAGCACTGCGGGATTCTCCGACGTCAGAGACGCCGGTACCCGCCTGGGGTCCATTTTTACAATCGGCCTTATTCATTTTTTTTGTCCTCTTTGAGGGGTGAGGACCCCGAAGATCCGCAGTAGCGGCTGATTATACCGACCAACCCGCCTGGTCGGCGAACCCTCCGTGGACTTCCAGGATTGGGAGTTCACGGATGGATTCGCCGAACAAGCGATCTGTTGCGCTGCGTAGCCACTCCAAATATCAGGGTTTTTTAACGAGGTGAACTCCTCGAGGTCCGGGCGGCAAAGCCAAGACCCTAGGACGCTGGCAAAGAGGACAACTCCTCAGAGCCTACCCAGAGGCAGTGCAAGTGCACACCGGGCACGTCCCGCTTCATCCAGCGCTTTCTCTGCTCAACAGAGAATGCCTGGAGAAGCTCCTATCCCGGGGTAGTCAGGGCGGGTTTAAGTATGGGAAAAATCCCATCCCTAATCCCCCCCCGAGCACAAACCCCCCTGCGCTGATCCCTCCCCTCAAGCCTTTCCGTATGGGTATTCCTGCGGTATAGCCTTGACGATCATTGGGACTTGCGCGCCCACCGCCGCCTACTCCGCGGCTGTGTCGGGTTATTGGCCACCGCTAACAAGATCTCACGAGTGAGAAGTTATTAGCGGTGTGTACCAGGGTGCACCAATCCGTGACTGCTACCGTTCCCCAGGACGAATCCAAAGGGACAAGTAACAGTGCAGACCTCTTGGAGGTTACCCGACCTAGCACCCCATAGCACCCCAACCTTTTTTTTTTTTTTTTTTTTTTTTTTTTTTTTTTTTTTTTTTTTTTTTGCGCTGGGAAAATGCAAATGACGCATCCCCCCTCCACTGGAGAGTGACAAGGGGGGTATGTGGGACTCCCCGGCCTCCCCAAGGCCGGTATACCCACTAAAAACCCAGCGGCGCTCCTGCGTCGTCTTAGTGGGGGGGACTGGGAAACCGGCAGAGCCTTTACATCCAGTCCCTCCCCGACGAAGCCCGCCATTACAGCGGGGCCCGCACGCCCCTCCCCTGCAGGGTGGGGCCTGGGAACGGCAAGCGACTCGGCCGTTCCCGTCCGCCCGCAAAGGTGGCGAATGTGTGCAATGCGGGGCCGGGGCTCCATGTCGGCCCCGCCATTCGCCACCATGCGTCAGAGCGGCGCGGGACAGTTCCGCGTCGTCCCGCGCCCTCTTCCCCGCTCGGGGGCCCAAGGCCCCCCCACGAAGCGGCGCAGGAGTGTTCCGCGTCCTCCCGCGCGCGCTTCGCCGCCTTCTATGGGACCGCTCGTCCCCCACGAAGCGGCGCAGGAGAGTTCCGCGTCCCCCCGCGCGCGCTTCGCCACCCCCTTCTGGGACCAGGTCCCAGAAGGTCGTCCGGGCCACCAAACAAGGGGGCCCGGACCCACCTGGGTAGACCGAAGTCTACCCTGCCTCATCACACTGTGCCCTCTGCTACTCAGAGGGACACGCGGAGAGGCCCACCGTGTCGAGTTATTGGCCACCGCTAACAAGATCCCACGAGTGAGAAGTTATTAGCGGTGTTTACCAGGGTGCACCAATCCGCGACTGCTACCGTTCCCCCAGGACGAATCCCAGGGGACAAGTAACAGCGCAGACCTCTTGGAGGTTACCCGACCTAGCACCCCAACCTAACCTAACCTAACCTTTTTTTTTTTTTTTTTTTTTTTTTTTTTTTTTTTTTTTTTTTTTTTTTTTTTTTGCGCTGGGAAAATGCAAATGACGCATCCCCCCTCCACTGGAGAGTGACAAGGGGGGTATGTGGGACTCCCCGGCCTCCCCAAGGCCGGTATACCCACTAAAAACCCAGCGGCGCTCCTGCGTCGTCTTAGTGGGGGGGACTGGGAAACCGGCAGAGCCTTTACATCCAGTCCCTCCCCGACGAAGCCCGCCATTACAGCGGGGCCCGCACGCCCCTCCCCTGCAGGGTGGGGCCTGGGAACGGCAAGCGACTCGGCCGTTCCCGTCCGCCCGCAAAGGTGGCGAATGTGTGCAATGCGGGGCCGGGGCTCCATGTCGGCCCCGCCATTCGCCACCATGCGTCAGAGCGGCGCGGGACAGTTCCGCGTCGTCCCGCGCCCTCTTCCCCGCTCGGGGGCCCAAGGCCCCCCCACGAAGCGGCGCAGGAGTGTTCCGCGTCCTCCCGCGCGCGCTTCGCCGCCTTCTATGGGACCGCTCGTCCCCCACGAAGCGGCGCAGGAGAGTTCCGCGTCCCCCCGCGCGCGCTTCGCCGCCCCCTTCTGGGACCAGGTCCCAGAAGGTCGTCCGGGCCACCAAACAAGGGGGCCCGGACCCACCTGGGTAGACCGAAGTCTACCCTGCCTCATCACACTGTGCCCTCTGCTACTCAGAGGGACACGCGGAGAGGCCCACCGTGTCGAGTTATTGGCCACCGCTAACAAGATCCCACGAGTGAGAAGTTATTAGCGGTGTTTACCAGGGTGCACCAATCCGCGACTGCTACCGTTCCCCCAGGACGAATCCCAGGGGACAAGTAACAGCGCAGACCTCTTGGAGGTTACCCGACCTAGCACCCCAACCTAACCTAACCTAACCTAACCTAACCAGGTATATGAAAGGATAAGGAAGGTAGTGAATGCAGCGGAAGAAGGGACAAAGATTGATAAAATCAGGAAAGCTAAAGATAGGAAGATAATAGTAGGTTGCCAAAACGAGGAAGAACTGAAGAAGGTCAAAAAAAAAAAAAGGATAGCGGAAGGGGAAGGACAGCTCAATATAGAGGATATCAAGAATAAAGACCCGCTTGTTATCCTCTACGGAGTCCTACAGTGCCACACGGATGAGGACATCATTAAAGCCATCCGCACACAGAATGGGCATCTGTTGAAGGGAGTGAGCGGCGAAGACGACCGCATGGAAGTACGCTTCCGCCGCAAAGCGAGGAACCCGCTCATCTCCCACGTTGTCATCAAGGTGTCGCCCCGACTGTGGCAGTGCCTCACAAACGCGGGGACTGTATACATCGACGTGCAGAGGATCAGAGTCGCCGACCAGTCCCCCCTAGTACAATGTTCGCGCTGTCTAGGGTACGGACATGGGCGGCGGTTCTGCACCGAGGCAGTCGATGTGTGCAGTCACTGCGGTGGAGCGCACCTTAAGCCGGAGTGCCCCGACTGGTTGAGCGAAGCCACCCCCAGCTGCGTCAACTGCGTAAAGAACAAGGCTGTAAAAATTGATCATGGCGCCTTTAGCAATGAATGCCCGGTGAGGCGCAAGTGGGAGGCACTGGCGAGATCCACCGTGGCGTATTGCTGAGGGCGTCTTTTACAAGATCATACAAGCAAACCTAAGAAAGCAGCGGTTGGCGACAGACGAGATCTTTATCGAAGCCACAAGATCCAAGGCAGCAGTCCTCCTCCTACAGGAACCATATGTGGGGTCGCAAAGGCAAATGAAGGGATATTCAGGTGCCAGGATCTACCAGTACCAGAACTTAGAACAGGGCGAGATGGTGAAGGCGGCGATAGCTGTCTTAGACTCCACATTAGACGTCGTACAATACCCGCTGCTCACCACCAAAAACATCGCCGTACTGGGGATCCAAACAACTGCCTGGAAGTTCAATCTGGTCTCTGTATACCTGGAAGGTGATCAGCCCCTGGAACCATATTTGGACCACCTAACCAAGGTAGTCAACGAGCTAGGACTAGTCAGGCTGATCATTGGAGGCGACGCAAACTCCTGGAACATCTGGTGGGGTAGCGTCAGGACCAACTCCAGAGGGGAGGACCTGATGAAGTTCCTCGATGAGCATGGGCTACAGGTGCGAGAGGTGACCGGAGATACACCAGCCACGTAGATGTCACAGTTTGCTCAGAGGACATGCTCACCCTGGTGGAAGGATGGACCGTCATCGAGGGAATGACGAGCTCGGACCACAATTGCATCACATATAACATACAGCTACACAAAGCACACGGGACACAAATCACACGCACAACCCGACTCTACAACACAAAGAAAGCAAATTGGGCCCAATTTCATGAGAAATTGGACCAATTCAAAGCAGACCACCAACTCACACTCACAGAAGTAGAGCACACACACAACACACAACAAATAGAAACATTCATACACACATACACACAAGCAATCACACACGCATGCACACACACCATACCAGCCAAAAAACACACACAAATACTTACCATCCCGTGGTGGTCCGAAGAGCTCGCGCAGTTGAAGCGGGAAGTCGCCACCAGGAAGAGAAGAATCAAGGGCACCGCACCAGTCCGAAGAGCAAGAGTAGTCGAAGAATACCTGAAAAAGAAAGAAGAATATGAGTTGGAGGCGGAAAAGGCAAGGGTACAGAGCTGGAGGGACTTTTGTAGCAGGCAGGATAGGGAAGGAGTGTGGGAAGGTGTGTACAGAGTGATAGGTAGGACTAGGAAAAGAGTAGAGGATGAGCCACTCCGGATTGAGGGCAGGGTGTTGGACGCAAAAGGCTCTGTGAAGGCACTTGCGGATGCATTCTATCCAGAGGACCTTACAGAAAGCGACAACACCGAACATCGCAGAATAAGAGCCGAAGCAGAGATCGTAAACAGTGGACAACAAGCTGAGCCCTGCGACCCACTGTTCACAGCGACTGAACTTAAAGCTGCGATAAATGCCTTCAACCCGAAGAAAGCCCCCGGAGCAGACGGTTTCACCGTCGATATATGCGCAGAGGCCATTGCAAATGACCCAGCAATGTTCCTGGCACTCACCAACAAATGCTTGGAGCACGCGCATTTCCCAGATCCCTGGAAGGAGGCCACAGTAATAGTACTACGTAAACCCGGAAAAGATACCTACACCACCCCCAAGTCGTACAGGCCTATCGGGCTCCTCCCAGTGCTGGGGAAAATCTTCGAGAAGATGTTGATCAACCGAATCAAGTTCCATTTAGTTCCAAGGATAAGCCTACGCCAGTACGGATTCATGCCCCAGAAGAGCACCGAAGACGCCCTCTATAACCTGATACGACACATCAACACGAAGCTCGATGAGAAGAAGATGTTGACGCTAGTGTCGCTGGATATAGAGGGGGCCTTCGATAGCGCATGGTGGCCAGCCATCAGAGTCCGACTGGCGGAGGAGAAGTGTCCGATCAACTTGAGACGGTTGATCGACAGCTATCTCCGTAACCGAAGAGTTAAGGTCCGATACGCTGGAGAGGAGTACGCTAAGCACACGGAAAAAGGATGCGTGCAAGGATCAATAGGTGGCCCCATCCTGTGGAATTTACTCCTGGACCCTCTCCTGAAGGACTTAGAGCTCAGAGGAGACTACGTGCAGGCGTTCGCGGACGACGTGGTGCTTGTCTTCGATGGTCAGACGGCGCTTGAGATCGAAAGACAGGCCAATGCCGCACTCGAGCATGTTCGGGCGTGGGGAGTCCGTAACAAACTGAAGTTTGCGCCTCACAAGACCATGGCTATGGTGATCACGCGCAAACTTAAGTATGACTCCCCGCGCCTTAGCATGAACGGGATCGACATTGGCTTGTCAAAAGAGATCAAACTGCTCGGTCTCACCATCGACGACAAACTTACCTTTAACTCGCATGCCACGAATGTCTGCCGCAAGGCGCTAAGGTTTTACAACCAGCTGTCCCGAGCGGCCAAAGTGAGCTGGGGCCTACAGCCAGAAATAATTAGGTCGATATACACCGCCGTGGTGGAGCCCACGATAATGTATGCGGCCAGCGCATGGGCACCCGCCACAGCAAAGCTATGCATAAGGAAGGAGTTCGACACGGTGCAGCGTGGTTTTGCGCAGAAGATCGTAAAGGCCCACAAAACAGTCTCACTCAACTCGGCGCTATTACTTGCTGGGCTACTTCCGCTGGACATTAGAATCCGGGAAGCAGCCTTGCTTTATAGAGTAAAGAAAGGTCACACCCAGCAAGTAATAGGAGACCGAGAGATTGAGGTACCAGTGCCATACGCAGCCATGCCGCACCCAGCACTGCAGACGGAACTACGATTCGCCTGCGTGGAGGACGGAGCAGCATTGAACCAGAACCTCGACACCCACCTAAACATCTTCACGGACGGAAGTAAAATTGAAGGTAAAGTTGGCGCCGCACTATCCATCAGAATCGGCACCAACGAAATCAGTTCCCGTAAACTGAGGCTGGATGAATGCTGCACCGTCTACCAAGCAGAGCTGCTTGCACTATCGGCAGCCACGAAAGAAGCGCTTAAGAGGCAGCAACCAAGTTGCAGCATCTTCAGCGATTCACGCTCCGCCCTCGAAACGGTGACGAATCTGACTTCCCCCCATCCCCTCGCAGCCCAGATTAGAGAAGACATAACCCGACTCAATAATCTGAACAAAATAGTAAAATTATTCTTCGTAGGGATGGAGGGAAATGAGAGAGCCGACGAGTTGGCGAAGAGTGCAGCGCTGCACTTGAAGACTAAAGCAAATTATGACAACTGTCCTGTCTCATTCGCAAAGCGAGAAATCAGACGAGACTCGCTCTGCGAATGGAACAAACGCTACACACAAGCATCACAAAGCGTAGTTACAAAAAGCTTCTTCCCAAACGCGATACAGGCACACCGTCTCTTAAAAAAGATAAACTTAAGCCCCACTATAGTCCAGCTTTTCACAGGACACGGCGGATTCTCCTCATACTTACACCGATTCAAGTGTAAGGAGAGTCCGTCGTGCCCATGCGACCCCGAGGTAGAGGAGAGTGTCCACCATGTTTTAACTAGCTGCCCCAGATTTGGAAGAGAAAGGTTCAATTTAGAAATGGAAATAGATAAATGTATAAATGTAGAAAATTTGGCAATAATAATAGAGGATAAACATGTAAGAGATAAATTTCTAGAGTATTGTATAAAAATAGTTAAGACAGTAGCAAATAAAAATAAGTAGCAATAAGGAAGCACAATTATGTAATTAATATAGTTATATAATATTGTGTCCATTGAAAATAAGTTAGTAGATAAGAAAGAAATGTATTTTAAATATGTAAAACTTAGAAAATAAATAAATGTAAACCCTTGTATTTCATCCCAAAAGAAATAAATAAAGATAAGAAATAAAAGTAAAGTAAATGTAAATTAAGAAAGCAAGCGGATGGATGAAAGAAAGATACAGTATGAAGAACGAAAGTGCGAGAGGCATAAAAGCGAGAACTGGTACGAAAGAGTTGTGTTGGAAAATTAGCCTGGTAACGCCAGGGGAAAATAGGAAAAAAAAAAAAAAAAAAAAAAAACCTAACCTAACCTAAACGAAAAAAAAAAATGTAGTAAACTTAGTTGTAAGTAAATTCTTAAAATAAGAACCTCTTAGACCCACTTTGGGTACGATAAGCATGTTACCCCACCCGTAGATAGAAATAAACGAAAAAAGACTTTGATTCATTACACGTCAAAGGAACGAGAAAAAAAAAAAAAAAAAAAAAAAAACCTAACCTAACCTAACCCAGTAGGAAAAATAAATAAAGTCAACATTTTTAAAACAATAGTTACATAAGACTTGTTGGTATTTATATAATTTATGTATATAAAACAACTAGCGATAACTATATTATTAGAATTTCCTAACATAGGGTAAGTATTAGAAAGTAAAATCAAAATTGAACAAGAAAACTTTGGAACGATGAAATAGAAATAAGCATTTGAATATTGTAATAAAATAAATAGTTTAGGATTCCAGGTAAATAATATTTTTTTATACAGTGGAAGGATTGTGGAATGTTAGAGAAACCAGTAAAATAAGGCGCATAAAAAACAAAAACATTACTATATTTTGCAACATTTTAGAAATTCAAAAATTAGTAAACATAAAACAAACGGGAATTTTCTTCTTTTTGAAAAATAAATCTTTGGTTAAATAAAACAAAAAACGTATTAAAAAAGTCTGAGGGACACTAGAAAAAAAAAAAAAAAAAAAAAAAACCTAACCTAACCTAACCTAACCGGTGACTTACGATGGCGTGCGATACATCAAATTAAGCGTCTCGGCAACCATTGTGCGAATAAATTATAATAGGACCCACGTTCTATACAAAAAACGTGAATTTTTGTCATTTTTCGCATAATTTTAGCAAAATTTCAACAATTTTATTTTCTAAATTTTAATTTTACAAGTAAATAAATTCTTAATTGTCCCCACCTTCTTTTGACATTTCTAATTTTGGTTTTTACCAAATTTGTGTTTCACTGCCTGTTTAAAGGCGAAATTATCATTGTATAAGACTGTTCTTGCTAGGAACGTAGCTGTAGGTTAGTTAGGGTTTTGTATTGTTCGTTTGACTTAATTTTATATATATCTATTTACAACTTTTACAAATTTTTTAATTTATTTTCTTTACAACTTTTACAAATTTACCTTAGACTTTAATTGTGTCCCTGTAACCTCCACACAAAATGTTCGGTTTCCGCACCCCTGCCAAGAGCAGCAAGTCTTCGAACGGGTTCCCCAGGAGAACCTCAACTACACCACCAGCTGAGCACGAAAACGACAGGCCTTTAACTTCAAGCGTTCGCCGAAGTATCGGGGAGTGGGAAGCTGGTAAAGCAGATCCACTTACTCCAACCACCCCGGAGAAAGTTGCACCGGTGGACCCCTCAAAGACAAAAAAGGTGCTTTCACAGGGAAGTAAGGTAGGCGTGAAAGTACCGATAGAGGCTTTGAGAAGCTCACCGGTGCAACCAAAACACACCAGTCGGTTAGCTGAAGCGAAGGCCTGTCTTACCAAGGCTAAGGTTAATCTGAGGAACTCGAAGAACATGAAGACGGAAATTAAAACAGAGGTTATACGAGCGATCGAAAGATTATACCAATAGGTTAAGGAATCGGAAAATGGAAATGAACAGAGAGGAAAGATAGTGAATGAGCCGGAGAAAGGAAAAGAGCAAGGGGGAAAGCCAGAAAAGGAGATGAGAAAGGAAGAAAAAGATCTCATTAAGAAACTAGAGGAACATGCCCGACTCATAAGTGAAAATAGTACTAGGATGGAGAGTTTGCAGAAGAAGATGGAACAACAGCAGGAGAAGATAGAAAACCAGACGTACGCGAGTGTAGCAGCGGCGCACACTGGGAGGCAGTTCTCTGAGCGTGCCGCGCTATACTCAGAATTTAGATAGTATTAGTAATAATAAATAATAATAAATAATCACAGATTTGCTACTCAAGAACTGACCTGGAAATCATAGATATGCTACTCAAGGGCTGACCTGGAAATAGAAAATTTGTTACTCAAGGGCTGACCTGGAAATCATAGATTTGCTACTCAAGCGCTGACCTGCAAATCATAGTTTTTCTACTCAAGAGCTGACCCGAAAATCATAGATTTACTACTCAAGCACTGACCTGGAAATCATAGATTTGCTACTCAAGAGCTGACCTAGAAATAGGTATTTTGCTACTCAAGGGCTGAGCTGGAAATCATAGATTTGCTACTCAAGCGCTGACCTGCAAATTATAGATTTGCTACTCAAGAACTGACCTGGAAATTATAGATTTGCGACTCAAAGGCTGACCTGGAAGTTATAGATTTGCTTTTTAAGGGCTGACCTGGAAATCATATACTTGCTACTCATGCACTGACCTGCAAATCATAGATTTGCTACTCAAAAGCAAACCTGGAAAGCATAGATTTGTTACTCAAGGGCTGACCTGAAAATCTTAGATTTGCTACTCAAGCACTGACCTAGAAATCATAGATTTGCTACTCAAGGGCTGACCTGAGATCATAGGAAAGTGAAACGGCACATAAAACGGCATGAAACGGCACATGAAACGTCATGAAACGTCATGAAACGGAATAAAACGGAATGAAACGGAATAAAACGGAATGAAACGGTATAAAACGGAATGAAACGGCAAGAAACGGAATAAAAGGGCATGAAACGGAATGAAACGGTGAAACGGCATGAAACGGCATAAAACTGCACATGAAACGGCATGAAACGGCATATGAAACGTAATGAAAGGGCATGAAACGGAATGAAACGGCATATAAAACGGCATGAAACGGAATGAAACTGCGTGAAACGGCATGAAACGATATGAAACAACATGAAACGGAATGAAACAGCACATGAAACGTCATGAAACGGAATGAAAGTGAAACGGCAAGAAACGGCACATAAAACGGTATGAAACGGCACATGAAACGGCATGAAACGGCATGAAACGGCATGAAACGGAGTGAAACAGAATGAAACGGATTGAAATGTAATGAACGGAATGAAACGGCATGAAACGGCATGAATAGGCATGAAATGGCATGACACGGAATGAAAGGGCATGAAACGATATGAAGCAAGAAACGCGCTCTACGATAAAAAATAAGCATTTAATTATTTTACAAATTGTTCAAATTTTTCTAACTGCTTCAACAAGTGAATAAAGATTTATTCTTTGAAGAAAGTCCGAGTTTTATTTATTTCCTCGCAAATGTGTTATAAAACGTCGTATGATATACGTGCGCTTTGAAAATTACAGCCTCTGCTTTCTTGTAGCCCTCGCCTACGGCTCGGGCTGGCAATATCGCCTCGGCTGTAATTTTCAATTTACCGCACTCATATCATAATGTACTATTACAATTCTATTCGCTTTTAAACAAAATTACTCTTAAACATGGAATAAAAACATAATAAATTAGTACGAACCCAGTGACGACAACTTTTTTTCGGTAAGGTGCGATTACCATAGTATTCGCGGGAAAATGATAAAATCATATTTTGGTAATGTATTATTACCATACCTACTGATTGATCTTCGTTCACTTTTATAGGGTAGATTTGGCAGTTGACCTGTACGACTATAACAGATCGGTCGCGTTCTTTTTATGTCTAAACGCTATTCCGGGGATAGACAGGTACAAAAACCGATGTATTTTATTCCGAACAAAGGATAATTCATTTTTTACGATTACATTTTCACACTTTTAAATAAAAAAAAATTGGTGTGTATTAACACCTAAATAATCTAGATTTATTGGATTTTAGTGCTGATACGGTAATTACAC
This sequence comes from Eulithis testata, assembly GCA_947507515.1. Classification (NCBI taxonomy): domain Eukaryota; kingdom Metazoa; phylum Arthropoda; class Insecta; order Lepidoptera; family Geometridae; genus Eulithis; species Eulithis testata. The sequence goes on along the minus strand of OX382193.1, from coordinate 13,592,541 downwards.
GGCTGTAGGTAGGTACGTGAGGTGCCATCTGGATATTGCTCAAATTATCAGCTTTTTCTGAGTCACGATTTTTTGTTAAACTTTGTCAGTCTTCTTATATTATATTGTTGACAGAGTCATGATTGACAGAGTCACGTGGCGAAACAACAGACGACAACACGTCATCGCTTCTTTATAAGCGAGTGCAGGCGCGCACCAGCTCTCTTGGCAGCTTGACATTGGACGAGAAAACATCTCGAAAGAATTTCATTGTAGAAGACATTATTTTGTTTGAAGGGCACGTGAGCTATCTTTCTTGTGGAATAGATTGGTCGATTCAAGTGGAATTCAGTTCAGTGTGATAAATAAAGATCCGTTTCGTTCTGGTCATAATTTGGTTTTATAAGAGTTTGGTGATGTAAAATAAATTGATGTTGAATGTTCCTTTCATTTTCTTAAACCACTCCTGATCCTAAGACCTTCCTAAGATCAGAAGTGGGATGAGCAACCACAAATTTGGCCCACAAAATACAAACCAGAACGGAACCGGTATACCCGGACGTCAAACAAAAAGAAAATCGTTTTTGCTCTAGATTGTTCTTGTGTGGTGTGAGATCACGTAAGTACGTTTTTGACTGTCTCTTTTGCATAAAGACGCGAATTATGTCGCGTAGTCGGTCAAGACGTCGCTCGAAGGATAGCTCTCGTGTTCGGGTGCGATACCGCTCGCGGGTTTTGTCTTGTATGAGGTCCCGGGGTAGCTCGCGTCGTTGTAATAGATTGCGATCGACTCGGTTGCGGAGCTTGTCTAGGTTTCAATCACGGTCACCAAGTGCTGACTACCGTCATTGCCGACGTCGTGCCTGTTCTCACAAATCACGAGATAGCTGCAGGCATAGGATGTGCTATCGTCGGTATAGCTTATCTGGTTCTCGAAGCTGTCGGCATTACCATGACAAGCGAACACCGCATCTTGTTTGTCGGGCATAGAATTAGATTTGGAGGTTATGAAAAAACGCGAGCAGTTGTTTTTCAGCATAGCGTCTAGGATTGTAAAGGCGTATCAAAAATTCAAAGCTGAACTTATTTGTTGGTTCACATTTGGTAAAAATCCATGAAAGTTTGTCTGTTTGTCATAATAATTCGTGTGACAAGATGTGAATCGAAATTCTTGGTTTGTCTGGTTGTCATAATAATACATGTGACGAAATTGAACTGAAAGTTGCTGGAAAGTTGTGGGGTATCTACAAATCCACCCCGACTCAGCTCAACACAGTCAAGCACCTAAGTGGTCTGAGTTACGAAAAAGGCTGCGTGTTGACCGTCAGATGATGAATCATTTAATAATTGATGGAAGTCACCTGTTTATGAATGAACATGTTTATGAGTTGGTATGATCAGCATTGGTCAGGTAAGCCGAACGTGTACAAATTCTTAGACATGGCACTGATAGTTTTTATACGCGCTTTGTTTTTGACAGAGTACAAGCTACAGCTACAGTACACGCTTGTGGGCTTGTGTAGCGCGCTCCTCGCGCGCTGATGCAGCGCAGCTCTGGCTGTGCGCTGCTGGTGCACGGGCTCCGCCGTGCTGGTGTAGCGCGCTCCTCGCGCGCTGATGCAGCGCAGCTCTGGCTGTGCGCTGCTGGTGCACGGGCTCCGCCGTGCTGGTGTAGCGCGCTCCTCGCGCGCTGATGCAGCGCAGCTCTGGCTGTGCGCTGCTGGTGCACGGGCTCCGCCGTGCTGGTGTAGCGCGCTCCTCGCGCGCTGATGCAGCGCAGCTCTGGCTGTGCGCTGCTGGTGCACGGGCTCCGCCGTGCTGGTGTAGCGCGCTCCTCGCGCGCTGATGCAGCGCAGCTCTGGCTGTGCGCTGCTGGTGCACGGGCTTCGCCGTGCTGGTGTAGCGCGCTCCTCGCGCGCTGATGCAGCGCAGCTCTGGCTGTGCGCTGCTGGTGCACGGGCTTCGCCGTGCTGGTGTAGCGCGCTCCTCGCGCGCTATTGCAGCGCAGCTCTGGCTGTGCGCTGCAGTCGCGCGGCTTCGCCGTGCTCCTGGTGTAGCGCGCTCCTCGCGCGCTGGTGCAGCGCAGCTCTGGCTGTGCGCTGCAGTCGCGCGGCTTCGCCGTGCTCCTGGTGTAGCGCGCTCCTCGCGCGCTGATGCAGCGCAGCTCTGGCTGTGCGCTGCTAGTGCACGGGCTCCGCCGTGCTGGTGTAGCGCGCTCCTCGCGCGCTGGTGCAGCGTAGCTTCCGCTGTGCGCTGCGGTCGCACGGTCTGCGCCGTGCTCCTGGTGCAGCACGCTCCTGACGCGTGCTGATGCAGCGCAGCTCTGGCTGTGCGCTGCTGTCGCACGGGCTCCGCCGTGCTCCTGGTGTAGCGCGCTCCTCGCGCGCTGGTGCAGCGCAGCTCCCGCTGTGCGCTGCAGTCGCGCGGCTTCGCCGTGCTCCTGGTGTAGCGCGCTCCTCGCGCGCTGGTGCAGCGCAGCTCTGGCTGTGCGCTGCAGTCGCGCGGCTTCGCCGTGCTCCTGGTGTAGCGCGCTCCTCGCGCGTTGGTGCAGCGCAGCTCTGGCTGTGCGCTGCAGTCGCGCGGCTTCGCCGTGCTCCTGGTGTAGCGCGCTCCTCGCGCGCTGGTGCAGCGCAGCTCTGGCTGTGAGCTGCAGTCGCGCGGCTTCGCCGTGCTCCTGGTGTAGCGCGCTCCTCGCGCGCTGGTGCAGCGCAGCTCCCACTGTGCGCTGCAGTCGCGCGGCTTCGCCGTGCTCCTGGTGTAGCGCGCTACTCGCGCGCTGGTGCAGCGCAGCTCTGGCTGTGCGCTGCAGTCGCGCGGCTTCGCCGTGCTCCTGGTGTAGCGCGCTCCTCGCGCGTTGGTGCAGCGCAGCTCTGGCTGTGCGCTGCAGTCGCGCGGCTTCGCCGTGCTCCTGGTGTAGCGCGCTCCTCGCGCGCTGGTGCAGCGCAGCTCTGGCTGTGCGCTGCAGTCGCGCGGCTTCGCCGTGCTCCTGGTGTAGCGCGCTCCTCGCGCTATGGTGCAGCGCAGCTTCCGCTGTGCGCTGCGGTCGCACGGTCTACACCGTGCTTTTGCTGTCGAGATGTGGTTCTGACGATTTTTATACACGCTGTTTTTTTGACAGGATGCAAGATTTGCAGCACTTCTGGGTCACGCCCTGTTGGTGGTGTCTGGCCTGCGCGTTGATGCTGGGTGCTTGTGCTGTGCCCTGGCGTGTGTGTGCTGCGCGTCCTCCAGCGTCACGAGCTATCGCTGCGAGGATTCGATCGCAATTGTCTTATGTCTAACTAAAACATTGCTTACGTTGCTGTCGCTGTCTATTCTCCTTATCTAGGAAAGTTCTCTTACATAAGTTCTCGTTAGATAGGTACTCGTAATTTTGCTTCACACAACACATTACTCGTAATTTTGCTTCACACAACACATAGGATTAGGACTTTCAGATAGGCACGTCAGATAGTAATAGTTGGTGGCAGTGACGTATGTAATGAGTAGACTTGAGATGAATTGGTGGATCGGTAGACCTGCTGCTGGTGTGTAACACAGGGCAGGGGTAGACGATGCGATCGTCTGTAACAGGGTGACACATTGCGTGTTGCCCTGAGTCCAAACGGTTGGACTGGTCTCTGACGAGGGACAGCAGGATCCGTGGCGGGTAAGACGGATGAAGAGGACAGCAGGATCCGTGGCGGGTAAGACGGATGAAGAGGCTGGCTGACCTCGGCGACAACGGGCGGCGAGCCAGAGCGGCTCAAGGCAGACGCAGACACTGCGTCGGTTCATTGCGAAGGAGAAAGTAACAGGGCCCTATTTTTTTATTATTTGAGACGTCTCTGAGGGAAATTTATGAGAAGGAGGTTACGAGATGATGAATGTTGTTCGACGTATAAATTAAATGCAAGAGCTATAGTGAACGGAAAAATTTTAAGTAGGCAGTATTGAAGATACTGAATGCCTATTTTACACTTGTTGTTCTTTCGCAGACGATGATCCAGTTGATGAATCTGATAACAGTTTGTCCATTCCTGCGGTACAGGAATCAAGCGCTCTGTTGTCCATGCCTCTGTTAGATGCTGAACCTAAGGCTGAGCCAATGAGGGCAGGAGGCGCTGGTTCCATTGGCTCCACTCCACATTCCCGGGCCGAGGACGACCCTTCGTCAGGAGAGGCCGTGTTGACAGAGTCATGATTGACAGAGTCACGTGGCGAAACAACAGACGACAACACGTCATCGCTTCTTTATAAGCGAGTGCAGGCGCGCACCAGCTCTCTTGGCAGCTTGACATTGGACGAGAAAACATCTCGAAAGAATTTCATTGTAGAAGACATTATTTTGTTTGAAGGGCACGTGAGCTATCTTTCTTGTGGAATAGATTGGTCGATTCAAGTGGAATTCAGTTCAGTGTGATAAATAAAGATCCGTTTCGTTCTGGTCATAATTTGGTTTTATAAGAGTTTGGTGATGTAAAATAAATTGATGTTGAATGTTCCTTTCATTTTCTTAAACCACTCCTGATCCTAAGACCTTCCTAAGAATATAATATATCGTCGTTGGTAAGGCACAGTGGGCTAAGTAACATGTTACACTAATTTGTATAAATCCGACTCGGATTTTATTGTGATTACGTGAGACGTGTCGTTCTTCCTCACATGGATTTTAGAAAACTTTAGCCAGGTAAAGTGGTACCTCTTGTCCTTCGCTAGCTGCTTGGCTCGTGTGAGTAGTTTCCTGTTGTCCGGTGATAGATGATCGATCACGTATATTTTCTGTTGACTCGATGCGAAGCCAATATCCGATGCTGTTAGAGACTTTAGTAGACGAGCTGAAGCAACGAAGTCTTCTTTCACATAACAATTTAGGAAACTAACCACAATCGCCTTATCCTGCCCATTGAATGAAGGAATTCGGCTGACGTAGTTTATCTGAGGCTTAGTCATTTTGTAGTTTATGCTGCTACCTATTTTCTCAACACTAACAAAGAGATTTTCGGTTTTCTTCAATGGTACTCCCTTTATTTCCACATTGTTGAGGCGTAAAAGTTGGTCCTGGATCATGTCATTACGGTGGTACATGCCTACATGTCAATTTGTGACCTGAGATGTACCATGTCGCATAGGGAGCCCTCCAAGCAAGTAACTCGCGTCTCCACGAGTAGGTAGTATATTATTGGGCATTATTGGGCTCCACAAGTGGAGTATATATAATAGCCCAATAATATTCCTCAAAAAAGTTTCATTATTCACGGAAAGGTTGGTCACTTAATATTAGCAGGTACTCAAAATCGATCATCGAATCTTAATAATAATAATTCTTCGATACGCAATCGAAATTTAAGCTATTTCTAATCAACGCTAACGAACAAGGTGATTGAGTAGTCTCATATCTACTCTACCTACCTCTCTACCTACTCTATCTACTATGTAAGAACCTACCTAAGAAAATAAAAGAAATGAAATTAGGAATTTTTACTTTATTACAACTACTTACAACACAGGTGCTCTATAGTGGGAAGAACTAGTATCAAGCCTATTATATATTATCCTTATGAAACTTCGGGTCTTCTTCAAATATTTTGTCTGCGTGGCGAACGAAGCGTTGAAGCGATCTCCATTGATCACTATCCTCTCGTGCTTGAAGTTTTATGCGTAAAAGCGCCTTCCTCCAAGCGTCAAGAGACTCAACCCTAGCGTCATCGATTCGGTAGACCTTTAAGTCATCGGTTTGGTAGACCTTTAAGTCCACTATGTATTCGCCTTCTATTTCTAGCTATGCGGTTGACGAAGAAAGATGTGACCGCCTTTGCTTCACTCCCGCTACCACCTCGACTCAACCCAAATATGTCTGTCGTTGATGTTGATGGTGTGGGCTGCGATTTCCTATAACAAAATAAAAACCAAATTAAAATGTTTATTTTCCTATAAACCTCACCATTCATTACTATTTGAGCGTAACGAAGCCTTCTATTGAATATGCTCCATAGGTAGCAATGCCTTAACTAACATCGCAACGCGAACGAATTGTTTGCTTTTCCTACACAACACAACGCAACGCAACGCAACGCTATAAATGTGAAGCGATCCATCAACAAAACCATGATGATCGAACTCTGAAACAAAACACTGATTAAAGATTAAACTTACTTTGTTTTAGCGGCGTTGGTTTTCTATCTCTTAGTGGGTTTGTCGATTTCTTGTTGGCATTTTTGATTTGAAACATTATATCAGAATCTGATTCGTTGTCAGACCTGAAATAAAAATGTGTGTTAAAAACATAACACTTTGGTGAGCGCACCCTGTTGGATGCGCTAACACCTCGAATGGTATTAGTGCTTTGGTGAGCGCACCCTGTTGGATGCGCTAACACCTCGAATGGTATTAGTGCTTTGGTGAGCGCACCCTGTTGGATGCGCTAACACCTCGAATGGTATTAGTGCTTTGGTGAGCGCACCCTGTTGGATGCGCTAACACCTCGAATGGTATTAGTGCTTTGGTGAGCGCACCCTGTTGGATACGCTAACACCTCGAATGGTATTAGTGCTTTGGTGAGCGCACCCTGTTGGATGCGCTAACACCTCGAATGGTATTAGTGCTTTGGTGAGCGCACCCTGTTGGATGCGCTAACACCTCGAATGGTATTAGTGCTTTGGTGAGCGCACCCTGTTGGATGCGCTAACACCTCGAATGGTATTAGTGCTTTGGTGAGCGCACCCTGTTGGATGCGCTAACACCTCGAATGGTATTAGTGCTTTGGTGAGCGCACCCTGTTGGATGCGCTAACACCTCGAATGGTATTAGTGCTTTGGTGAGCGCACCCTGTTGGATGCGCTAACACCTCGAATGGTATTAGTGCTTTGGTGAGCGCACCCTGTTGGATGCGCTAACACCTCGAATGGTATTAGTGCTTTGGTTAATAGTTGGTAAATTTCTCATTCTTTTAGGTTTAGTTACTAGTAACTAGCACTATCAACTCTAGGTGAGTTTTGTAGGTATATAAGGCGAAGCCAGACCATACTACGATTTAACGGATTAAATTAGTCATTAGCTATGAAACACTTCACGATGCATAACTAAACAGACAGATGGCGTAGTGAATAAATGAAAGGAAGCATGTAAAGTAATGCTTCGTTTTTAAACTAGGTAGCGCTTAGAACAAGAGTTAGCTGTGATCGAAGATAGGTACCCGGTAAAATACGACAGCGTCTTTGGCGGCGTCGGCGTCGTCGTCGTACATCTTGTTAAAATTGGCATGGATCCATGGATATTAAACTGTAGCGTATGTCATAGGAAGGTCCTACTTTTTATTTCGGATACCACGGAGGCAGAAGCTAGCTTCTACATAATGTACCTACCTTCCTAAGCAAAGTTTAAGTCGTTGGTCGTTGGCTTACACTAGAAAAATAAGGCTCTTAAACAATTCACGAAATGATGATTTCAATTTCAATTTCAATTTATTCACAATAAAATAACATTACGGATTACTCCAAGGAAAACTTGAGCAGTGCCGGCAGTGCCCCTTGGAAGTTTACATAACCTGATCAGCATTGTAGACATTCTCAACGTGTAAAAATGTTATAAGTCTGGTGCGACGCTTGAGCAGTAAATGCGAATACGAGTTCACAGTTAGGTACAAGTTCACACTCAACTTTGATAAAATATAGTTGTAAGTACATACTTGATTCACGGACTACAATAGTAGGACGAAGAGAAACTGGTCTCCTTCGTCCTACTAGTAGAACAAAATAGTAGGACCATGAGAAAACGGCCAAAATTATTAAAGACCGTTGTCAGATTTTCAAAGAAACATTTATCAATTAACATCATGATTCAAAACAAATAGGTATAATAACGAATCATTTAAATTAGGTACCTACATGACGTGGGGTGTTGGCATTTTGAAAATAGGTAGGTACTATAGGAGTGCGTCAGTTTATAAGAATCTAAAAACTAAATAAACGACAATAAAAAAAAACAGTCTGTAGGTAACCTACCTAGGTATTGGTACCGCGAAAATGATTTAACTATGTAATTTAGATACTACAAATATTTTTTTGAGGTTACCTACTTAACTCAGTTACAGACATAACGTGGTCAGACTCCAAGTAGTTTAAACGGTACCTATCCATCTGACGTATCTAGACCTAGGTAGTACCTAACTACCTATACATAAATAAAGTAGGTAACCCAAATATTGATTGCCAATTTACTATGTGGAATTGTTGTGGCCAATTAGGAAAATAATATACCTACCTAATAGCTTTGATAACAGAAGCACAAATTTTTGTTCATTTATTGTATTATTCTTGGTGTACCTACAATGGTTTTTTCTGTGACTTTATTTTTGCTCATTTTTAATTTATTCGTGAAAGATGGTAAATGTAAACTACCGTCGATGGTAAAGTCAATGTTTATTTTTACTTACCGTTATCAACATAATTTAATCTGTTACTATTTTTCTGAGTAGAGATATGAGTTGGTAACTTTATTGCCTACCTATATCTACCCGATGATATTTTAGGTAAAAGACTGTATGTATGTATCTACCTACTTATGATTTCAGCATCCTGTCTTGGTTGCTCGGTCATCGTTAGACTGGATGCCAAGTAGAGTGAACTCCCTTTATTCAGATGTTGGAGCTTGGAGTGGAAAATTTGTAAGAACGTTATTATTAGCTAGCTTACCTATCACCTGCTTATTTGTTATTAAGAATTTTATTACGATGCTCCTTACACCATAACTAGTAATTCACCCCGAACTGAGACCTCGTGATGGATGGTCGTGAAAACAAAAACGGTTCCACTATCTCCATCTCATCACTTTAAATTGTAGTAGTACTATGTAGACCTACAAATTTTTTAACAGTTGGGTGCTTTTAAATTTATGTTCTAACAAATAACATGCAACGCCGAGTGACAGTAAGATCTTTGTTTGCTTTGCTCATAAAATAGTGTGAGATGCATGTGTACAAGACGTTGTCATAAATGTCACCTGACAGTAGTAACTTTGAAGGTAACCAAAAAATAAGAACATTAGCGAGTTTTGTGGTGACGAGTTGTACATAAATGTATTTGATTTTATTCCGAATAGATTGTTCATAAATGGAACCTGAAGTTTAATTTACCAAGCAGAACGTAAGGATGTGACGGCCAGGAGATAGGTCATTACAATACCGAAGTAGTATTATTTAGCGGTGCTACCTAAGTAGGTATATAAGTTAAAAGTAGTTTTATTACAGTTGCTCAAAAAGTGGCGTATTGCAGGGACGTATAGCGTTCGGGATGTGGGCTATTACAAACTCGTGCTTTTTTTTTCCTTTCCCGAACTCGTGCGTTCTCTTTCCCAACTGTCAAAATAATGTCTATTAACCCCCTGACGGCTAATGATTCCAATCCGAACCAACAAAAATACTAGAATGTTTGCATCCGTCTATGGCTAATGGTGCGGATTTGAACCATCGTACTACAGGTCATTTAAAACCTTTTCACAAGGGTATAGAGTCGATTATAGCATGGGAATTTTATATCCATCTGTTGTTTAGAGAATGAACTGTAAAATAAGCCCGCCATTCATTAGTCAAGTGCTATTTAGTTGTGACAAAAACAGTTGTGAAGTTGACCTCCACGCGCGCGGTTCAAAGTTTTGTGTTGTTCTGATTTGTGTGATTATTTGGATTTTCAAGAGATAAGTGCTGAATATTATTATGTAAAATGCTATTATTTCTTGTTCTATGCTAATAATAAAGCTTCTAAGATGTTAGATATCCCGAATTCAGTCATAATAATTGATTATTTCAAACTGAAATGCGCGCATCTGATTTCATAGTTTATGGTGTAATTTCTGTATCAATGGGCTTGAAATCAATAGAAATAGGTCATAATAAAACGACATTCTTATTTTTTGTCGATAGTTCGTGCCGCGAGGTCGGCACAGCACTAGTCCTGCGAGCAATTTTGCGACAAAAAATAATCGATTTCATTTTGATTTTTTACTTGATTTTTATTATAAACTAGCATGAAAAGGAGGTTTGGTGGAAAATATGGTTCCTTCTTAGTGCCGGGGTAGATATTCTAGCCTCAAAATCGAGCCGAGAATGAGAGAAAATTACCTTGACAAAAAACTCATCTATTTTTGACTTAGTGTTTGAAAATCAATATTTATAACTTTAAAAAAATTGTATATTTGTCACATATCGGATAGGTAATATATTTCTCACCAGAACTACATTTACAGAATACAAATCGGTTCAGTACTTAAGATTTTATGATAAGTTTATCAAGTGGTCTCGCCGGGCTGGCGCCGTGAGGCAAAAAAGAGGTGTTCGAGTGGCGGTAACATATCGCGCGCGCTTGCTCGCACTGACAACTTCAAAGGGTTAAAAAGAAAAACTAACCATGAAGTTTTTACTAAAAAAGTTCATAGAAGTTTTTATGATTCATGCAACTACGTATATTTCTAAAAAGAAGCTACTAATTTGTTTCAATATCAAATTTAATGATTTGATTGAATGAGTTAGGTTAGGTTTCATTTCATTAAATTTTATTTTATTTCATATCAATAAAAAAATTCTACTGAAGACTTGGCTGTATGGGCATAGTTCCCTTTGCCTACCAGAATGGACGAAGAAAAAAAATATCTCTGCTTATATTCTACGGTTGGCGCCATTTTTCAGAAAATTTCTTTTATTATATTATTGACTTACAAAATATAGATTCGAATTGGTTGACAAATAATGTAAAATAAATATCTTTTAATATACCATATTAAAACTGTGAATCTTAGACTAATAAATAAATAAATAAATAAATTAAATTGCTTCATTTTTTCGTAACTGTATTAAAATAGTCATTCAGTACCTTAGAGTTCTAAATGCTCTAAGTTCAGTACACGTGCGGAAAGGCTGGCATTGCAACTTGTTCCGACTGTCAACCCTCGCCTTCGGCTGCGCCTCGGCTCGGGTACACATTTTGTCGGAACTCTTTGCAATGACAGCCTTTCCGCACTTGTAATGAAATATACTATTACCTACCTACTGGCAATAATATTACAGAGGCCAGTGATGGATGAGATAGAATCAGACGAGGCACTCAGATTTTACCAATTTCTAAATTATCTTGATGGTGGAAGTTTTGGGACAGGTATGTGGTTCTAATATAAACCATGCTCCTGCAGGGTATGTAATATGTATGTTATATTTATATGTATGTAATATTTAAAGGCTACCTTATTCACCCTACTCTTTATAAAATTTTCTAGATGGTCATAATCATAAATTATTAAGTACTTACCTAGCTACCTCAATCATCCACTTTTTGTAAATACACCTACCTAAATGTACCTACTTTTTTTATGTGGTTTCTAGGTCCGATTGATGAGTTTGTTGACGCAATGTATCGATTGGCAAATTATATGAAGCAACAAAACAGCAGAGAAACGCAAGCTAGAGGCATGCGTGAGCTAGATGCTATAAATGGAGAGAAAGGTAATGTGTTCTATGATATCAATGATAATATACCTACGGGGAGGTGGCAATACTTTACAGCATTTAAGTACATAACAATAACTATCTTTATTCATCAACTTATAACGCTTTGTTAAAGGAAACAGTATTAAAACTGTCCTGGAACTGAGTACGGTTATTATGAGAAAAAAAAGAAAATTCTTCTGCACAAGTGAAGTCAAGGAACCTATTGTCAACAACAAAATCATATGCAAGGTACGACTTACTCTGTATCATTTCTTTAAGGTTACCTACCCTACCTATCTTATTAATCATATGCAAGGTAGGACTTACTCTATATGATTTCTTTAAGGTTACCTACCCTACCTATCTTATTAATCATATGCAAGGTACGACTTACTCTGTATCATTTCTTTAAGGTTACCTACCCTACCTATCTTATTAATCATATGCAAGGTACGACTTACTCTGTATCATTTCTTTAAGGTTACCTACCCTACCTATCTTATTAATCATATGCAAGGTACGACTTACTCTGTATCATTTCTTTAAGGTTACCTACCCTACCTATCTTATTAATCATATGCAAGGTACGACTTACTCTGTATCATTTCTTTAAGGTTACCTACCCTACCTATCTTATTAATCATATGCAAGGTACGACTTACTCTGTATCATTTCTTTAAGGTTACCTACCCTACCTATCTTATTAATCATATGCAAGGTACGACTTACTCTGTATCATTTCTTTAAGGTTACCTACCCTACCTATCTTATTAATCATATGCAAGGTACAACTTACTCTGTATCATTTCTTTAAGGTAACCTACCCTACCTATCTTATTAATCATATGCAAGGTACGACTTACTCTGTATCATTTCTTTAAGGTTACCTACCCTACCTATCTTATTAATCATATGCAAGGTACGACTTACTCTGTATCATTTCTTTAAGGTTACCTACCCTACCTATCTTATTAATCATATGCAAGGTACGACTTACTCTGTATCATTTCTTTAAGGTTACCTACCCTACCTATCTTATTAATCATATGCAAGGTACAACTTACTCTGTATCATTTCTTTAAGGTAACCTACCCTACCTATCTTATTAATCATATGCAAGGTACAACTTACTCTGTATCATTTCTTTAAGGTAACCTACCCTACCTATCTTATTAATCATATGCAAGGTACGACTTACTCTGTATCATTTCTTTAAGGTTACCTACCCTACCTATCTTATTAATTAGGTACAAGCCTTGGTAAGCTACCGCTGTATAAATAACCTAACATTACATGCCAAGACAGGTTTATTTTCTATTTAGTACCTGATCAAACATTATGTATTAACGTTCTTTTTAGGATCGAATTCTCCTACCTATCGCTGGAACCTCATGCAGAGATGCTATAATGTATTGGCATCCAGATCTCACTGAAGAACACTACTGCGTTGGAGCACTAGAATCTAGAACACCTGTCCATATTATGGACATTGAAGGTACCTATCTAATTTACCTAAATAAGTAGAAGGTTATATAATTATGTGAATGAATTGGTGCTTACCTACATCTTGTTTCCCAGGTGAAATGTTTTGCAGAGGAGACGACTATTCAAAGAGAGAATACTTATTGGCATGTGATTTTTACGAAGATCAGGAGTCACCCGTTGCAGATTTGCTGCAGTATTATCCTGACCCGGATCCAGAAATATCACCCAAACAGTTCTAAGATTAAATTTATGGAATTAAATGAAAGGCACATTTAATTTTGAAATGAGGTTTTTTTTGTCTGGCAGACAATGCTTTCAGCATTAAGTCCACCCTTAGTAACAAATTTATAATTTTGTGCTATAAAAAATAAATTTATATTTGTAGGCGTAATGGTATACCTGAGCCCATTAGTGGCATAATAATATTAATATAGTGACAAAACACACGAGTCAATAGAAACCTTCAAGTGGAATTTGAATGCATGTAAATACATATAGGTACATTATGTAGACGTAGCTACATGAATTTGTAATAATTTTAAATAGGCACCTACCTAACTAGGTTTAGACAGAACTGACATTATAAAAATAAAGGTAGGTAGGTAAGCTTAAAAATAACCAAAGTAGAAAGCATAGAAGTGCAGCGACGACGTGGCAGTGAAACTACGTGGCACTTTCATAACAGAATACCAGATACCTACCTAGTAGATAGTAGGTACTTCACTTTCATTACTAATAGCCTCTCCGCTATAGTACATGCCGCTCAGTGCGTTCCATGGTTCTAGCTTCTAGGTGCGTTCTATATAAGTCTAATATTGTACAGACGTTAATCCACCGTTAATCAAACCATAAAAGAGAAAAATGTAGTCTGTAGATTTACCAAAATGCTAGTTTATTCTTTTAATCAATCGACTTAAAAATCGAGTTATACCTATCCAAACTAAAATAATTTAGGCGATTATTTTGAAACAAAACAAACCAGGCACATTTGTATGGTTTATGGCTTTTGCGATTCTCACATTTATGTCTCTGTCTTGTCTTTCTGGCTGTCGTTTTATATGGAATGTCACTGTCAAGTGTCAGTCACGTCACGACAGTCACAATGTTTTTGTTTTGGCTGGCCAATGGCCAAATTGGCCATGTGAATTTAGATATTTATGTACATTCATTCTTTTAGGAGACGATTAATTACTGATCTTCTCAATTAAAACACAAGCGTGTCCATCAATTCAGTCAATTAACCACAAGGACTTATAGTTATTAGTAATGTGAAAGGTTAATTTTTTCATCTTCGCGCATAGGTTAGGAACCACCAGTAATTTCTCGCAGAGAAACTAGTTGCTATTATTAAATCCTGAAAGAGCGAAGAAAAAGTTTATTACGAGTTTTTTAACGTAGCAAAAATGCCTGAAGATAAAGTGAAAATGCGCAAGCAACTCGGTCTGCTCGAGGGGGTGGCCATAATTCTCGGAATAATATTTGGGAGTGGGATTTTTATATCTCCGAAGGAAGTTTTAGAGAAAACCGGGTCTGTATGGGGTGCCCTAGTTGTTTGGGCTGCCTGCGGAGGCTTAGCCACCCTCGGTGCTTTGTCTTATGCAGAATTAGGTGAGTATTTTGAAACTGGGGCACTGTTATGATATCTAGGCACCAAGTAAACTTTCTTATAATTTACATACCTAATTATGCAAATCTCTTGTCTGTGCTACTTCCAGGCACAACACTGGCTCAAAGCGGTGGAGACTACCACTACATAAATGAAGCTTTTGGACCATTACCGGCATTTCTGTACCTATGGGATGCTAACTTGGTGTTTGTGTAAGTATACTCTAATTTCATTTATGGTTTCTGTAGGCTGACAAACTAGATTATTACACAGTTAATCATGTAATCATATCAGACAGGTAATGTGAAGTGTGTAAACATTGATGGTCTCACTTACCTTGCAACTTATACACTGTTGAACACTGTTGTCAGTATTTGAAACGCAATGCCACTATTTTGAATGATGACTAACTTTTGATTAACTTTTAAGTTAAGAGGTGATTAAGTTAACCTATGAATCATACAAAAACCAAAAATATATAGTTGTAGCTTCCTTACGTGACTTGTCAGCATGATAGGCACTCACAATAAAACCTTAGAATAACCAATCACACAATGCACCATACATGTTGCCTGATACTTTTATTGCAGGCCCAGCACCAATGCAATAATGGCATTGACATTTGCTAGTAATGTCTTGGATCCCATATTCCCGGACTGTCCAATAGATGCACTATGCAAGAAACTTATTGCTGCGGTTACTATTTGTAAGTTACAACAAAGCTACTTCACAACTTGTTACTTGCTATGCTAAAAAAGAATGGTACTAATTATTTCATAAGATTATGGCTTAGCTACACTCGTTCATACACACTTTCAATCAGGTAGGTATAGGTCGGCTATAAATCATGAAAAAGCCGGTTCCATCTAAAGATTTTGCTAGACTTTGTTTAGCAATAAGAAGTATGATACACTATAACCAAAACTGAAATTGGTATTTTGATGCAAAAAATAAAGGTTATTTTATATAGAATTACCAGTGTTATAGCTCATAGTTTAGCAAAAATCTTCTATTTACCTAGATAAGTACTTATAAACACGGATAGTTAGATTGTTCCATTCTACTCCATAGATACTCTGTATTAGTATGTATTAGTATGTATTAGTATGTATTAGTATGTATTAGTATGTATTAGTATGTATTAGTATGTATTAGTATGTATTAGTATGTATTAGTATGTATTAGTATGTATTAGTATGTATTAGTATGTATTAGTATGTATTAGTATGTATTAGTATGTATTAGTATGTATTAGTATGTATTAGTATGTATTAGTATGTATTAGTATGCTGAAAACAATGTTATTATTGCAGGTTTCCTAACGTTTATAAATGCTTACGACGTGCGTTTCACCACGAGGATACAGAATGTGTTCATGTTTACAAAGATAACTGCGCTCGTGATCATCATAGTTGGTGGCATTGTGTGGTTGGCACAAGGTATGGTGCAGACTTCCCTCATATTTCTTGATACCTAAGTTATGACTAACTTGTACCATAGAATACCTGCTAGTACTACACAAAATCTCTGACAGAGCCTACAGCCTAAAGAGCCTTGGGATAAAGTCGTGGCTCTTATGTAATTTTAGTTCAAAGTCAATTTATACCACTGTTAGCAAACTTTCATTTACAGAAATTTTGCGAATCTGGTTGTGCAATCTGAAGTTAGATGCAAAGTAAAACCTCATATTATGGTCATAGTACACAATATAAGAAACCTGTCTTTCTGACAACTGAAATTTCGGTCAAAATGATTATTGAAAATTATACATTTGTTCATTATTGTAGGTAATGTGGAACACTTCCAAGATGGCTGGGCAGGCACTAAAACCTCAGTGAGCGACTGGTCCGTTGCATTCTACTCAGGCATCTTCTCCTACTCTGGTTGGTAAGTCAATACAATCACTAATATCACTTTTAAACGTTTAAATTTCAGTTCTACGAAACATCTTGAGCTTATGAGGTAAATTGAGTTTTACAATACCAAAAGAAGATTAACGAGACCAAAAGAAGATTAACGAGACTGTTGAATATTGCAGGAGTTACCTAAACTTCATGACTGAAGAGCTGCGCGATCCATTTGTGAATCTTCCACGAGCTATCTACATTTCCCTGCCGATGGTGACAGCTATATACTTACTCGCAAACGTGTCATATCTAGCTGTTCTGGGGCCGAATGGCGTTTTGGCAACAGAGGCTATTGCTGTGGTAAGCAATTATAAACCTTATTTATATTCTAAAACATTGTCGGTGGATGGAGCCCAAAATCGTCATTTTCGGAAATGTATGCTTGTATCTGGTTATGGCTCGTATGAGGCGGTGGGAAAGCTGATCTAAAACAAATGTCCCACGCTAGTTTTGGGTAAAAAGGTGGCCTCGACAATACAGTTTACGGATATTAGACTTCGACCTTTTAAAATAAACAGTGTGATGCTTCACAGCGTATTTCTTCAGTATAGCTACACGCTTTGCAAGGTAATGCATTGCTACAGGCAGAAAGAACCGCTTTAAGCGAAACGAGCCATGCTTGATCCACAAATTCTCATAAAAAAAGGCAAATACCTAATACAGACTGTTTAATCCAGGATTTCGCGGGGTCAGCTTTGGGCTGGCTTCGATGGGCAATGCCAACTCTCGTGGCGGTTGCCATTGTAGGAGGCTTATCTGTGCACATAATGGCGTCTTCTAGAATGTGCTTTGCGGGGGCTAGGAATGGACATATGCCGGAACTACTCTCGCATATAAACACAAAATGCATGTCTCCACTACCTTCGCTGATTTTCCTGGTAAGATGTTTTTTCTATAATAAGTTTGTATTCAATGTCGTTTATGTACGAAATAAATTGTTAAACGGGTCCACTTGCACGGCATTCTCTCTTGCTACTCAGATAATCCATGCTTCATTGTTTGAGCATTTTTCAGAGGAGTAGACAAAGTTAGGACATGCCCACATTTTTTGGTCTTAAAAAACAGACCAACCACCATTGTTCATGTTGCATTTTAACAAAATTCCAATTATCAGGTAACCAGTAGCACCGGTACCATAGTAATGTCAAATCAGTTTGTTTATTACTTGAAGTATGGTGGTTATGGCACAGATGCTGATCTCACTGGTGATGCTGATACCTTCAAACCTGACCTCGCTGATAACTTACTGCACGGTGGTGGAATCATTCTTCACAACGCTCAGCTGTTCCGCTGTTCTCTGGCTGCGATACAAAAGACCTCATCTTGTTAGACCCATCAAGGTAAATTGTATATTCTCTTAAAATGAAGTAAATTGTAGATTTAACCTTCGTACGGTTCAGCTTATGTTGCACAAAGAGGTAAAGGTTCGATAAAAAAGATCGACTATCCCTCGTAACACTACTGCCTGGCACTACCAGTAGTACTATGGAAAATTTTCTTTCCCCTGACACAACCGCATGCATAGTGTATGTTGGGTTTTATGTAAAGTAACTAAAACTGATGATTACCCCCAACCCATACACGAGGTACATATTTTACAATTTAGATTACTGGAATTCCGTCACATAGGACACATGGGTATCTGTTGTGTATAATTTTGGGTAGTACAACCTAAAATTATACCCCTTGTGATTAACGATAAGACCACCCATTGTACTAATAATTAAAGTTGAATAAAATCTTTATCGCGGGCAAGTACAAGTTACAGTTGCATAGAGACATGTAATGTCCTGCAAACAGCGGTCTTATCGCATAATACGATTTCTTCCAGACACTACAATAAAGGCTCGTTTTCGTTCCCCAGGTGCAGACTTGGATGCCGGTAGTGTTCGTTGGCGTGTCGGTCGTTCTACTGGTGGTGCCTGTGGTGTCTGAGCCGACGGCTGTGCTGACCGGCGCGCTCATGACCCTCGCTGGAGTACCCGTTTACTTTGCGCTAGTGCGAGCACCTCCTAGTTGCCTACCACGAATTTCCGGTGAGTACTTGAAACGGCTGATGGTAATAAATGGAAAAAGATATTTATCATGTCTTCATTATATCATGATGATGATGATGAAATTCAGAGTAATTCCTAATAACTTTAGTAGTACAAATTGTAGTGAAGTTTGTAATCGCGATTTCGTACGCAGAGACGTACTTTTTAGTTGTAGGGCCCTTTAGGATGCGACTTGCCAACAGTTCTTAATTATTTTAGGAGGTTATAGGTGAAGAGATCATCAACTAACATGGAAACTTTTCTTTTTAGCTAAATTCACCCACTTATGTCAGAAGATGTTCCTCTCAGCAGTTGAAGACAAGGAAGAATGAACCTACGCTCTCTAGAATCTTGACTCTCTAACTAGAATCTCGACTAATCTTTACGACCTTGACTACCAACAATGTCGGCTATTTGCATCACTTTAATATTTATATTTGTAAGTTTTATTTAATTCGTGATTGTTTTGCTCTCTGCTTATCCTTTTTTATTTAGTTGGTGTAGATTTTTCTTGATTTCTACCTCGTTAAGTTGATCGAGTTAGATTTCTACCTCGTTAAGTTGATCGAGTTAGATTTCTACCTCGTTAAGTTGATCGAGTTCAGAGTTTAACAAAAAAACATGCTAGATGTAACATGACATTAAGTACCTTGATTTTTAATTATAAAATCAATGTTTGTTTTAATTTAATACATGTATAGTGAATCGGTGGCTGGATATTTTGTTGGTTCTAATGCTTCATAATTCTTTCTGAAAGACATAGTTATCACTTTAGATATGTGCCCTTATTTTATGGGTACAATGCTTAAAACCTATAAGGACCGAATACCCTTAAAAAGGGGATTCGATTTGAATATTTTTTAGTGTTCCGGTCAAATTTTCGAAAAACGGAACACATCTGTCTCCCGTGTCTGTCTGTTTATCTGTCAGTCCGCCTGTACCTCCACCAGAACTGAACCAAAGAAGGTAGGAATTTGCTGCCAGCAACCCAAAGTTCTTCTGCGTTACTTTAAAGGAGTTGGGCTGGGTGGGGCGAGGTAAGCAGGGGCACAATGGACAATACACCACGCGGAACGTCATACAGATCTTACTATGAATTACAATTAGAAGCTAGAAAGTCGAAAGTTGCAACCCAAAATTCTTAGTCGGTATACTGTGACATTTATCTATAGAAATAATTGTAGTTTTGTATCACGCAGAACAACTTTAAGTGGTGCTCAAATTTGAATGACTTTTGAGTATTTCAGCCTATGGTCTGTTGAAGGAAAGCTATAAGCGACTGTTAAATGTTAAAGAAATTAATTATAAACTAATAATTATTATGCATCCAGTCGTAATAGTCCAATAGGAGCTTATGTTGCATTGTTTTTTTTATTGAAAGTCGGGAGTATTACTTTGTCATAATACAACGAAGGTTATTTAAATCGGAACACTAGGTACATGCGCGAGTAAAACTTTCCGCCGTGCTCAATTTATTTCACTTTATTGAATATATGCTTGACTTTACTTTGTTGTGGCTGATTTTGAAACGCAGGTGAACCTGAATCCATCACATAAAATATTAAATGGTGTTTTTAATAAACGCTATGAAATCTAGTCTCTCGAAACATTTAGTTTTGCTTTAAGCCGACTGAGTTAAAATCTAATGACTGTGCCTTAATTAACCTAAGGAAAAGAGGCTATTTATAAAAACTAGTGACTTCATCGTAATAATAAGACTTGTACAATATATTATTAATTCCTTTTACTTAGAGAAACTCAAAAAAAAGTATTATCAGAACATGACATTTTTTTTAATTTAGTTTTTTTTTTTCGATGTATTTTCATATTTTATAAGACGTTTTATATAAGGTTTACATGACTCATTGCAAATAATTTATTACATGTTTTTGCTTTTTTACTTCTAAAAAATATATTGAAAAAGTGTTTTAAACGTGCCAATAATGCTTTGTATATTTGTAAATGGTGAATAAATAATGATATTTATTTCTCAAAAGACTTCTCTTTCTTAGATAATGCTGGATGTGCTAGGTATTCATTAGATAATAAACAAGGAATAAAATATTCATCCAAAAAATATACTTGAACCTTCTTCCTCAATAAAAAGCGTGGGTATCTGCATAAAGTACTAATTATTGAAAATAACACTCAAGTTATAGAATATTTCACATGTAATTAAGTTATGAACGATTTAAAAAACAGTTTGAAAGAATAAAAAAAACAATAATTAAGCTAAAATAGGTAAATCTAAACGCTACAAAATGAAAATATTATTGCAATATACATCTTCTCGAAGAAAGTCGGAACATTGAGTTACAATTCCATTTTGTATTGCGAATTTAGGAGCCATGCGTTGACAACCACATGATATCAAGTGCCCTAAGAAAGGGTGCAGCTTTGAAGACGCCGCAACGAAATTCCCCTCGGCATCGATAGAAAGCAAATGAGCTACCTGGTTACGCTTCACATCTTTACCGCCACGACTTTTAAATGACGCCGCTGATGGCCCGTCCGACCTAACCAATGGTTCCGAAATAACATACGATGGTTCTACGTCGGAGACAATTTGAAAATCGTAAAACAGAACCACTTGAGATGGACTAGTAGCGTTATGCTTCGGATCGGTAGCATTGGGCAGGAAGTCAGTTATCAGCTCCAGACCAGGCGGAATCAGTATATCTGAATTGTTCTTTTGCACCACATCGTCTACCGACGAGTTCAAAACCTCTGGCAGATATGAAGTTTCAACAGAGTTATTGGAAATATCGCGTTTGGCCCTATGGCTTCGGATAAGGACGTCAGGTTTCGGGTCCGCTGCTGGTGGTGGGTCGAATGTGAGAGTTCGGTTGAGGAATAAACGAGTTTCATTCAGGAAGTGGTTGGCCAATCTGAAGAAGACTGCGAATAAAGGTATCTCTTCCTCCTTGTCTATTTTGTTTAGAGAGTTTGCGTAAGTCTCTGGGTTTATACCATCGTTGTGTTGCTTGAGGACGGTGGCTTTCCTTTTACTTGCAAGGTTGTCATCAATCGACATGGTCTGAAGGGCCAGGTCCATGCCGATACCTCCGTTCTCCCAAACAGAGGAAACGCGCGCGTAGAACGGTAAATAGTTTGTTGGGATCGTTCTCCACTTGTACCGGAGCGGTGTCCCAGACATGTACTTGCTCAGTGGCATAACGGTCACATTCACATTAAGGAATCTCCTCTGGAACTCCACCAAAGCTTGCTGGTGGTTCTCGTCCATTTTGTAGTTGTATGGCCCGTAGGGGTAGTACGGAATCAGTTTATTTATAAAACGGTTCTGTCTCGGTCCGCGTGCAGTGTAGGAGTCGTCGATTAGAAAGAAAACGTTGAAGTGGAGGTTCGGGTATTGTGCGGCCATGTTGGATAGGTACTCAGAGTGTCGAAGAAAGGGTACCTGTACAAATTACGTTATTCAAGCTTCTGAGATTAAAGCTTTTAGACCTGCTATCATCTGCTATATGCTGGATGTTCTGCTTTACGTGTCGGTATACCTACCTACTGAAGATCTAGCAATTTCGATGGCAAAAATATGATTATAAATCATGTATCGTTCAAATAATGAGCAATGTCTACCTGTTCTCCTCGCTGCATAATATGGTGGTAGAACACGTTGCTGGCCGGCCGTAACGAGTTGCATTTCACAAAGACGAATTGCTGGCGGCGATACGCGCCCATGCCCACCGCGTAGAACACCAGAAATGATATGCCGAAGAGGATCATCGTCATCCAACACGCAGACATTAGTTCTACAACGATAAAGGGTTATCCACGAGGCCTATTGACGGGTAATCACTGAATTTTATAGCCAGATTCTAAATTGTTTGTCTATTCTAAAATAACTGCATAATTTTAACTGTAGCTGAGATAAATGCCTCATTTAACGGACGCACCCTTGCATTTGTAATTAATTTGTTGTAGTATTGAGTTTCCAGATTTACAAATAGGCAGTGTCAGACAGTTTGGTAATCTGAGCAAATAGAAGAATCAAACCAACTAACCAGGCCAACGTGAGCACCAAAAATTCTTCCTGGGAACCTGCACTCCCCATCCCGGGGTGAGCATTGTCTGCATGGGACGGCTATCACCGCCACCGTCGACCTTCAAGAGAGGATATTGCTCCTCAGGCTTTACTTCGGGACCACGGTCTCCCATTATGGTGAGTTTTAGATCTAAAAATGCATTGGTTTCGAAGTAAACAGTTTCGACATGTTGTCTACGGTAGGCATACACACCAAGTCTACGGATACTAATTCCTGTCTAGAAGTTACTTTATGATACTAACCTTTGTATTCGTTTTGTTGACTTTTTTTTATAAATATTTTTCAATTTTCAGTTCTATGAAAGCAAAGTAAGATATTCACCGACATTAGCAATTAATTTTGACATCATTCGAATTTCAAAAACATGTCATGTTTTTTACGGCTGCGAGCATAGAATGTAGGATTTGTAAAATAGATAGTTCGGTATCAAAAAAATAGGTTATTGGTATTGGGAAGGCAAGAAAGCTTGCCCTTCTTCCACGGAGAAGAGGTCTTATACCCTTGACTGGCCAAAGTGGCCAACAAGTATGTTGGGCTTGTGTTGGAAACAACTTCATAGTGGCTGGTCTAAGTAGGGGTTACCTCAGATTCATTTTTCTGAGGGTTATGCATGTTCTACATAGGTGGGTCCTGTCTTAGATTTCAATATTCTGAGAATACTGTATAAACCAGGTGTAACCAATCACTAACCCCGCCTCTACGTTTATGAACAAAGAAAGAGGCTTTTGAATATGTATATCGGTTAATTAAATAATGATTGGTTCCCGATAAATGGTCGATATACCTTTTTATACGCCTGCATTCATACGGTGGTCTACATAACTTCCGCTAACGACCAATCAACCAATATTTCTAATTGGCAATTCCGAAAACCTTGTACTTCTACGTACCTACTAATCAGAATAGGTACCTAGTTTAGTGGCAGGTTTGCCTAAGCCCACTAAACATGGGACAAACTATTTTTGTGCTGATAACATTCATATGGTTGGAAACGGTAAGCTCAATCGTAATTATTACCTCTCCCGAGTGATCCAAGAGTGATCTTCTATGCCTCTCCTAAGATACTAGTATAATATTATATGATCTGTAGACTAGTCTATGATGTTTGCTCTAACTATGACTACAGAATACCTCATGATGTTAGGTCCTTGCCAGAGTACCTACCTAGGCCATTGTTCCAGTTCCTACCTGATGTTAACCGACCCTTTATGTCCGCAACACTATATCTTAGGATATTTCTACCATATAATGTTTTCAATCAAGTCATAAGAACATTGTTGATTCAAATTATTTTTCTATTTCGTGCCTAAACTACACGATTGTATCGTCCCAGGTATGGTGCAGTCGTGGGCACTTCAACAACATGTCTGCGCAAGAGTTTACGACCCCCGCGGATGAGATTGGCCCAGCGCTGCCGGATGAGGGTTTCCAGCAGTCCACAGTCATCGCCGGGCTCATGCCAGACTCCTTCGGCGAGATGTTCAACTTCCTAGATGGGGATAGTTTTGGCATTGGTGGGTAGAAACATCGTTTCGACTGTCTACTCTTTTGACTACTGACTGCTGGTTGAGCACTTGGGCTTGATTGTTGCGATACCTATGCGCGCCCTAGCGTCACTCTACGGCAGCAGAGTTCAGTTAGGTCATTGCGTGCACTCTTCACAACTATAGAAACTTTCTAGGACCAATGCATGAGTTCGTCTACGGCTGGCAAGCGATAGTGAACACTATGAGCATGAAGAATAACGTCGAGGTTCGCAAACGCGCTGGCTTGCAGCGTTTCGCGTTGGCCGGTATCAACGGGATCACCCTGATATCACACATCGGCGTTACTGAGATAATGATCAATGGGACTAGGACCTATTGCTTTGGAGGTGTTTCACGGCCCCCTGGCAGGCGGAGCGTCATTTGTAAGGTACACTATAAATACAGAATTTTGGTGCACACATTCTTAAATTTCTATTTACAGCTGTCCAGAGAGGTAGCCAAAGACCAGTCAGAGTTTGAGCAGTTGATACAGTTGATACAGGGTTGGCTGGCAGACAATGCTTTTAGCATTAAGTCTACCCTTTGTAACAAATTTATAATTTTTTGCAATAAAGTATTAAAATAAAATAAATACAGTGTACATCTAAACGAAACCAAGTGATGAAACAGCAAATTGTTTTACAACTTCTTACGTAGGTAATTATCCTGCGAATATTTTTTTCCAGGGTGCCATGTACCAAGAAGGCAGATTCTCCTGTAAGGTACCTTTCCTGAGATACCCGACAGCGCTGGGCTACAGATACTGTATCGACAAGTATGCAGCGGTCAGCTCTCTCGATGGAACTTACAAAAGTAATGTCAGTTACCTAGGGTTTTTCAGACTTTGGCTTATTCTTCATTCTAGGTGGTGTAGCCCATAAACGCCTTAAAAATGTTAAATTTTAGGGCAAAGGATCCTACATTTCCAGATAGCATAATCGATAAAATTATAATTTACCTCAAATACACCCTTAATCGTAGACGTCCAGCAAATCTCAAAACTTATCACACAAACTTAGACACTAGAAACTTGAATGTACCTAAAATTGATCTTTGACGCAGAAACATTCTGCGCAAGAGGAGAATCAGTGCCAAAGTTCCATTACGACTACATCTGCGAGCGAAGAGATATCAAGATCAAGAGAATCAACTTGACTGATCCAAACGAACGATTCAATATTCGGAACCCGGTGGTGAGGCGGGCGGAGTACTACCGAGCACCCTATGATATCCTTAAAGCGTGTCCGGACTGGTGAGACATTCCCGTTAATATACCCACGGTGCTCGTCAAATTACAGGCACGTGACAAGCCTTTTATGCATAGAAAAAAATACTTTATGTCACAAGTGTGAGCACAGTGTGAGCACAGTGCATGCTTCAAGGGGTAAAACCACAGACCAAAAAAGACCGCCCCTAAACTATTTTTGTCAGTACAAGCAGATGGTGATTGAAGTAACTTTTAGGTACAATCTTGTGATTCTAGGTATGGCTGCAACCTCAAAATCTCTCCGGACATGATCCATCAAGAGCTACCGTCAGCGCTGATGGATGCCAACGACACTGCCTTCGTGGGCCATGGCGGGAAGTACTGGCTGGCGTTATACTACACCCAGGTATGATAGTACCTCCTGGGAAAGACCTCGCCCAGGGAAGTACTACCAACAAACCTATTTCTGCATTCATGGATATTTCATATAACGCCTTTTCGTCCCAAACTAAACAAATTTTGTATTATGGGAACTAGATTGCTGATAGAATAATTTTATTACATTTTTTGTAAATACTTATAATACAATACTAACACCCCAGACAACAAACATCCATGTTTGCCACACACAAATGTTTGTTCTTGGCGGGGATCGAACCCACGACCCTCGGTTATAGCTCTGCCTTCACGAGCACGGAAGGCAGAGCTATAACCGAATAAGCTGTGACGCCTATCATTGTTATTACAGCTGTCAACATACGCCATCTACTTCCAAGCGCATGGAGAGTATCCTTGGCAGTCCAACCGGCCTATTGTATCCATCGACAAAGGTTAGTAAGTCAATTAAGCAACGTACAGTACGGCAAACGGATCTTGGCAATCGTGAACTTAGCCGTATTCAGTTCACATCACTGTAACAGCTTTATAAAGACCAGGGTCGTTCAGGGGTTCTCAAACTTGTTTCGAAGACTTTTAAACTGAGTTCGAAGATAGCAAAATTAGACTACTAGTATGTAAAGATACTCAGAGGTCTGAGGTTATGATAATTAGACTACTAGTATGTAAAGATACTCAGAGGTCTGAGGTTATGACAGAGTCTTTATTCTTTTTATAACACATTTGCTCGTAAAGGGTCTCTTATTTCACCAATTTCAGTATCGTAATGTATGTCATTACGCACTCGTGCGTTATGGTAATGTAAAACGTACGGTTTATCAAGATGCTCCCACTAAAACGAACGGAACCTTTTTTAAATCTTAGCAAAGAGTTTTTATGTCAGTAAAGTGGTCAACATTTTATGAATAAAATTGACTTTGGGAGATAAAAAATAAGCATTTAATTCTTTTACAAATTGTTCAAATTTTTATAACTGCTTCAACAAGTGAATAATAATAATAATAATAATAATAAATATTCACGGACACTTAACACAACGCCTTCTAGTCTCAAACTAAGCAAAGCTTGTACGATGGGAACTAGATGGCTGATAGAATACATACATACATTTTTTTTTTGTAAATACATACTCATACATAGAAACACCCAGACACAGAACAAACATCTATGTTTGCCACACAAATGTTTGTTCTCAGTGGGGATCGAACCCACGACCCACAGCACGGAAGGCAGAGCTACTACCGACTGAGCCATGACGCCTGTCTGTATAAAGATTTATTATTTGAAGAAAGTCCGAGTTTTATTTATTTCCTCGCAAATGTGTTATAAAACGTCGTATGACATACGTGCGCTTTGAAAATTACAGCCTCTGCTTTCTTGTAGCCCTCGCCTACGGCTCGGGCTGGCAATATCGCCTCGGCTGTAATTTTCAACTTACCGCACTCATATCATAATGTACTATTAAGAAATGGTTTTGATTTTCAGGTGGAATTTGGGAGCAGCTGTTGAAAGCGAACATTGGGCCGGATATGAACCTGCACTACAATCTGAACGGAATCTACAACCGTTTCTCTTCTGGAAACGTGTTTCCAGACCTCATACGGAATGACGGACAGGTAGAGTTTTGAAAATCTTTTTAAACTATCTGACCTTTGACACAACCCATAAAAACAAACCGCTGTGAAATTTTTTAACAATCTTGCATCTAACTAATTCACCAAGAAAAAGGTATTTTCTCTGTAATTCGCTATTTGGACCACCCTGTATTTAGTTCGGTTGATAATACTTTGGTATCTTGGAGTTGATCTGATGATGAAGTCAGAAGGCGAATAAGAATATAAGGCGGATAAGGATAGTGGAACTCTTCAGTGGCTACTAGTAAACTTCTCGACTTTTGGCTCATATGATTCATTTTGACTAGTCTGGTTTTGATTGGACTTAATTAGTAACGTAAAAGTGTGTTTTTAATTTTTTATTGTTATTAAACACAATTGTTATTCTGTATTTTCAGGTACAGCCAGCGAACTTCAGAACAGATGTACGTGACGGTGGAGGTGAAGACATTATTAGTCACGGCGGCATGGCTGGTGAAGGTGAATATGTGGCGATTGTTATTTATGCAATAATATTATATACTTACATATTACAAAAAACCCAGGAGCAATAAATAAATTGGTACTATACACATAATATGTAAAATACACATATTAGGCATATACATATTGCATCGCATACATACATCTATAAGATACATACCTACACGTATTACATATTAATTATGTATATTTACGGACATTTTCTAGTAACCTGTATGTTAGTGGTCGTACACAAAATATGTTTTTTATTGTTGGCAACATTGATCTACCTAGTAACTGTAGTGAGTGTAGTAGAAGGGAAATTCGCGGTTGGCACGAACCCAGAATATGCTCGCATGAATATGATGAGGCCTCTCAAATGTAAATGGATTGGATAATACCCAGAAGACTAATCCCTTGTATGTTTGCCAACAGGTGAAGGTGGCGCTGGATACCAAATGCTTCACGATTCCGAAGTCCAGGCGAATTTTGAGCACGGCAAAAACATGTGATGACGATTCTACACGCTGGTTAGACCAGAGTTTTTTTAAATAAATGAATCTGCCCATGGTTGCCTTTCATTTTTTACCACAAAACCTTTAGGTAGGTATAGCTAAGTTTTTCCCGTGCAATAATCCACCTCCACGCCTTAGGTACCTATCCACCTAGTTAGAAACTTTTAATGATAATGCCTGTAGGTAAGGCTACCTAGTTAAAGTATAGCTAATTTGAGCCAATAATAAACCTGCCCAAAAGAAAGAAATTACTTAATTATGTACTACCTATAGATAGATATGGAATCGTATGATAATGATAGCTAAAAGATCCTATTACCTACAGAGTTTAGGTCTAAAGTACCTATGTAACAAAGTAAGTATCCGTTACTTTTGTCATGGGCTAACATTGGGCTATTCAGGTAGCAGTCAAATTTTTTGTTCTGTTGTCATTTGTTAGGTAGGTACGTCACTCAGTGCATTGCAGTCAATCAATGTCATGTGTCCTTTTCCTGTCTGTCACATATTTTGTAAGATTTTTTGATAGGTTCTATCTGTTTTTATGTTTTTATCCTATTTCTATGGAAATAGCCATCGAAAAAAGATAAAAACAGGATACTCGGAAGAATTACGTTTGGTATGGTTTAGGCATATAGTTGCGAGTTACTTGGGAGGTTTTGCTGCTTTCGGCTTACTCGAGCCTAAAGGGTTTAAAAGTCTTTCATTGTAAAAGTCCCTACCTACTTTAGATTTTTAAAAGTATCATCTGTGTGGTTTTTACCCTAGGGTAAGTTGTAGTAGGGTATTTGGATCTTATTTTTTAGGGTTAGGAATTTTGTAAGGGTTTTGTTCATTATGAAATTCGCTGTGTGTTAGTACACATTTTTAGAGTCATCTTTGTTGTTACAAAAATCATTGAACATTTTTAGGGGGGGAAACCGTGAAAAAACGGTCTAAACTAAAAGAGTATTTTTTACCGAGACTGGGGAAAAGTGCAATTTCAAAGTTGGCAGCACTGGAAGTGAATGATCTTTCTGACATCTTTCTTTGTGCAATTTCTGTTGGGTAGCTCACGAATATTCCCGTTATTTCGCTTTCGTAATTCCATCTAACAAAGGTATTTGTGCTAGAGTGTGACGGCCGCGATCGGTAGACCAACACCAGGAAACCGTCCAGAGCTCAGTGCCATCGCGCCACCAAGTTATTTTCGACACAATATTATCGATTATCATCATCGTGCCGTAAAGAATTGTTGTTTTCATGCTGTTTATTTATTAGTTACATCGGGTGACTGGTGTGCGAGTGAGAATTTTCGGGTCACTGTACAAGCCAAGGTACGTATCGGATCAGAGAGAGGACGGCGGCGGCGGCACCACTCCGTGACGCACAAAGCTACGGCGCCGTGCCTTCGCGAAGCTCACTCGCTGGTGCACTGCCGCCTCCTGTTTGATTATCTATCTATAATGAGTGTCTATTTATAGCAAGCATTGGCGCCTAGTGTTGTGACAAGTGATGGATTCACTCCCAGCACTGATACTCTGCCTCTTGCTGTCTCATGTGTCAGAACAGAAAGGTGGTTATATCAGTGTGCTCGCCAAGTCTTTGTTTTATTCGCGAGAGCAGTGACACCCTCATGTTAATGGACAGAGATATAACAAGATATTGGCTGTAGTTATTGCGGCAGTCCTTGGCAATGCATTACCTTAAATTGTTTCCTCATTGTTCAATGAAAAGACTTTCAATTGGTTTGAGACCTGCCTATGTACTGCATTCAGGCTACTGTCTGGAGATGCAATCAAATTGACATTGAGAGGAACTAATTTATTGTCTACTAGCAGCGCCTCGCGGTTTCACCCGCGTAATTCCCGTTCCCGTGGGAATTCCGGGATAAAATATAGCCTATGTTCATCAGGGATAATGTAGGATTCTAATGGTAAAAGAATTTTTTTAATCGGTCCAGTAGTTTCGGAGCCTATTCAATTCATACAAACAAACAAACAAACAAAAAATCAAACCTTTCCTCTTTATAATATTATTAGTATTAGTATTAGTATTAGTATAGATAACAACTTATAAGTAGGCACATTCTAATTGACTTTTGCACTGGAGTTTTTATCATATAAATGAAGTTGAATTGGTGATACCTATTTTACTGTTCCCATTCACTGTTATGAAACTAGCACAGATTTATTTACATAATTATTTATACAATCCAAAGTGGGCCTATATAATGGTTTCGAGGAGAGGTAAACAACCTCTTTTGACCATTTTGCTGAATCGGAACAGGTCACTTGTAAACTGAAATAATACTTTATTGCCTGTGGTTTTGGTCACAGGTAATTAAAAGTTACATTATTCAGAGTCTCAAATAAAATGATCCAGTCCGTTTTATGATATACTTTCTCTAGTTATTATTCAATCCAACATAGACATATAGAGGTACCTATTCACATAGATAATTACAACTAATACAGTATTTACAAAATACACATGAAACAGTTGAGCTATCTACAAACCATTGCCTATATACATATACGTACCTATATGTATACCTATGTGCAACTTATAAGTACTAACAGTTACATATAGGTACCTAAACTTGCAATACATAACTAACTGTCCACCACACAAGCGCATTATCTGTGACTCAACTACTGAACCAAACTCTGTAGCATGACAGTCCATAAAGGAATTTAATTTAATATTGTTGCATCAGCATACCTTCCAATACATCAAACGTACATGAGTCATCACAGTTTATTAAGATAACATTTTTGTTTGTATGCAGTGTGAGCCGTGTCTTGGGGGAAAAGCAACCCGGGCACTACGGTGGCCCCAGACACACCGGCCCCAGCGCCCCAGCCTCCGGGTAAGTCCTCATGTAGCACCATTCACTTTGACATCCAAATAAAATATTGAAGTCTATAGAGACAAGAACTGGTAACTCCCATTTGTTCTATAGGACTGTTACGTCATAGAACTGTTAAAACTTTTTTTATCCCTAATATTTGATAATTGCCATTTGGTAGGACTATTGAAACGAAAACTAGCCTTAATGGGTTAGTTTTCAATAGTCTTACAATGAAACTACAGGGATAAAAAAGTTTTACGTAACAGTCCTATAGAACAAATGGGAGTTACCGACAAGAACGTGCCTTCAAAAGCATAATGCCATCATAATGATGGTCACCCATCTAAATAGTGATCGCGATGAAGGTTACTTGCGGTGATCACGGCAGTTACGCACGAGCAAGCAAGTTAGCTGCTTTTCGAGGATATCTTTAGAAATGTTTATTTCCTCGTAATTATCTACTTTTTTGATATATTGCTTATACGGATCTGGAAAAATATCTTAGGCCGATTTCAGAGCTCGACCGACCGACCGTCGGTGCGTACGTCGGTCGTGCTTGTCATTTGTATGGAAATTCACGCGCGTACCGTCAGCGTAGCTGTGTACGCATTCATAGACTTGCATAGATATAGCTACGCCGACGTACGGTCAGCGCTGACTGTCGGTCGAGCACTGTTTACAGCCTTAGTATGTTTGCTTCTCAAAAGTAGAAACGGAAGGGCAATTCTAAAGTAATAGTTGAGAGTACTGTAACAGTGTGTTGCAGTAATAATATGAGTAGAAATTGCCTATTATCGATGTAAGTCAGTAACTGAAGTAGCTAAGTGCCATACATACTATCTGCAATGTTCGTGTTCTGATTTCCACTTGATATAGTAAAATTGCTTATCAACTACAGTTGTTCATTGTCGAACACGTGCGTCTGCGCATTTCAAAGGGTCTGGGGCAAATTGGATGGAGTCCGGTCCCACCTTTTATTTTATACTTGCAATGATGGAACTTTATCAATAATGCAATCTCTAAGGTTGTAAACTGGTTTAATGTAGACAATTTATTACTAAACGTACTGAAAACTATTATTCGGTAGTATTCGGTTTATTCTACCAAACGTCAAACAAATAAATGCCAATGTAAAAATCAAAGAAGATAATATAGATCTCGTGGACACCACAGTATTTTTAGGCATAACTCTAGATAATAAACTTCAATGGGGCCCACACATAGATAAATTGTGGAAACCGCAAGACTAGTCTATTTCAGCTACTTTCATAGCATTATGTCGTACGGCATTTTGTTGTGGGGGAGTGCTGCAGACATAAACACCATATTTGTGTTGCAGAAGAGGGCTATTCGTGCAATTTATAACATGGGTCCCAGAGAATCACTAAGAAATAAGTTTAAGGAAATAAATATAATGACAGTACCTTGCCAGTACATCTATGAAAACTTATTGTATGTTCAAAAAAATATCAACAAAAAAAGTGATAATCATAATGTTAACACTAGAAATAAAGGCAAACTCGCTGTTCCCACCACTAGGCTCACAAAAATTAGTAAATCTTTCAAAGGGCAATGTGTACGCTTCTTTAACAAAATCCCAAGTGATGTGTCTCAGTTGTCGATTGGCAAGTTCAAAAACGTAATAAAACAGAGACTTCTTTTAAAAGCATACTATAAAATATCTGATTATTTAGAAGACAAACAAGCTTGGGACGAACTAGCTCCAACTCATCCAATAAAAAAAATATGTAATCATACCTAATCATACAAAACGTAATGACGATTCAAAGTGATCAGTGAGATTTTATTGAATAAAAGATTTTTGACTTTGACTTTGACTACATAGTATAAAGCAAAGTCGCTTCCCGCGTCTGTCCGTATGTATGTATGCTTAGATCTTTAAAACTACACAACGAATTTTGATGCAGTTTTTTTAATAGATAGAGTGATTCAAGATGAAGGTTTATATGTATAATACATCATCATTATCACTGCATTGCACCCGTGCGAAGCCGGGGCGATTCGCTAGTTGGTAATAATGCCCTTACAATGCAGTTTTTGGAAAAGTAGCAAATTCATTAAATAGCAGTCGGAATCTTGATAATTAGACATCCAATTTGAAAAAAAAAACCGCTTTTTCAAGGTCGTTTACATTTGTTTAAGCAAAAAGAAATTTCTTTATTCTGCGTTTTTATGATTGCTACTGCGTAACAGGTTTTGCTTACACCGTAATATAAATAAATCAATCGCGATACTAATTTATACTAGTCGCGACATACCCCATAAATCCCATAATACCTTTATTAGTCTAAGCAAAGGTCAAAAGGGCCTTTTACGTTTTTTTTTTTAAATTACGAGACGCTGTCGTCAATTTAAAGTTAGTCTAAAGGTTTATTTAAATGTCTTTAGATAGATAGTATTAGATAGACTTGCCCAGCATCTAAATCTTCCTCAGAGTCTTAATTGAACTATATTGTCCAGGGTTGACGACTCGGGTTTCCTCATAATGAAAAATCCATCCCGCAACTAATTGCTAGAACTAGAAAGACACGGGGTTGCTACTGGTACTACTAGTAAACTATCAGTGTACACTATGATAATCTACTCGTAACGCGATAAATTAGAAGTGCAGTGTAATGGCACAGAATGAATATATATGTAGTACAATTTATAATAGTAGGGAATTTACGAAGTACCTGGTCTTCATATCGAAGGTATAATGCATTAGCTTCCGTGTCGCAAACGAACCAGTAATTATCATTCAACAAAACATAAAGTTTATTGGCAGAGATTACTCAATCTCTTCTAATTGAGCACCGCCAACCAACAGGCGCGTCATACAGTGACGTCACCATAAGGTGTGAACTCGCCAGTGTCGCCAACTATGCCTGACCGTATCTCGGTGTTTTTTTTTATTTTCCAATAAAAGTGGTTCTACCATTTTCATTACAAGCAGCTTGTTTGTATTGTATTTTATTGCTTAGTAACATCAAGTTGATGCATCTAAATATACATATTTGTTGTACTTTTCCTATTTACGAATATAATTTAATGAATTAACTAAAAATATTATAAAGAACATTTTTAATCGTTTTCTGAACGAATATGTGAACTTGCCCACTTCTCGTCGTCTTTTCTGTGTACTTTTAAATTATCATCTTCAGTTAGAAAGAAAAAACCGTTCATGCACTCACGATGAGGGTGGTCGTTAGTTGGGCGTAGAACAATAACTAACAAAAATTAATATATTTTTGGGCCATTTCATACCCCTAGTCCCAAATAATACGACTTCATTACCTACACCGGTGCTGTCCACATAAAACAGTCGTTGAATGTAACCATGAGTACGGTAGGTGGCATCACTTACAGGCAATTGCGATAGGCCCGCTAATCAGACCCTCAGTAAACAACCGTACTTCAGGCGCGAGGACCGAGGTCATGCGACTAGGGCCCTTCTGATAAGTTATATTTCGTATAGCCCATATCAACTCGAAACCATACTAAGGCCAATCACGGCCACTCAATCTGGCTCTTCAACTGTTAGCCTTATCATCACTATTATTTCAGCACGTCTGCTTTGCGTTTTACTGATAATATAGGTATTTTCTTTATCCCATCATTTTCTTTGTTGCTTAGAGTCCAATGCATTGATTCTCGGTTCTTTCGATAATGTGGCTTTCAATAGTTGTCACTAACCTTGAAGGCCGCAGAGCCTTCTTCACGGCTATCCAAGTGATAGCTACTTGTTAGTTCAGTTCCGTAGTACTGAAGTACTTCTGTGTACATGAACTTAGTGTTTGTTTGGTCATCAAAGCATGATGAATTTTCGTGGTTTTTATTAAGGTCACGGTAGATCTACTTCGGTTCGCTGAGAAGTAAGCATCAGATCTATGAGGTCACGCTGAACGGAAACCGCAGCGGCGCCGTCATATTATACTACATGCCACAGCCTACAGCTATACAGCTTACTCCAACTGCTCCAACATAGGTGAAGTTTTAGGCAGATCTAAGCTAGAGACAGAATTTACCTTCCACGTGTTATATTATATCATGCCGACAGCATTTTGTCATGATAATTCATGCGACACGTGCAGATCTATTGCTTTTTAAAAATGTAGGCGCAATACCAACCAAACGAACAATTATACAATAAAAGATGGCTTGTCTCAAACAATCCCATTGTTTAAGATTTATTTAAACAATCTCGCGCAAAGCGCCGCGCCGTCTCAATTTCCCTCCATTCAAGGTCAGACCTATTAAACCGTGTCGGGACCTGTGCCTGTACAAGTAGGTTTGGTAACACGTAGGTTAGACAATACAAGCTGTCTTTTGTGACCTGTGAAAAGTGGAGACACGCCGGGTGGACGACGGTCATGCTCCAGCGCTTCGGTTTTTTGTGAACCTCGTGCTTTATTGTGTTCCTTGATCGTATTATACCTTCGCTGACGTATTCGTAATATCAGAGACCTCTCCGACGACGTCGACATATTCCAAAATTATTCTTTCATATTTCTTGAGTGTATCACACACAGCTAGGTTTGCATTGCACATGAGTGTAGATGCACTTTTAGTTAGTAGTAAGGTGTCACCGTGTGCGCGGTCCGCATCCGCCTCCGCTCGTCCCCAGCGAGCAAGGCCTTAGGTCAGCTCGTGCCGTGCAGTTACAACCGGGCATCGCTCACACAACGCGCTTTGTCAATCGCTCCTGCCCGCCGCGCCAGCTGCGCGCCTTCTCGTAAAATATTGCTTTATTGTCCGCGCACGTAAACAGTACCATACAATATGATGTCATGCCTTTAAGAACCGCCAATTTCGAACAGTGCTGACCGATCGCTGACGTCATTTTCATAACGCTTAATCATCTACTGTTCTGGGTTTCCAAAATGTCCGCGGAAAAATTTGTCATGAATTAATGCGACGACGGGAGCGACGCGACGTCCTCATGCGTCGTTCTGCGCCCGCGAAGCCCATTAATTTTATGGATAACTATATTGTGTGTGTGGATCCTTTCATCGCACTGATTTTATCGGCGTAGTTTAATATACAGCTAGAGCAGGGCGACTGAGAAAATTCAACATAAGAAGAACTGGAATATCACGACTGCAATAATATATGAGGTCTAAAAATATGAGGTTCGAAGCCACCTAGTGGGATTGCAGTCGAACTTTACTGCGGCGAAGATTCTTATTTTAGCTTCGGCTGAATCGATAGCTGAGTAAGCTGCGATCTGTGCAGCCAGCTGATGGAGAAGCAGTAGGTACCGTGCTGGCGACACGCTCACTGCATCACAGAGTTACGCGCAAATTATAACTCGGTTTCATCACCGCATTCCGTAATGAGTGAGGGGACGTACCAAAAGTTTAAAAAGTGTTTTCCGAACTTCAAAAGGACAAGTACTGGTAATTGATCGCTTTATTTGTTGCACTGCGACCGTGAGAATCGGGTTTTATATCGCTACAGTCCCGGCACAATTGAGTCTCTCTTACGGTATTTCGTTAGTTCTTTTCAGTTCCAGGAACGATGACGCCACATGCAATCCAATACCTCTGCGTGAATTTTTGAAACAGTGAATGCTACACTTAATACCCTGTGTAAATGGTCACATTAGTGACCGATGATGGTCACATTATCTAGCCGCATTTCAGAAGAGTTCTACGAATGACTTGAAAATACGCATGTGGCACAGTTACATTGAATGTGTTTGAAACGAACCCTTATTCACACGTATAAAGGACAATGATAATTATAATAGCAGGGAACATTGAAGTGACTCTAGTCTAAATCAGTAACTTTAGGAAAAACATAACGTTGTGTAACTTGCCTCGTAGTTCAGATCAACTTACCTTGAATTAAATGTAAGCAGTATGACGCTAATCGTCAATATTTCAATGAAATTTGAATAAGCGAAGACCTCTGCGTTTGTATTTTGATCAGATGTTGAAAGGCCAGTTGCCCAAAATAACGACCATTGTAGGTATAAAAAACTATAGCAAAGGAATTAGGTTTTCAGGGCAGGATCATTAATTCATCACTAGTGGAACAATTAAATGATTTTCATATTTGTTAATACCTACGGAGTGGGTATTTTTGGACTTAAAACTGCCCGCAGTGTGGTAAATGATAGTAACTTATAAAAAGTTACTACAATTTGTCTTACAATCGACACCTATTATTAGGCAACATAGCGCTTTGCAAAATCAATGTAATTGACTGGGGAATACCAAGAAAGTGATGGGGACTCCCTACTGCCTACTTATCAATATAACTGAAACATTGCGGGAGCCAATCGACAGGTTACCTATAAGACGAAAATATAAACGAATATAATATTGAAACGAGGACACTTTTTTCCCGATTTCCGAAGGTCTTGTTTATCTATCGCGTAGATTTACGTATGACATATACTTATATGCGCATGTGCGAGCGTAGCGTAGGTATGCGTTACCTTGTATCACCCAACGGCTTGATGGATTTTAATGAATGAGGTATCGTTTTGCTCGTCGTGATTACGATATACTCGTACTATTGGATGATTGATAACTTCTATATGCAGAGTTAAGATGGGTATATAAAAGTTTGATTACACTTTGCTATTGACGATGGACGTTGTTTATTTATTATTTATACACATTGTGCAATGTATTATTTAGTACAGGCATACTGGCTCTTGAAATATTTTTCGTATTTTTCACAGAGGCAATCTATAGCAAATTATACACAGTACCGTAACTTTACCAAGCATGACATTTGCAGTTGATTACTCCGGCGGCAGTAAACAGTTTAAGCAGTATTGCGATTTGATATACAGTAATTGGCAAAATGTAATCTGTGATGCCGTGACAGGGCGGGCTCGTCGCGCCCACAAACAATAACACCACAGTTTTCGCGTGCTTTATACAAAGTCACAAAATGGCACGTTATGTTTACGAGCTTTCTGTGTTGGCTTCAAATGGATGGTTTCAATGCTGAGACTTGAAACAGTGATATTTTTGTAATAAGGTTGTGGCGAAGGTCGAATATATAGGCAACCGAACACCTCGGTGAACAGCGTGTTGTTTGTTTAGTGTTTTTGTTTACTCTCAAATTTAAACCAAACCTTAGTTTTTTGACATTATTTATCCGTTGGCATAGTGTTTATTTGAAATAGTCTAAACAGCGTGTTAAGAGTTTATATTTCACGGTGTATGGGCTTTGCAGAACCTTCAAGGTTGAGCTGGGACCGTGCCATCAAGACAGGTGTTCGGACTAGCAAGCTGACTAAATACCAAAAGTAGACTCTATTGTCTTGCGCCATTTTCCTAAACAAGGTTGTTGATCATAGAATAGCGTGCTCTAGATCAGCGATGGAAATCTTCGTGATGATTGAACCAAGACAAACAGATTTACGACATGCACGAAACATAGCGTCTAACTTATTTATATAAATTAAATTAGCTCTCTGTTGTTATTACGTTCCTAGTTGACCAAGGTTCTAAAGGAAATAGTCAGAGGCACGTCTAAGCACTAAAGAGTCTGGTGCAAACTGAATGGAGCCCGGCTCCCATATTTTTTTAAACTTGCTACGATGGAACTTTGTTACAATGCAGTTTTAAATCATAAGTTATTACGATCCGGACCCAGCACATCACCACGACACGGCGGCGGCGCGCCGCGGTGATGCCTCCAAGCCCTTAGACATTCCAATTCAAAAAATGCCACTTCCAAGGTTCTCTATGTGTTTACGTCCAAATAATAACATTTATTCAGCTTTTTTTATATACCTAGTAGATTTTGATAAAAATCAAATATGTACCTACTTATAAATAACAAAAATAATCAATAGCGATATATTAAATGTATGCAAATCGGGATCTGAAATGGTGGAACGCCTTTAGCGCGCTGACACGAGAGCCGTTCAATAAGCTTGCACTTATATCCGATTAATAATAATTCGCTAATATGAATAGTGGCACGTTCCGCTATTGAACGTATTGTTTGAATCGATTGCAGCTATTCAAATAGTTTATGCCGCGCTCCTATTGTTTATTCTAAGATATTTGTATGATTTATTGTTTTTGATAAACCGCCGCCGCCGCCGCCGCCGTTGCTTACTTTACTGTACCGCGCCGAGGAGCACGTTGCAATATTTTATAGTTTTATATATTTCCTTTTATTAATATTTAATTTGTTTAGTATTTTACTACCACTGGTTCGCAAAAATATGATTCTACTGTATTACTACTGTTTCCTACTATCTTTAACGTAGTACGAAGCTCTATCGTTCTATTATAACACAAAATAATGAAGCGCTCGTGGCTAGGCTTGCTTAGCCAATCTTAACCGATAAGCTAAGTTAAGCAACGTTCTTCGCGGTCACCATTTGGATGGGTGACCGTTAGTGGCATTTACATCAGAGCGCTTCCGTGCTTCGGAGGGCACGTTAAACTGTCGGTCCCGGCTCTAGCAGTCGTTAAGCCACGACGGAGGCCTTAAGGCGGCCTAAAAACTCCGTCACCAGAGTTGGCCACTAGCTCATACGAGCTTGCTTGCTAACACAAAATAATGTAGCTTCACTCGAGATCATACAGATTACATACAGACATAGTATTTATAAAACGAGAACCTCTATAACTAGTAGTTCGCCGCGAACTGAGATATAGCAATGTTACCAAAAATAAAATAAAACTCAAGATATTTTTTTTAAGCATGGTTGAGGAGATAAATTGCATCGATACCCCGATCTAGCAAGTTACCAGTCTTACCTGGCTACAAAATCATTAATATTCTAAGAAATGGAAGCTCACGTTGTACTGATTTTGTCACTAACGATTTTCACTATAGCCTAAAAGATTTTCAACTTATAACTAAAATAAAAATGGTCTTGAAATGTCCAAACGAAACCCTATCATATGACATCCCACTTGATTTTTGAACTTATACTTCTAATGCGACTTCCAACAACGTTGCGTTACGGGATTACATAGTCTCTGTCTCTTTCTATTCCCCCCGAATAGAAAGAGCCAGAGGCTAATACGCTACAAATGCTACAATCAAATATAGATGACATAGCATTTTCAGCAATTCAGCATTTGTCCGCCCGTGTTTTGAAGATAAACGACTTCCAACTGACAGCGGGGGGAATAGAAAGAGACTATAATACGCTACAATCAAAATATAATCGATGGCAGTGTTCATGCAACTTTTTATTTAGAAATGAAAATTGAGTACTGCATATTGATTAAGTACATAAAAATAAATACTAAATTAATTTCACATTAAACACAGAGCGAGAGTGAATGCGTGCCACTCGAAGTATAACTTCTCCCGCGCGTACGGACTGCACGCACAGGCTTTTTTTTGTAAGACTTTATGGACCCTTAGAAATACTTAGTTTTTTTACAAGTTTTACAATCCCTTCACCGATTCACCTCATTATTCAAACCAGTAAAATCAAGAGTACTATCAGTAGTGTTACCAAATTATAATTGAAGACCGGATATGCTGTTGGCAAGTTATGCTATAATAAACAAACGACGCCAATTCGTCCAATAGTTGACACTAAGATCTTCGCCTCGGTCAATAGTGCAAATAAGCATTTTATATCTAGCTTAAACAGTTGCAGTCTAATATAATGTTTATGCACTCAAAATAAGGTTGCATTTATAACGTATGTTTGTATTTGTTTGCAGGGGTGCTGGAAATGACAGGGGCAGACAACATTCGGTTTAGCGGGCATACGCTCGACAAGGCCACCAAGGCGAAGGTCACGCTAGAGAACTTCTACACAAACCTCATAGCACAACACCTCGAGAGAAAGCAGAGGTGAGCAACAATTTTATATTCACCATAAAGAGTATTGGACCACGTAATCTGTAGACATACTCTTTGAAATAATGCAATTGTTAGGGGCAGATGTATACCATGTTACCTTTCAGGTTGGAAAAGTTAGAAGAATCCCTCAAAGATGAGAGTCTCACTGAGGGGCAGAAGCAGGAAAAAAGACAGCAACATGCACAAAAAGAGACGGAGTTCCTCAGGCTCAAGCGATCGAGGCTTGGCGTAGAAGACTTCGAACCTCTCAAGGTAATACATACAAGTCCTCTCAGTTGGATTTACAAGAATGTGTTCTCAAGTATGAATAGTTTCAATATTATTTTCATTTGTCAGCTTTTAGTAGCCGTCAGTGGTATGTCCTTTTGGTAAAAAGCTTCATGTAAAAAAATATCTAAGATTTCTTACCGAAAATTTGGCATTACACCGGTTATTAGGTCTTGTCAATTGGTTGGTTTCAGTTTTGTGAAATGTCTGTAGAAGCACATCTGTCGTAATCGTGCGATAAAAAGACACGAAGAGTGAAATACGCAGTAGTAAGGTTCAAACTCCGAGATAACTTCATTTGCTCTATAAAGTTGTGTATCGATTAGCGATAGCGCCATCTATTTATTGCAGTTGTTATGTAGCGTGCTAAAGATGGTTTGACAGTCCCCTTTATGAATTCCAGGTGATCGGCCGAGGGGCGTTCGGAGAGGTTCGACTCGTGCAGAAGAAAGATACGGGACACGTGTATGCTATGAAAATACTTAGGAAGGCAGACATGCTTGAAAAAGAACAGGTAAAAGAGTTTTTGAAAATGGTTCATAGTTTACAAGATATTATCAAAATCAGAATGTATCACATTTATATTGTCGCGGCGGTCGTAAGCTCCACGGCAGAACGCGTGCTGTTTTGAACCTTATTCCAATGAACGTAGAACCGCAGTTTTATATCGCGCGCGCTGAAGTGCAAATTCTTAGTGGAAAGCCCTCTTAAGTAAATAGTGTGCAACACGCCCTGTGATTGCGACGCGCTCTCCGTCACATAATCGCGTTGATTACAGTACGTTCCGTGACCAGTAGCGTAACTGATAGTTAAGTAACCTTCAAACGACGGACTATGAGCTTATTTCGTATCCTGTCCGCTTAGCATGAGCGCTCAAGACAACGTCTCACCAAAAGAAGTCGTAAGCTTATCCGCTTACGATCTTCACAAGAATCAGTCATCAAATCTGATCGGAAAATCCACTAGGGGTTTTAGTCGTTTGCAAGTGCAACTCCGCTATTATTAAATTAATATGGACTTGGGGTGGGGGTGCTTATATAATTTGTTCCCTGACACAATACAAAATAAAACAAATGAGAAATTCGGTCAAAGAGCACTCTTTGTTTAGTTATGGCATCGGTGTGGATTGTAAAACTAGCACTTCGCTAGAATGTGTTCGCATTATACTGTGACATCTGGCTGATGGCTTGATTATAGTTGGTACTGTCAACGAATTTGACATGCTGACAGAATTGTCGTCGAGCATTATGTTTGTGCACTTGACTGTATTATTATCCGTTTTTAAAACCTTGGAAAAAAGGTACTTATTATTAAATTTATTTATTTTACCGGGAACTTATTTTCGAGTGTCACTAAGCATGGCTTGAGAAGTGGGTTTAAGGCTTTTCGCTTTAAAGTTTTTCCCAGGAAGTACACATTTCAGCCTCCAAGTAGTTATGCTCACATTGCTGTGTTCAGCGGACCTAAGATGCGCACCGCGGGATATTTGTCATGTCGTTCTGTCAAAATGTAAGCATTTTGTACCAGTTTAGGAACTATTGCATTACCTGTGGCACCTAATGGTGTCGACAAAACGCGCCATAATGTACACTTTTGACACTTCTTACTCGTGGTACCTCTCTGAGGACGAGATAATAGTCACGCAGAAATGTCAAAAGTTGAAAATTCAAAGGCGCGGTTTCTCGACAACATTACCACAGATAATGCAATAGTTCCTAAACTGGTACAAAATGCTTACATTTTGACAGAACGACATGACAAATATCTCGCGTGCGCATCTTAGGCCCGCAAGTTTGAAGAGTAAACAAGTGCTAGTGCAATTACATTCGACTTACGATGTAGAGATGTGGACGCAATGTGATGCCTGACAAGGCATTTCTTTGTTGACCTTTGCAAACTGTATTTGTTATATTAATGCATTTGTGTTTGTTCCAGGTCGCTCACGTGAGAGCAGAGCGTGATATCCTGGTGGAGGCAGATCACCAGTGGGTCGTCAAGATGTACTACAGCTTTCAGGTAACCGAAAAGTTGTAAGGAATCCATCCACAACGTATTTGCATACATTTCTAACGAGATTAAAAAATTGTCGCGCGTTCGACCGCTCTCTGTCGAATGCGCACCAATGTGCTATGTAAATTGACCCTTAGGGTCACCTAGTTAATGTTTTTTATTGATAAAACTGACTTGATAAGATGTTTCAAATAAGATCAAACAATGTTTGTCATTCTCCAGGATCCAATGAACCTGTATCTTATAATGGAGTTCCTTCCCGGCGGCGATATGATGACACTACTCATGAAGAAGGATACACTGAGCGAGGAGTGTGCACAGTTCTACGTGGCGGAAACTGCACTGGCTATAGACAGCATACACAAACTAGGCTTTATACACAGGTAACATACCACCGCCACTTTATAGGGGTCCTAATTACTAAATTGGCGGGACCCTATCATGTGTCATCTACCCTATCATCCGTCATATATTATACCCTATTATCCGTCATCTACTCTATCATCTAGCATTAAATAAGACTGTTCGCTACAGTATTTACTTTATTTTCCAGAGATATAAAGCCAGATAACCTCCTGTTAGACGCTCGCGGCCACATAAAGCTAAGTGACTTCGGTCTCTGCACCGGCCTCAAGAAGAGTCATCGCACTGACTTCTACCGAGACCTTTCACGTGCAACGCCCTCCGATTTCAGTGAGTACGCTATTTCTGTTAACTAAAAATAATTGATTTTCGTATCTTCCTGCAGAAATGCACTTCATCATAGAGTTCTTGTCGGTCTGTTCGTAGCTCTAAAAGCAGAGGTCCTATCTTGATGCCGTTTTCTTTGTAAAAAAGCTGGTTGGAATAGTTCTTAAGATACGCGCATGTTTGATTCAGTCGTTTCCAACTTATGATACAAAGTTTATATTCATCAGTTTTGAGGAATCACAGGCACATTTTCAGTATGACACATTTGGTTCATCCCAAAGTATTCAGGTGGGTTACTCTCAAACACAGTTCCAATCCGGATCCATAGATTTTGATAGAAGTCCTGTCATTTTTCAATACAAAATGACACGAGATCTGTCATATTCCGTTAATCCGGATTGTAACTGTGGTCGAGAGTAACCCACCAGCAGGGCTATTTTAAAATCGTCGGGAACGGGTCGGATCCGAAACGAAATTATGTGTCGGAACCGATAGATATCCGACGGATCGTAAAATGCTATTTTGAAACCAGTTTCGGGAGGCGCGTCGGAACCTCGGTTTCGTTCCGACGCGGAAACAGAGATTGATTGTTTACGGAGACTGCTTTGAAATGGTAGGTTATGGTAGAAAACTATATTATGTGAAATATGAAATGATTCTGCGTTTTATGAATCAAAACGTCTCGCTTTCAACTATTTCTTATTCAAAATTGTTATATTTTATTATTGTTGTTATTTTCTACAGTTTTTATATTATCATAAATCTACAAATGATTAAGTTTAAACTTTAAACTAGCTTCGTAAATACGATTTTGTGGT
This sequence comes from Eulithis testata, assembly GCA_947507515.1. NCBI lineage: Eukaryota > Metazoa > Arthropoda > Insecta > Lepidoptera > Geometridae > Eulithis > Eulithis testata. Next base: position 13,547,865 of record OX382193.1, on the reverse strand, counting down.
TGAAGTTTGAAGTTGAAGTTTGCGCGCGCTGTTTGAAAAGTCCGCAGATTGTTCGTTTCTAAGTTGAAGAAATAAATTGAGAAAGAACATCAAAATGGTAAGTAAACCAAAGTATTCATTTGAAAAATTAAACCACTGACTTTTTAGTACACTTGGAAAGCCAAATCATGTGTTTTAGGTGCCTAGATACTTTCCAGTAGGTACGATGTATATAAGTATATATACTTCACCGATTCTTGGCAGATTTAACGAACGCTGATGTTTTACTATTCAGAGTGGCAGAATATCTTTGGAGCAGAGGGCAAAGATGCTAGAATTCATGCTGGCCCATGAGGACCTAGCCCGCGGCAGAGTCTCAGGCCCCGACGCAGCCAGGACAAAGAGAGTTCTTTTAGAAGAACTCTCTAACATCTTGAATGCGTTGGGGTCTGGAGCTACAAAAACTCCAGAGAAGTGGCTGAAAGTAATAGTCTTATTTATTGTATATTATTATTTACTTCACATAAACTAAGTAGTATAACATAGTACAAAGAATAAAACATAGTCCCTTAGTAAAAACTGTAGGTACTTAGGTACTTAGTACGTTTTTGCAATAGGTATGAATAAAAATAAGTGTACATAAGTACCTACATCTCAGTACAGTATCTTATCAATTTCAGTGCTGGCAGGACTGGAAATCAGACACTAAAGCAAAGGCCCTAAAAATTAAAAAGCAGAAGAACGGAACAGGTGGTGGTCCAGCCCCTGCACCATTGACGGACATGGAGGAGACCCTCCTCCAATTTTGGGGTATCGAGATAGTGGAGGGCTTGGCAGTCATAGATCCACTAGAGGCGGTAAAGAATCTCATTGTTTAAACTATTATTTGTATTCTATTGTTCCGCTCATTTAGTTTTTACATCACAACAATTTAATTACTAACATCATTTTGTTTTTTAACCTCAGACCATCCTTGTTCCTGAATCTGACCAGAATTTGGCAGAATCTGCCGAAGTATCTGATTTACCTGAGGCCTCATCACAGGAGCCACTGCCAGCCCCAGGCCCAAGTCGCACAGGGTCCAACAGAGCGAGAGGTATGATTATTGCATTTTTGTACCTAAAAATACCTACTACTTAAATTATATAGATCTTTTCTTAATTAAGTTTACCATTATTATTATTATTTGTACCCTACATCGTCCCAAAGGCCTCCCTACTATTCATCCTATAAGGAATACAAATTATAATGTTACAGATGATCCATTACTAGCAGTTTTAAAACAGCAGGCAGAAGCTATTAGTGATTTGGCTGTGGGTATGCACGAGATAGCTGCAAGTGTGTCTTCAGCCACACAAGCCTTATTGGCAATCGCTCAAGCCCTAGAGCAGCAACCTCGGATTATTTTAAATAATAATTAAGGTGAGATGTCTTTATCATTATGTATGGATTACTTTAATTAAATAAGATTTCATGAAGGTTGCTGTGTTATAATTATATATAATTTATTTATATTTTATAATTTAAAATAATCTATTTATTAGATCCGTCCTAACTTGGACTGCTCTACTGTGTATCTCATTTTCTACTCGTGCATTTTCCAGGAAATCGTCTGAAATCTCGATAGGCTCTATTTCAGGCTCTTCTATGTTATTTTTAATGCATACATTGTGCAACACTGCACAAGCGTTGACAATATGGCCAACCTTTGTAGGTGCATACTCCAGAGTGCGGTGCTTATGTAGGCATCTAAAACGGCATTTCAAAACCCCAAAGCACCTTTCGATACAGTTGCGTGACCGAATGTGCAGCTGTGTGTACTGGGCTTCTGGGCTATTAGCCTCTGCATTGAGCACTGGCGTCAGAAGCCATGGCTCTAATGGATAGCCTGAATCACCTGAAAATCAAGTAACATATTTTATTTTATTTCAATTTTGATGTGATGCTGTAAGTTTTAATTTTCATTTGTTACAGTTGCATACCCAGAAGCCAGCAAGAAGCTGCCATATTCAACATCCTGTCCCTCACAGCACTTGCCCTCCAAATGAATGCATCATGGGTGCTTCCTGGGTAGCGTGCTAAAATATTTATTATTAGTAAATCGCTATCACACACCTGTAAAAAATATTTTAAGTTAGTAGAGATAGATAGAAAATACTTTATAGCACACCACTTAAAGTAAGGGAGCCGAAACCCGGATCACCGGATCGAATATTACCGCTTGAACATTTAGAGAATGCTGGCCTTTCCTGTTTATATAGGCCTCTTCATGTATAATTGGCTTTTTTATCAAAATGTGAGTTCCGTCCACATATCCTAGCACGCCGGGAAAATTGAATTTTCTGTAGTTCCTAAAAACACAAAAGAGTGTAGGTACATAATAAGTTATTTATTAAAAATGTATATGGATCTCTTGTTAAACATTTACCTAGACTAGGTAAGTAGAGTTTATGATGATTGTTATTTTATTTATTACTAAATATTGATAAATGTTGATGTCTGCAGGTTAAAGTAAATAATATGTAATTAGTATTCTAGGTAAACTTAGATTAATAATTATACCTAAGTGGTGTATACATATATATAAATAGTTGATTTTTGGTTAAGTACTTTGTTACTCATGTGTCGTTAATTACATTGATTCATTTTCTGACTGGTGATTTCTTATTTTAGTTCCAATCAAAGTTAAATTTACATCAATAGGTACGTACTTTTGAATAATTTGCTGCCTTTCATTGCTGTTACTAGGGAACTTTATCCACTTGCACATCACTTGTGGCAAGTTTAACACAGCTGTTGTTTCACTTATGGCCCTTGAAACAGATGCCTGGCTAAGGCTCACAGCGGCATCCCTCCCACAAGGCTTTTGGTAGCTGCCTTGGGCATAAAAGTGAAGAGCTGCTAAAAACTATAAAAAGTAGGTGGGTATAGGTACATAAGTGCAACAAATGCATGACAAACTAACTTTCCATGCAGGCTAATCTTTCTCCTATTATTAGCTACTTACTTTTAGCTCCACAGGCATTGAATTTGAATTTTTTTGGTCAGGATAATGACCCCTTATCTCGTCAATCAACCTTAGAGCTACTGTAGGTGTAAAACGATACACAGACGCAAAGTTTGGGTTGTTGAAGGGGTCCGACAAATCCCGTAGTGAATTATGATGTATTAGCGTTGCCTTCCTTTGCAAACTGCTATCATTTCGTCGAGCTCTTCTAACAAGAATGTGCTCCATCTATTTTACAACAAAATATGGTTTGAAACCTAATGTTTACTAACAAACAAAGATGTTAAACATAGAATGATAACATTAGCAGAAAATCATCCCGATTGATCACTTACTCTCGTTTTTACAAGGATAAATAGTAGGTGTATGGTTGCTTGGTCAATGGAAATAAAATATAATATAGGTATTGACACAAAAGATAATAAACGAAACACCGGACAACTCTCTGGCGGAATCGTTTCCGACACCAAATAGCTGTCGGTAACTCGGCTCTCTCGGATCGGAATCTTTAAGTCAAAGTTTTCGAATCCTATAATTTAGAATAGCATTTTCCGTCGGAAGTGTCCGCTACCGAATCCAATCGAATCCGAAGGCTTTCCCGATGAATTAAAATAACCCTGCTGATGTGACGAACCGCAGTCCATACACAGGTGTTAGGATGTAGGGAGATTTATGTATATGAAGTTGTTGTTATAAAAGGAATGATTGTACCTAAGAGCAGCACAACAGTAAAGCGAGAAGTTTTATACAACCTTTCAGTGTCCAGTTCATCGTCAGCGATGGACTCGAAGCGACGAGCCGAGTCTTGGAAACGCAACCGACGCGCGCTGGCGTACTCCACTGTCGGCACGCCAGACTACATCGCGCCGGAAGTCTTTCTGCAGACCGGATACGGACCGCAAGCTGATTGGTGGAGCTTGGGCGTTATCATGTGAGCTACTTATTTATTACTAGCTTTTACTCGCGACGCGTGTACCGATTATTTTGCGGAATATATCAAGTTCTACTAAAGTATTTTTTAGGCAACAATTTGCAAACGCAAATTGGGCGCTTTTTTATCATTTTAACAGTGACATGTAGTTCTTTTTTTGATAAATCACAGCTTCCGCCTGAATCAACTGACGCCCTCTCGTGGCGATAAAATGTGGCTCCACTAATCCCGTTTATTTATTTAAATCTGTAGGTGCTGTTAATTTTTCTTATTAAAAAGTAACCTATGTGTTATGCCAGGTTACGAACTATATATCTTCCAAGTTTCATCCCACAAACATCCAAATATCCAAACTTTTCAATTTTTGCATTTATAATATATTAGTAGGATTATTTTATATTTATTGTAAGCGACTATGGCGGTAGTATCTAGTGGGGCTCTTTGTAAGAAAGTTGGTCCTGGGTATTAACTACTAGTTATTTCGTGCGCTGCATGTTCAGATTTGAAGGGTATGGGTGCCGGTGCGTCTATTATATAAATAAAATAAATAAATATTCACGGACACTTAACACAACGCCTTCTAGTCCCAAACTAAGCAAAGCTTGTACGATGGAAACTAGACGGCTGATAGAATACATACATTTTTTTTTGTAAATACATACTTATAATACATAGTAACACCCAGACACAGAACAACCATCTATGTTTTGGCACACACAAATGTTTGTTCTCGGTGGGGATCGAACCCACGAGCCACAGCGCGGAAGGCAGAGCTACTACCGACTGAGCCATGACGGCTGTCAATATGCGTGTAATTGCACGCATATATTAGAGTGTATAAAATATGTATCAGATAGAGGAGCGGAGTGCGATACTTACAGGGCGCGTCGTCAATAGAAGCACTTGTAAAATACCATGCTTATCAGCGGAAGTAACTATAGATGACGTCATCATTTCTCTTTATTTTAGTAGCGTGTAAAACCAATCGTTGCAAAAATAACGGCTATGAAGAAAGTATGCAATTGAAGCGAGGCGAAATACTCTTATTTAGTTAGCTTACGCTATTTTGAGCCGACGGCGAAGCAAAAAGGAGGGTATATGATTTTGACCGGTATGTAAGTATGTTCATCTGTTCCCACATAACTCCAAGACTACGCATTAGAATCCTCTAAATATGATCGTCAACTTCGTGATTTTCACTAGTCGAGTTTTATTTTGTGAATTTAATTTGTATGTACGGCGGCTTGCTTGGCGATGTTGTGGCATTGTGTAATATTTCATTCCTTGGTATAGTTTCATTATTCTATCCCAATTTATCTGGCACCATCGAAATTACATTTCCAGACTAGCTTCCGCCCGCGACTTCGTTTGCGTCTCGTTGGATCCTATTGATTCTCCGATAAAAAAAAGCTTATGTGTTAATCCAGGTCACGGACAATATATATTCCAAGTTTCATCCAAATCGGATCAGTAGTTTGTACGTGAAAGAGGAACCAACATCCATACATCCTTCCAAACTTTCGCGGTTATAATACTAATAGGATTAGCTTTGCTCTTAGATGTTTAGTTTATTAGAACGCGCATTGCAACTTTTGTTTCTTTGTCTGCTTTCCAACTTTGTTATCTATGTTCAGTATTCACAATTAATTGTCGCTTTGAAATCACTTCTGCGAATTTTAGTTGTGCCTGTAGTTGTAGTGTTGCATTTCACACAAACATACTGATTTAATTAGTTGCTAAACGTATACCGGAAGGTTGAATGACTAACGAGAAATAATTGATCTTGAATGGCGATCACAAACTGAAAGTTCAGTTTAGGAAAATTCAATTAACTGACGATTAAATATCGTGGAAAATCGCTGGGAGCATCAATCTTCCGGGAAATTTGAAAGAGACGCTTTTCTCCAGCTGTGGACTGGTAGACATACGATGATGATGATGGTTTGATAGTCTAAGCAACAGTCTACCTCCATCCGTTTAGTGTAAGTTACACTAAAATATCTGATAATATTAAGTAGTAAGGAGATGAAAGATTACGACAAGACGTTACGACAAATGGTGGAAAACATTGACAGAGTGCGGACGAGGACTCAAACCTTGTGCTCAGTTCTGCAGAGGATATCTCGGTCGAAAACTCCACCCACTGGTGTAACGAGTTCTCGACGTCATTTTGACGTCATCACTATTAAAAATTTAAAGCAAAATCTCTGGAGCAAATAACAATAGGCATAAGGATATATAGCAAAGAGATGCTCATATCCAGTAGATGGTAAAGTCTGCGGATGATGATGATGATCAGCTATCACCACGCCAGGGGATTACAGTCGTGAAGCTTATTTATATCTTATCCTGTAGTATTTAAGTTGCATTTAGCTTTTGCTAAATTGTCTTTGCTTTGTTTAGTATTGTTCATTACTATGCGTAAGAAAAAAGAGATTACTATGCTAATGGTTGAAATAAGGAATCGGGCCGTGGCAGTGGGCCGACCATATTTGTTATAGTTGGAACAAACTAATACTCGAGTGGAGACCATGTTTAGGCGCACGTAGTGTAGGACGCCCTCCGGCTAGGTGGGGTGACGATCGGAGACATGTAGCTGGCAAACACTGGATGAGAAGAGCCGAAGACCGGGCTCAGTGGCGCGTCTTGGGAGAGACCTACGTCCAGCAGTGGACCGATATAGGTTGATGATGATGATAAAATCGGAAGAATTACGCATGTTGTGCCGACCCAAAGTTTTATGGAATGGTGGCAGAAATATTACACGCATGGTGTTAGAAAAATTGAACATGTACCTCTCGCCTTTCACCTACAACATATATGTGATAGAAAGTAGATTATCCAGAGTAGAAAGCCAAGCTCCGCGCGCGCTATTAGTTCAATGTAAGTTCTGTATCATATTATGTGTAAGGCGTTGCTTACATAACAATACGCCAAGCGTTATGTATGTACTTACTATTGTGATATAAATAAATATTAATGGATATTTGACACAACGCCCTCTAGTCCCAGACTAAGCAGAGCCTGTACTATGCGAATTAGGAAGCTGATATAATACTTAAATAGATAGTTATTTTTGTAAATAGACATATTCATTTATTTAAGGGCTGGCTCACAGCATGCAAAACATATAGATCGGTAAATTATATTTAGTAGGTATACTTGGCTAAAGAAAACATTTTGGAATAATTAAGCCATGTTTGTTATCAAATATTTGTTCTTGGTGGGAATCGAACCCACAGCCCACAGCGCGGAAGGCAGGCCTGATATATCAGTACTAGGGACACAAAATATCTTATATTTTTCTTCGCGAAATGGAACGTATATTTAAGAAATTCATAAACAGATTACTTACATGTAAAAGAACATTTGTATAAGCCAAAGTTATATTAAATTAGAAGTATTTTCGAAATAATAAAGGCGAGTACTATCGATTGATCGATTTATGTGTAAATAGATAGATATTACTAATATATTTAATACAATAAATTAGAAATATAGAAATAGAAAGTTGTTATTTACAGAGATATTATAAAATTAAATCTTAGAACTATACTTAAAAATAACAAAAATGGCCACCACTCAGCACGGTGCCAGGGCAAATTAAGTACTACGTAAAGTTCATTTGAATTTAATATGTATTATTTGTACATTATACATATTTTAATTGAGCATGAATGAAATCTATCTAAATATATAAAACTCTTTTGAAGCTGACTGATAATCAACGCACAGCCTAAACTATAAGTCCTAGAGGTATGACATTTGGAGGGTAGTATCCTTATATAGTGTAGGGGTGCACTAAGAGAGGAATTTTGAAAAGTCACACTCAAAAAATTCTAGAACTCGAGCAACGCCGCTGGCGACGCCTAGTTTTCTTATATAAATAATGACAGTAACTTTAAATAAGTAGGTATAGTAGAACAAATGTAATTTTTAGTGTTGCGCCTATGGATCGACTGTTTACAAAGTACTAGTTGAAGACGATAGCGTCACATCTCTTGCCTCAAGGCTACCGCTAATTGCTTCACCACGATTTATCACAATACATTACAAAATCTCATTGTTATCCAGTAGGTACATTGTTTGTCGGTGCGGTTTCCAGAACTCGTATTAGCATAATTCAAAGCATGCCAAGTTAGTGGCTATTTCGAATGTAGTGGCCATCTAGCCCCAATCAAAGCAAAGCTTGTACTATAGGACTTAGATAGCTGATTCACTATATTCCTGTAAATATTTGATGCATCGAACCTACACAGAAGGTAGAACCTCTTTAGTACCAAAAGGTTTGTGGTCCAAACTTTTTTGGCCAGAAAGCTGCAACCGCTATATGGGTGTTCTGTTGGACGTATGATCCCGGTCTTTGGTTTTTTGCTTGCTACATGTTTGCTACATATTTGATGTCATCGTCCCAACTGGCCTTGTATTTGCAAAACTAAACAGTTTATTAAATCATGATTATCTGCAGTAAGTTTCCCCGCATTTGGTATGAGGCCAGTTTTAACATGTAAAGGATATTACAGGTACGAAATGCTGATTGGCTACCCTCCGTTCTGCTCCGAATCGCCGCAAGAAACGTATCGCAAGGTTATGTCTTGGCGGGAGTCATTGACCTTTCCCCCAGAAATACCTATCAGTGAAGAGGCTCGAGATACAATCCTTCGCTTCTGTTCTGAACCGGATCGCAGGTAACTTTTGCAACTGCACATAAAATGATGTAACACCTAATGCATGTCTTGGTGCTAAATTCTGCGCGGTGAGAACCTACTCAGATTAGGTTCTCAGAACGGTACTTGGGTTCTCAGCCGCGCATTATGACGCATTTATAATAGTTCATTCATTTATAACACTGTCTGCAGTCACACCAAATTACACGGTCAAACTAACTTAATATAAACGCACCCTCAGCGTGGTATACAATTTTCCTGCTACTATTCAGATTGGGTTGTCAACTCTGCATTCAGTTTTCCGTCACTCAGATTGGGTTCTCAACAGTGCATTATGTTCCTTGTTACTTACAGTGGGTTCTCGTTAGTTTTTCTGTTTTAACTCGATTGCGTTCTGAGCACATTTTAATATTGTTTATATTGGGTTCCTTTGTGATTCAGATTGGGTTCTCAGCGTGGCATAGACGACGTGAAATCGGTTCAGTTCTTCCGCGGCGTTGATTGGAGTCACGTGCGCGAGCGCCCAGCTGCCATCTGTGTCGAAGTGCGCTCGATCGATGATACATCCAACTTTGACGACTTCCCCGATGTAAAGCTGGAGATCCGTGAGTATATTATTATGCATGAAGCTTAGGTAATTATCAAATAGCGATGATAAACTAAAATACAAAACGACCCACCCTATGGACCGACGAAAAAGAGGCCTATCCGGCATTGTACTTCACATGTTGACATAATGGCATCGGTCGGGCTGCAAATTCATTTAACACGTATTAATTTTTTAACAAAAAATAATGTAATCAATTTGATTTTGCAGCCGCGGCCCCGATAACACAGGACGGCGAGGTTGCATACAAGGACTGGGTATTCATAAACTACACGTTCAAACGGTTCGAAGGGCTCACACAACGCGGTACGCCCACAAAGAAGTGAGGCCGTACCTCCGGTACCAACTCACTCGTTTGAATGAACTCTGTGAAAAGAATGCAAGAAATGCTTGAGAATGCTCTGTGCAAACTGTACAAAGATCTATATACAAATGTTTGATACATACAGTCGCTTGTAATACCGATCCCAGACATCTTTATAACCATGCTGTTTGATAGATAGAGCTTTCTAGCTACTGTTTGAAATTCGCCAATGTTGACGTGTACAGGTCCCGGCACGGTTTTGTAGCTCTGGCTTTGAATCGCGGGGAAGTGGGAGGGTGCTTAGCGCAGCGAAATAATTATAGGATAGAAAGACATAGATTTTCACTGAGAGCTATTAAACTGTGTCGGGGCCTATATCAAAGGCCCCGACAATAAGTGAAATATCCTTAAAAACAAAATTCGTTTTAATTTTTTTTGTATCATGTCTGGGAAGAATTAGCAACGGTATAATTGTCAAGAAAAGGGTGTCAATAGGTATCTTTTGAGCTATGCTTTTCATCAGATTACTCTTAGCAAGTTTACCATTGATTTATTAGATTAGAAAAAGACATTCACAACTTTGTGAAGAAACACATGACATTTTAGCAAGCTTGTATAATAACACCTTTGTGGCGCCACCTACAATGGGGAGGCAGAAGCAAAGATAATAGAAATAAAAATATAATTAATTTAATTCAGGCATCACAGTAAATATAGAGGCCCACCATATACCACCATTGGCACTGTATTGGACTGGTAGATTAGTGTTTGGTCTAGTGCTAGCATTTTTAAATGGATACGCACGTTTTTTCCAGCAAAAATTATATGCCAACTTCGGTGTACCTTAAACAAAATACAAAGAAACGACACGCCATTTGTACTGGAAGTAAGCCAAGGAAGTAAGATAATAACTAAATAACTAATATATAAACTAAAATAAACAATTTTAGTTTATATATTGACACTTTGTATGGACGGCCCTGACTCTACCAAACGACATGTGCCACCTATCGGACTAAATAAGCACTGTGTATCCCCATTAGAACCCCACATTAAATAATAACTGTGATCTTACTGTTCTGTGACATTCATATTATGATACTTGGTAGGTATCATATCCTGGTGTAAAAAGGGTTATAGACCGACCAAGCTGAAGGGAATATCTGAATAATCCGAACCAAAACTTGGTTTTGAAAAAGTTTCTTTGGTCGGCATTTAGTATGATGTGTGCTACGCTTATGTCAAGCATCAGTGTTGTAGTTTCAAGCCAATAAATAAAAAAATAAAAAAAGATCAAATCATTAACAGAAATCTATCAATGGTTTAGTTACGGCAAAGTTATTTACGCCATAGATATTTTGATTTTAGTCTGAATACAGCGGTTAAGGTTACACTAGTCGCATACCTTTCCATACAAACGTGGAAGGGTAACTACTCCTCTGTTTGACGTTGACCAACCAAAACTAAGGATTATATCAATTTATCACGTCATTATCTATGTCTGTATACAGCCCAAGCCGTAAAAAAAGTATTCATTTAAAAAATACAAGCTAAAAATACTTTCCATTCGCTCGCACATTTCAACATTTTTAAAGATATAATATAACTAAATGTAATTATGTGAAATTGCAGAGCTTCAGCGTCGAGAGAATAACAATGCAAAGGTTCAGTAAAAATATCACATTGATCCAAACAAGTTTTTTAACAAAAAAATGTGCACTTTAATTTATCGCATTGGTATAAGGGAAAGTATTTTTAGCTTGTATTTTTTAAATGAATACTTTTTTTACGGTTTGTGGTGTATACAGACATAGATAATGACGAGATAAATTGATATAATCCTTAGTTTTGGTTGGTCAACGTCAAACAGAGGAGTAGTTACCCTTCCACGTTGGTATGGCAAGGTGGGCGACTAGTGTAACCTTAACTCCCGCTTTCGTAACTAGCACTACACCATGTCAATTACTATACTACTGTGTACTTCCATTAGGTGTGATGAACAATAGTTTTCCACAAATTAAACTTCTTTTCGTTCTTTCTTTTCACCATTTAGTCATTCGATACCAACTGGTTACTACTGGTAGGTAATTTCGAGAGCACATTTTAAAATAATATTAATAGAGGTCTTTAATTACAGTAGAAATATAAATTCAGCGTTTAAGACCATTTCATCTCAAGGCTACTTCTGTGCCCCTGGTAGCCTCTCATTAACACTGTTCAGGTTTCAAACCCTATCTCTCTCTCTCTCTATATCTCTCTCTCTACTAGTAGTGCTGCGTGGAATGAAGTGTCAACTCTAGAGTGTACAGTTTTTGATTTAATATTTATAAAGATTCAGTCAATTTGTTCTTATAGGGTCGGAAGTATGGCTTAAAAGCAGCTAGTTTTAAGACGATGCAAAATGTTTTTACTGATTTAACTCCAGTTATTGTTTGACCGCTGGGTCCTGTCCCGTACTTAGCCATGTTTGTGCCTATATGGTTTAATACGATGTAGATGTTGTCACCATCGTCATCATCAACCTATCTGGTCCACTGCTGGACGTATATCTCTCCCAAGACGTGCCATTGCCTATAATTTTGGTAGCGTTTGCCTTAACCGGCACGCCGAGCATGCTGGTCGACGATCACATGGAACACAGTGTTTTGTACCATAGGCTGCTGCCCGTCAGCGGCGAGGAATTTGACTGTGTTTATTTACACCGTCGACCGGTCGTCAAAGCCTTGTTGGTTACCGCAGGGTGTAGGTACCGCGTGCAGGTTGAGGTTGACTATTGGGCAAGATTTCTTGCGTAGCTCCCCTAACGTGGGATCCCACCAAAATTGTGTTCAGCACATTTGTTTACAAACATACATTCTTTCGCGAAAATTTCTAAAATGTTTCTACAATTACAATTTGTTACAAGTTTTGTACAAGTTACAATTTGTTGTTGTTTACTCGCATGAGTCCACCAGGAGAAACATTTGAGCTGAACAGTGTGTAGCGCAGTGGCGCACAGTGCCGAACACTGGTGGAATCCTACCTTTACATCTGTGGTGTGGCTTGAAAAATATGTAATGCAATAAATGAGCGCTAAATGGCACTAGTTACTATTCTCGACGAGACGATGGAGTGCTGTCAATGTGATCCTGCCTTGTCATGTCTTGATAACATCGGTTACCAGAATGAATTTTTGTAACACACACCTTCTCACTAATCATTTGTGAAACGAAAGAAAAAGGACTCAAGAAATAATATCTATTATTTCTCGTCGCTGTCTTCTGCATTGATTTTAAGTCTAATCCAACTAAAATGATATTTAAATCGAGCCATAGTTCACCTTTATTTCATGGTTGAACAATGCGAATGTTCTTCCTAACAGAGTAACGAGCTAAAACATTATTGAGAATGATATTATTCGTACAATGGTGCAAAGAGACAACTTCCGAAAAGTCGAAATAAGGCTTGGGCCTTGTAAAAAAACGCAATAACTCTTGTGTGTATGTACTTTCTATTAGTCACGTTCATATAAAATGGTTTTATGGAATGCTGTTGTGTGTGTTTGGGGAGTAATCGTTTAAAATACTGTGTCGATATTGACTTAGTTATTATAGCTGCATTTTTAGGTAAGTCTAGAACTTCACTACTTGTCTATGTTACACAATTGCATAATACGTAGATTTCGTCGTGTACTCGCCTCTCTTAGCGGTCTACAGTCAATATTGCGCTAAATATTTATTTAAATGACATGAAATACAAATTATATTGAATCAATGCACATGTATTTGATGTGCTGAAATATATAATTTATTTACACATTATTGAATTTCAATTTTAATGTTATTCTTGTCAATTTACTTATGATTTCTTAGTACCGAGTCGCTAATTAATCATAACCGATGTTATACCAAGCCAAATATTAAAATACAAAAGTATTCCGTCCAAAATTATGTTACCAAATGGCATATTAAATTATTTTAAAATCCTGGAGCTGATTTAAAAAGCTGAAGCAAAAAAATGTAAGGCCGTACTAATTCTTATGAGTATGAGGATGAATTTATCAGTGAATGTCGTCGCCGGCAAGGGGGGCGAGTAGCTTTTGCTATTTATTTACGCGTCGTGTCGTGTCGTGTCGTGTCGTGTCGTGGTGCCAAATGCAGACTGCTTGTCCGCACCGTGTCACCTATTCATGTTATTTGTAAAGTTCGCACTGTTTATCTCTGAAATAATGTTATTTAATAATAAATTTAGTAAATCACATGCTTTCCCTTCAACAAATAAACTGTAATTTTGCTATATTATATGAAATAGTTATTCTTACTCATCGATGATTTCTATTTTAGCGTAAGATCTCAAAATTGTAAGTTTTTGCTGTAATATGGCATAGACGTCCATCGCAGTCGGTGCGACATCAGCTGAACTGCAGAATGCATTGAACGTCTCCCGGCCACTAGCTACATCCTAGTTTAGCTCGTGTTGGACTGCTTCTTCTTCTTGCCGGTAGTTTAAGTACAAGAGCTGTCTGAGCGTTCGCGTATATCCTCGCAGCGGTCACTGCTCTGTCGCCGCAGCCGTATACCAGCTACTCATTCGATGCGTTCATAAAATATATTTTTGAAATAAAGAAAAGGGTGCAGTAACATTTGCGTCCTCGCGAATACTGCGCGGCGCGAATGTTGGATACGTAAAGTAACTATCGCGATACGTAAAAAGACGGATATTTCTGAATAATTATCACTGTAATGTTTGGAAATGTTAAAAATAATATTTTTGCACTATTTTAAGATACACACTTACGTAACGGCATGTACAAACTGATAAATTCTCTTTAACGTTAGTGAGTACATTAGATCGAGTACATCGCACGCTGTGTGCTCCGATACTATGAGTTTCTGTGTTGTATTATTTTGACTTTAGAGTTTTATTTAATATGTAGGTACTAAAACAATATTAGTTAAATTATTTTGAATATTTTTGATGGCTGTATGTAGTGTTGAGTCGATGCGCTTTGTTAGAGTGCCTCCATCGGTCCGTGCCTCAACTGAAACTCGTATGTAACACATCGTTTCTTTTGGGTTAGGAGCGGCTTGTGATCACTACCGTCATAAGTACCGAGTACGCACTCTCAAGCGCTAGTTTTTAATGTTTTGGCACGTTTTGTTGAGGTTTCTTTATTTTTTAATGTTATTATTCGTTGCAAAACGGACATAGCAGGTTGCCTTGAAGGCAGATACTTGTAAAAACCAAAACTTGAACTTCAAACGTCGTCAAGTTTGTTTAGGAAAACAACAAAATTGTTCTTTTTCTTAATAATACCATTAATAATGAATAACATCCAAATAGAAGCCAGCAAGCTGCCTTTATGTTACTGCTCATTGCATTGTACATTTTGTTTTGTAAAATGTTGATCGTAGTTAATTAATTGTGACGAGTGTTTGAAATTTAACGGCAGATGGCGCCGTGTGCAGTTACTACTAATATTATTACGATCTAATGTGAAAAACGTTGACCAAAGTCGTGCTGTACTGTATTGTATCAAGAGAGAATCGCTCTAATACCATAGTTGTAATTCGTAAACTACAAAGACAATGTATTTAGTAATAGTAGAACTAATTGCACAGGGGCCACCATGCATAAATCTTAGCTATGCTTTGTTATTGTTATTCAAAATAATAATAAATATTAATTATTTAATTTCTTTATCTATAAGTTTCAAAAGTATTTTCTTTAATACTTTGTTTCTTCCATGTGATTAAGAAGTGGCAATATGATAAGCATTAAAGCGATATGAAATTGAAGAGTCTTTCTAATCTTATCTCTGTGTTAGTAGATTCAATTCTGAGATTTCACGAGTTGTCAGAGCTCATCGCAGGTTCTCAGTAACATATTCCAACTCTATGTAACTGATCTATCTGTCCTACGCCAAACAAAGAAACGTGTGTCACCGCTACAAGTCTGAAATTAAACTCACCGTGTGAGCTTGTTTAAATGAAACACAAATTTACTTTTTCTTTTATTCATTATTATCATGCAATGTTCGACTTAGGCTGTGTCCACAATAGGCAAACTGTGAGCGACCGACTGAGTGAGCCGCAAAGTGGCAAACTTAAATTTGAGTTAGCTGCAATCTCAGATCAAATTTCGTGCGTCGCAAGCAAACTGTTATGAGTTAGCCGCTAACTGAGACAGTCGGCGCACGTAACGCTGCAAACTGCGTAAAGTGAGCACAAAACTAGCAAACTGTGTTTCAAGTATATGGAAGGGCGTACTAAACCGATACGCCGCGCCGCAAACTCAGTGAGCCGCTAACAGTTTGCCCACTGTGGACACAGCCTTACAGATTCGACTACAAACTATTATACTACGAAGTGAACATTTGATCTGAAATATTGATAGACTGATAACTTTAAGTAGGTATAGGTAGTTGATTACTCTGTTAAAATACTTTAAATAGGTTCCAATAATGCATATTGTTTAAAACTACCACAAATTACAGATATAGTGCCCTTCATTGTCTACTTTTGTTCAGTTACAGCTTAAGAAAACATAACATAATACCTAGTAACTAAATGCATTATAAATCACAAAAATCATGTACTAACATCCGAGTAGCCTTAGTGGCAGGATTGAACTTATACAATACAGATAAATAATTTCAAATGAGTGCGATCATGCACAGGTATCCGCTAAGAGTTCCTGGACCTGTATGCAGCCGTCAAACTTGTAAACAAGGATGCAATAAACTATATTTTAACTTGAACTAAATGTAAATACTTAGGGATCATCACTAACACAATCACATAAGTATTCTTCCGTCATGCACCTATTGTAACAGAATACAAAAACACTATACAAACTTGTGCAATAACATAAGAGTAAAACTATTTTGATGAGACTACTATCTATGTACCTACCTACCGGCTTCTAGCATTTTAAAATAACTTATTCTATAAATATGTAGTTAATTTATTCTTGGCATAAAAATAAAGAAAAAACACAAAAATACATTGGAACATACAAAATAAAATATAACACTTCAGGAACAAGAAACAGTCTTAAAACAATTTGAAATTTAAATAATAACTAACCTAAAGAAAGTACAAACAATGCTATATAAAATGCTTGATTAACAACATCTAGCCAGCAGTGGCTCGATGCGATGATCAATATGCACCTGAGTAATGTTTAAAAAAGTACTTAACAAATTACAGACATGGATTTATTTCCACGATTAAGGTACTGGACTCTGATACTTAATCACACAGCGTCATACCAGGCCCTAGAGCTCTGCAGGGGCGGTACTGAGTCAGTTCTTAGAGCTAACTAAGGGTCAAGATATACGGCTAGTTGCATACAAAACTAAATTCATTAAAACGAATCGGACATTTACGGGCAAATATTGAATTGTACTTGCGGCGATCCGCGGGCACGCGAAGTGCACGGTCGCTTAAAAGCGGGGGTGGTAGTCATTGAGCGGCTCGGGTTCGGCAATCGCCGACGCCGCCGTCTCCCGGGCTTCCTCCTCCGACTTGGGGATGTCGAAGATCTCCGTGAACAGCGCCGGGAGAGTGAGTCGTTGCCAGTTGGCGCGGCACCAGGACAGTGCTTGCGGATGATTAGCGCCGAGTACTCTGGCGCGGCCGGCGAGCTCCGCCATCGTCTGCAGCCGCGGCTCCACCAGCGCAGGATTGATAGCGCGCTCGATGACAGCCATGCGCAAGGCGTCGCCCAGCGCACGGTGGATATCCGCCACAGCTTCCGGCGCACTCAGAGCCGAGCGCACCGGCGAAGTCAACAGTAGCCCGGTGAACGCGCCCAACTCGGAATCATCCATCTGCAGCTGCCACAGCGACCACATGTAATGCAGGATTCCAGCCGCGAAGTCCGGCTAAAACAAACATTTTTACATTTCATAACTTACAACGATACACTGCACCGCGAGAAGTGGAACATGCCATATAATACCACTTAAAACTACTAGTATCTATATATCTATACTATGTATTATAAAACTGTAAAAAAGCCAAAAACATAAATTAAAGATGTGGATAAACTTAATAAACGATTCTGATTCTGAAAATCGAGTTTGTCTGTTTGTTTGTTTGTTCGCGCATCACGCCCAAACTACTGGACCAATTTCAATGAAACTTATACCATTCATAAGTCCTTTTTCCGGATTGAAACATAGGCTATATTTTATTGAAATTAAAGACGTGGATTCTTAGATACAGCTTGACCTTTGTAAACCAAAAACAGACTTTGACACGAGGTTCATCGTATGCTGGTTGACAGATATTTTTAGGTGGAAAGTTACGCACGCGTACGAAGTTGCGTGTATCAGCTAGTATTATTATATGGTCTGTGACTTAACTAAGCAAAATGTTATTGATGAGGTTTGTATTACTCACATTGTAGATGAGGCTGAGATGCGCCTGGGAGACGATAGAGCCGTCGTCCAGGAGCAGGTAGTCAGGCGAGCAAGCACGGTGGGCGCGAGTTATGAACACCTCAAAGAACCCAAGCTGGACAGACAATACGTTACTATATAAATATTAAATAATACTATAGCACTACAAGTTCGCCCCGAACTGAGATCGTCAAGAGGTTGTAAAGACATGAGAGTCCAGACGGAATAAAAAAAAATGTTGTAATATTTATATTGAATATATGAAAGACTTGGGATTATTTGAGAACGCTACCATGCTGCCCTAATCGTTGCATAGGAATAGAACAAGGGTACCTACGTATCACACACATGCTTTACTTCCCTAATCGTTGCATAGGAATAGAACAAGGGTACCTACGTATCACACACATGCTTTACTTCCCTAATCGTTGCATAGGAATAGAACAAGGGTACCTACGTATCACACACATGCTTTACTTCCCTAATCGTTGCATAGGAATAGAACAAGGGTACCTACGTATCACACACATGCTTTACTTCCCTAATCGTTGCATAGCAATAGAACAAGGGTACCTACGTATCACACACATGCTTTACTTCCCTAATCGTTGCATAGGAATAGAACAAGGGTACCTACGTATCACACACATGCTTTACTTCCCTAATCGTTGCATAGGAATAGAACAAGGGTACCTACGTATCACACACATGCTTTACTTCCCTAATCGTTGCATAGGAATAGAATAAGGGTACCTACGTATCACACACATGCTTTACTTCCCTAATCGTTGCATAGCAATAGAACAAGGGTACCTACGTATCACACACATGCTTTACTTCCCTAATCGTTGCATAGGAATAGAACAAGGGTACCTACGTATCACACACATGCTTTACTTCCCTAATCGTTGCATAGGAATAGAACAAGGGTACCTACGTATCACACACATGCTTTACTTCCCTAATCGTTGCATAGGAATAGAACAAGGGTACCTACGTATCACACACATGCTTTACTTCCCTAATCGTTGCATAGGAATAGAACAAGGGTACCTACGTATCACACACATGCTTTACTTCCCTAATCGTTGCATAGGAATAGAACAAGGGTACCTACGTATCACACACATGCTTTACTTCCCTAATCGTTGCATAGGAATAGAACAAGGGTACCTACGTATCACACACATGCTTTACTTCCCTAATCGTTGCATAGCAATAGAACAAGGGTACCTACGTATCACACACATGCTTTACTTCCCTAATCGTTGCATAGCAATAGAACAAGGGTACCTACGTATCACACACATGCTTTACTTCCCTAATCGTTGCATAGGAATAGAACAAGGGTACCTACGTATCACACACATGCTTTACTTCCCTAATCGTTGCATAGGAATAGAACAAGGGTACCTACGTATCACACACATGCTTTACTTCCCTAATCGTTGCATAGGAATAGAACAAGGGTACCTACGTATCACACACATGCTTTACTTCCCTAATCGTTGCATAGCAATAGAACAAGGGTACCTACGTATCACACACATGCTTTACTTCCCTAATCGTTGCATAGGAATAGAACAAGGGTACCTACGTATCACACACATGCTTTACTTCCCTAATCGTTGCATAGCAATAGAACAAGGGTACCTACGTATCACACACATGCTTTACTTCCCTAATCGTTGCATAGGAATAGAACAAGGGTACCTACGTATCACACACATGCTTTACTTCCCTAATCGTTGCATAGCAATAGAACAAGGGTACCTACGTATCACACACATGCTTTACTTCCCTAATCGTTGCATAGGAATAGAACAAGGGTACCTACGTATCACACACATGCTTTACTTCCCTAATCGTTGCATAGGAATAGAACAAGGGTACCTACGTATCACACACATGCTTTACTTCCCTAATCGTTGCATAGGAATAGAACAAGGGTACCTACGTATCACACACATGCTTTACTTCCCTAATCGTTGCATAGGAATAGAACAAGGGTACCTACGTATCACACACATGCTTTACTTCCCTAATCGTTGCATAGGAATAGAACAAGGGTACCTACGTATCACACACATGCTTTACTTCCCTAATCGTTGCATAGGAATAGAACAAGGGTACCTACGTATCACATACATGCTTTACTTCCCTAATCGTTGCATAGGAATAGAACAAGGGTACCTACGTATCACACACATGCTTTACTTCCCTAATCGTTGCATAGGAATAGAACAAGGGTACCTACGTATCACACACATGCTTTACTTCCCTAATCGTTGCATAGGAATAGAACAAGGGTACCTACGTATCACACACATGCTTTACTTCCCTAATCGTTGCATAGGAATAGAACAAGGGTACCTACGTATCACACACATGCTTTACTTCCCTAATCGTTGCATAGGAATAGAACAAGGGTACCTACGTATCACACACATGCTTTACTTCCCTAATCGTTGCATAGCAATAGAACAAGGGTACCTACGTATCACACACATGCTTTACTTCCCTAATCGTTGCATAGGAATAGAACAAGGGTACCTACGTATCACACACATGCTTTACTTCCCTAATCGTTGCATAGGAATAGAACAAGGGTACCTACGTATCACACACATGCTTTACTTCCCTAATCGTTGCATAGGAATAGAACAAGGGTACCTACGTATCACACACATGCTTTACTTCCCTAATCGTTGCATAGGAATAGAACAAGGGTACCTACGTATCACACACATGCTTTACTTCCCTAATCGTTGCATAGGAATAGAACAAGGGTACCTACGTATCACACACATGCTTTACTTCCCTAATCGTTGCATAGGAATAGAACAAGGGTACCTACGTATCACACACATGCTTTACTTCCCAAGGCTAATTTGCAATAACGAGTAAAGTATTACAGGCTTTATCCGTGGAATGGTACGAAATTATAAATGTGAGTACTTTATAACTCACGTGTCCAGGCGCATATGAAACATAATACACGGTCTTCGTAGCAAGTGGTATTGTTATACTGCCGCACTCAGAAACATTACTCAAACGTAAGTTGCCTTAGTAACGAATGACAAGTGGAATATAAGCTAAAAACGCTAAAAAATCATTAGTCGGAAAACTTGTTTGGATCAAAATGATATTTGTGCTGAATATTGTTTTGTAGATTTTTCATATTCAATTTCTGTGATTGATATCGTCAGAAATGTTGAAATGTATTCTGCCTGGTTTACACTTTGTTAAGTATCAAGCGCGAGTGACAAGTGGAAGTGTTAAGCGATAAATCAGCGAGTAAACGCATAGGTACGCTGTTAAGTGATGAGTGCAGGTCACAAGTGCAAGTGCGAAGTCAAGTGATTAGAAGCCGTGTCTATTTTTACTGTTAAGTAGCTTCCCCAGCACACTCGCGCTCACCCCGCACTCGGAGCGTCGCCCGAACTTAGTGAGCCTATTCGTATAAGTACGTGCAATTTTTTGAGCAATAATTGCTTAGCAACACGAATGGATCAATCTGGAGTAATAATTAGTAGAATCAACTAAACACTCTGTGAACGTTCTGAAAACACTTGACACAAAAACACGTTAGCTAATCACTTATCACTACGGACTTGCACTTAACAAAGTGTAAATCAGCTATTAGCGGGATATTATTTGACGGCTGTCAGTCACTAAAGTAAAGCATTGATTATTTTTAAACGTACATCTCAGAGTGCGGCTGTATGGCACAGTTTTTAACCAATCACGAATACCCGATGGTATAAGATTAATGCTTGCTCTAAATGACTTACTCGAGTAGCTGCACTTTAATAATTTAGAGGGATACGGAGTAAGCAATTGTTTTCTATCGATGGAAACAATACAAGGTTCTAGACCTAGACTTATAACTCAACGTCCGCTAGGGAAGTACTACCTACCACCACCGTACCGATTTCTGCCGGCAAGCAAGTTTTATGTATGTGTGCTAGGACGCTGTGTGATGCCTCGCAATCACAAAGCACGCCCTGGCAATTCCTTGTTATAGATAGAGGTTACCACTTAACATCAAATGGGCCATTTGCTGGCTCTATCAGTCCTGTACATAAGCCTACTTCATCTAAACATTGTCCCAGGCACTACAGAGTCCCGGTGAGTGTAGGCATAGGTTGCCTCCTGACGCTGTATAAATAATCTTCAATAGATGTAAAGGCTTAGCCTCCTGTCTAACCTATTTAGTAAGTAGGTACCTTGATCAGAATTAACTGGTCATCCTGCGGCAAACTGGTGAAGCCGGGCAGACGCTTAGCGAACTCCACGAGATGTTGCACGCTGGGCGTCAGCCGGATCGACAACCCCGTCCACATGAGAGAACGCGCGTCGGTTAGGCGATCCGTCGTAGAACTCGCGCCCTCTTCGCCACCCGATACTGGTGAGAAAAAAATTATAATCAAACAACAAAGAATAAGAATATATAATGTTGAATTCACACTCAGCTGCATTCGGCAGGGAATTGGGCATGAGCATAGTCTAAACACCATAATACCTCTGCACCCTAAAGAATAAAGGCAATGTTGCTGTGGCAATAAGTCCGGGCGGCATGAGCTGAGTGTGAACGCGATATTAAAGACTAAGTAACATAAGTACATACTAAAAAAATACTTACATAAGTATGTTAAACTTATACTGAAAGGTGTTAGGTACCTACTACGCCACTGGATATAAGTGTTCTGTGTTCGCCACAATATTTGGTTTGCGTCACGAAGCTTATGACGCACGCGCGGGGTCTGGTATCAGAGTTCCGCGGTATTAGAAAAGATGAATGCCCCGAATGTAGGTATACCTACCTACTATTTCAACATGAATTGAATACCCCAAGTCCCTTTTTTCTTTGACCTAACATACATTTCAACGACCCCAGCTAGTTTCAAATGTATAGGCGGATAATCATCTTGGTCTGACAATATTTTCACAGAATTAGACTTTTCAATAATGTATTAGCACCTCTTAAACATTAAGAAGCGCGCTCGATAGCCTGTGTCCTGTGTAGGAGATTCTTAACTGCTCTGCGCATATCCTGTCGGTTTGCTCGGGTCCATTCCTCAATTCAAATCATTTAATCCAATTACATTAGGACCATGCTAATGGTGCAGTTCAAACTATATAATCAAATTTGTAACTTAATCGACCCTGTTGAACTAATCCTAAGAAATTGTATAAAAGATTTATCCAGCTATTTATTTTTCGAAAAACTTAACTAAACTTGTGTCCTAATTATACGCAGACATCAGACGCTAATTATACGCAGACGGCAGAATCCCTCACAGTAATAGCCGCAGCAGAGGGCCGTGCAAATAAGAAATTGCCTTTAAACATGCTTGGAAATTAGAGCATTACTTTGACAAACTTGTTCGAGATAAATCAAAAATGCAGTACTGGCCAAATACATGCGAGCAGCAGCCAGATAAAAATGTATGAAAATCCATTGCTGACGTGTAATTTAAAAATAGTACGATCTTTTACTCCGTAACATGGCAACTAAGGAGGTAACTTATCAAAGGTTTTATTCAAATTTCGAATAGGCTTTTAAATAGAAAGCTGTTTAATGAAAAAAAAACGAATGAACACTGTAACTAGACATGCGCAAACAGTGCTTTGAAAAGTAATGTGATATAGCATTACCTTTCGCACCGAGTGATATCACACTATAGCATCACCTTAAACATCACCTGAGATGCCTACCACTTGTGCGGTTTTGTCGGGTGCAATAGCAATTTGATAATCATTACATGAGATAGCGAGTTCTAATGTGATGTTATTAAAGTTATAAAAAAATAAACCTTATTATGTCTACGATACGATTCTAAATCAAAATTCAATCAAGCGGCGAGAGCGCGTGCGATTGAACTAGCTTCCTTTCACTCGCGCGAATAGAACATAGAGATAGAGCTATCCGACCGAACACAGAACACGAACAGCGCGCAGCGCGCGGTGGGTGAGAGTCTTGAGTGATGTATAGTGTGATGTGTGATGGTTGGTTTGGTCGAGTAATGTGTGATGCTACAGTACGCGGTCGGGTACTATTACGCGTAATGTATCAATAGCATTACTTACACATGTCTAACTGTAACTTCGTTGCTCGTTATTGATAAAAGTAAAAAGTAATTGTATTTTCAAGTAAAAAGTTTTGTCTAGGTACCTAGTTTCAATTTCCGCGCATTATTTGAGAAAAGTACTATACAAGCCTTGGCCACAACTAGGCAATAATGGACTCACGTATGTGTGCCTCGTCTTCGACTTTGCCCACATTTGCACGTTCGTCCCTCATTGCCTCTGTTGTGGGCCGCTATTCTCAATCAAATAACATGGGTAGCCGGCCATGGTACCTACCTACAAGGAGAGTTCACTCGCATATTCTGTTCCTAGCATATTATACTTTGATGAGGATGTTTAAGAAATTATTTTTTAAATTTAATATTTAATCTACATGCAACGAACCATTAGATTATTCATCAGGTTGTGGTGTGGAATGTAATAAAACATAGTACATACCATCGTAGTCGAAGTGATGCAGCTGCACTAGTACTCCGTTCGCTTTACCGCGCAGCGCCTCGTTGTAGCTGCAGGTGATGTCGTGCACCTTGCCCACCAGCACGCATAGCTCCCGCGCACTCGACAGCCGTGGCTCGTCCACCTCCAGCTCGTACATTGTCGGCAGCGGCATCGGCAGGCCCGGCGACGTCGACGGCAGCGACGCCGGCAGCGCGGCAGCGAGCTCGGCCATCGGAACAGGGGAAAGCTGGGCGGCACCCATCACATCCCCTCGCTGCTCCGGGGGCGGCGGCGTCAGGTTCCTGTTCACTTCAGCCATATTGTTGTCGTTACATGATTCCCGGGACCTCTTCGGTACACGGCCATACCTCACAGCTGGAATGTGAGCCATATTACAACGGACGCAGGTAGAGCACACACGAACGAGGCCGATGCACTTGCGGAACTGCGTTTCGTACACGCTGCGCGTGCGCCAATTGGAAAATGGCCGATCGTGCGTTGCTCCATCTGCGCCTGCCTGGGAGGGATGTTGGTGTTACTAGATTAATGTTTGATACCATTCTCACGGCCGCAATACACGCCCACGGTACAATAGCTGCTGTACCATATTACCCATATCTACTACCTGCGACTTAGTCCGCCGCAACCGCTAAACTAGTAGTTCGCCCCGAACTGAGATCTCGTGATGATCGGAGGTTAATAAAACCCACACAATTTTTATTGACCAATGGTTGCATTAAACTTTGCAAATCGCATCACAATCGCCGTCTAGCTAAGTACTAGTCTCACTTGAACTACAAAATCATTGAAACTCCAAGAAATGGTAGCTCACGTTATACTGGGTTTTCTAATTTTATAATTTTTACAACTCAAAAACTATTAGACCTAGCATCAAAATAAAAACGGTTTTGGAATGTCTAAACAAAACCCTATCATTATGACACCCCACTTGATATTATTGTACGACTTTTATTTTTACTCCCTTTGGACCCTCATAACTTCACGACCCGTTGACCGATTTACTTCATTTAACAAACCAGTAAAACTTAAGAGTAATATCCGTATACCTACCAAATTCTGTGAAGATCGGATAAGCAGTTCAAAAGATCTCGACGAACAAACATACAAACATACAAAGCATTTTTGTCCAAGTTGTCACTAAGATAACTGATATAATAAAATAACTGATTATTAAGAAGACGAACTAGCTCAAACTCGTTCAATAGACAAATGTTATCATACCTAATCATACAAAGTTATCAGTGAGATTTTATTGAATATGTAAAAGCATTTTAACTTGTACTTTGAGTAGTTACTAACGAACAATCAACTAATAACCATAAATGATTTATTGCAAAGATTTAGGTACCCAGTTCAAATGCTACAAAAATTCGTATTCTTGCGCATGGTTATTGGGAATAGTATCGAATTACATGAAGGCCGTTTCGCGAAACTGCTGAAATTAGGAAAAGCGCGAGCAGATGTGCATTGATTGCTTACAATGCACAACACGTGTCCTGTTTCAGACATTTTTACCATAAAAACTTACGATAAAGCACTTCATTGTTAGGTATATATACATAAAAATTTCTCTAAAAACTTTTTTTTAAGAAGTACCTACCTAGAATAATGAATATAAGTAATAGATACTTTTTTTAGAATTTCAAAATTGTCTACAACAAAAGCTCTAGTCATATCTTTTTTTCTATCTAAATAAGTAACACTATTATGATAGAATTAGGTTCTTATTTGTAGTATGAAAAAGAAAATGGAAAGCTCGCCTAGTTTTCAGACATAATTATATTTTTGAGACTTGGTCTCATCGTTTACTAAATGATGCTGCCTGTACCCAACTGCATGCCGCAAAGATTTTAACACTAGCTACAATACTTTAAAATTGACAGGCATCAGACCTCAGTGAGTAGTAACTCTGCCTTCCGTGCGTGGTCGTGGGTTCGATCTCCACCAAGAACTAATATGTGGCAAACATAGATGTTTGTTCTATGACCGAGTGTTACTATGAATTATAAGTGTCTATTTATTTAAAAATAAATGTATACATGTATAAGTATTCTATCAGCAATCAGTTCCCATAGTACAAGCTTTGCTTAGTTTGGGACTAGAAGGCGTTATGTGATATGTCCAAGAATATTTATTTATAACTAGCTTCCGCCCGCGACTTCGTTCGCGTCCCGTTGGTTCTCGTTGATTTTCTGGGATAAAAAGTAGCCTATGCGTTAATCCAGATCACGGACAATATATATTCCAAGTTTCATCCAAATTGGATCAGTAGTTTTTACGTGAAAGAGTAAGAAACATCCATCCATACTTACAAACTTTCGCGTTTATAATATTAGTACGATTATTTATGAATTAAAATATATTTTAATAAAGATAATTTAATACTTACAGTCGCGCGACATTCCAACAGCTATGCACTTCTTGAATCGGCAAAATTGGCAGCGGTTTCTGTTGAGTCGGATAACCAGGCACTTGCCGTCGCGGAGGCAGCGGTATTCGATCTGCTTCTGGATGCTCCGTCGGAAGAAACCCTGTAAGTGACGGGGTTGGAGCTGTTGGCGGGGATACCTGCGCCAGCGGTCACGCGCTCCCGTCGTTTCCTATCACACGTGATCGTTTTCTATTTTTTCATCATACGATAAAAAGGGTACTTTCCACCCGTTTGCCGCGTGTTTTAGAAGTTTCAGGCTTGCGTTTGAGTTTTATAACTTTCAAGTTTCAAGTGGTTCGGCTAATGAGTCATTTTCGCCAAAAAAAATCAAAACTCAGCAATGCAAACCCTAATAAAGAATACACACTATACATTACACGCTGTAGGTAACGGATATGCCGTAAACTGTAAAATGCATTTAAATACAGACTACAGTGGATTACTCATGCCTTGGATACCACCGCGACGGACCGGGAATCGGGACATGAAAAATATAATATAATCTTTTCGAGGTTCAATAATGTACACTACCTACTCAATCTCATGTTTTATGGAATTGCAGCGATACAAAATTATAGTCATATACTTATTTATATATAACTTGTCTGAAGTTTAGATCGTTCCCTTATCTCCGAAGTAAATGTTACCTGTGTAAAAGTGCAGGTTCGAGCATCACTGACCTTGCAGCCTTCGCAGGAGGTCACCCCGTAGTGGTACCCTGAGGCTTTGTCTCCGCAGACTTTGCAGGGAGCTGCTGCTTTCCCACCGCCGCCGCTCGCACTGTCCGCAGCGTATTGTTGGTCTGTGAACAAAATCAGTAATATAGATTCCGACTTATAATTAGTTCAAAAACTAAGTTCCGACTACGCTCTAAGGGTCGGCTCACATCTGACCGAAGATACGTCGCGTATTATCGGCCAAAACAGACAAATATATAATAAAACATTCAACCTTTCACACTCAACCGATGATGCGTTAGTGCGAATACACGCGATCGATGATACGCTCGACGCATTTTCCGTCAGATGTGGGCCGACCCTAAAAAGTATGAAACAAAAAAAATATTATCGTCATTGTTATGCACAACGTGGTGTTTAGGAGATAGCTGGGTCGAATGCCACATTGCCCTAACCACTTAACATATAATACTATACAAAGCATACTACTTACATACCGGTCAAAATCATATACCTACCCTCTTTTTTGCTCCGCCGTAGTCGGGTAAATTTTTTTAAAGACACTCAAAAAATGTACATCATTTGATTTTCCATTGATTACCTATCTGTTTTCTCACATCTGTATTGAAAAACGTCGTAATGTATGACACTCGTCTCGTTGGGTTGTCGCGAGCTCGTAAATCTTACAAAGTCAATTCGTTTGCATTAACCAATCTATCATTATGTATATTTTTTTTATAAATTTAGGCTTTAGAAAATTTTGGTACGGTCGCCATAATGCTGTCTATGGTTGGTACTGTTGGCAGTTACCAACCAAAATACAAAATAATACTTTTGAGTGCGAATTTTGAATCTAGAAAGCTAAAGTATAAGCTAGATCAACAATTCGCCCGGTGGCATTGACAATAGATTAAAACTCGCTGAGGAAGCATTGCATTGCAGCAGAGCATAAACTAAATTACTACTAATAGGTAAGGTACTTAGGTAGGAAATTTGCCATGCCACAGAATATATTCGATTTCGATGGAGAACTAATAGATAGAAATAGAAATAGAAAGTTTTTATTTTGTTATTTTACAGAGGTATTACAAAATTAAATCTTAGAACTATACTTAAAAATAACAAAAATGGCCACCACTCAGCACGGTGCCAGGGCAGGATATGTTAGTAGCCTGCCTAGGCGCTGGTTTTCAGTGGCGCCAGTTACTAATCACGAAATAGAAATGTGTAAAGAATAGAACACAAAAAAAAAAATTAGTTCAGCAGATTGTTAGTATAAGAAGCACAGGAAATAAGACAGGTTCAGTTCAATTTAGGTGTTCAAAACCATACCTCTATAAGGCTTAGGATACATCAGCGCCCGAAACAGTATAGGAAAAAGTGTGGCGAGTCGCAACATGATAAGCAGGTAGGCACATACTCGTAAAACATTTAAATATCTTAGGTCTAAACGTTAAGTATTAATGTAATCGTACTAACAAAGGAGTTTGTTTTGAAACTTGTTGCAAATGGGAAGCCGGTTTATCGCCAGAAGAGCTGGCGTGAGACTGAAGGGTCG
Organism: Eulithis testata; assembly: GCA_947507515.1. Lineage (NCBI taxonomy): Eukaryota > Metazoa > Arthropoda > Insecta > Lepidoptera > Geometridae > Eulithis > Eulithis testata. Next base: position 13,518,766 of record OX382193.1, on the reverse strand, counting down.
TTCACAACGCACATAGCTCAACTGATTCATGTGTATTTTGTTAATATTGTAAATATTGTAAATACTGTATTGGTCGATACTTTTTTGTGGATAAAGCTTATTTAACGAAGGAAACTTTACTTATAAAAAGACAAAACTAAGTAAATTATTTTAAAAATAAACTGAGAATAATTTCAAAAGTTACTTAGGTATCTAAAAAACAAATACCCAACTTACTGAAAAATTACACTCTAAGAAGTACACCTCAGCCTTGCTAACGCCAACTCGTTTGCAATTACCTACCAATCTATGACGCTTGTATCATTATACTCAGATTACCAAAACATAATGTAGGTACTATTTTTATACTATTATGTATGTATATAAGAATGCGTAAATAAATGAATGGGTATAGCAACCAAGTAACTATCTCATCTGCTTAGAGGAGCTTTCTTACAATTCTTACAATCAATTTTCGGCCAAAAGTCACCGTTCAAGATACAAAGTTCCATCTCGTTTTGTTTAGATAGTGATAACCGGGGGTGAATTCAAGATATATAATATTTAACTCACCAGTTTTGGGTGGAGATGGATAGTTAAAAGCAAGCAATCTCGTATGAGTTAGTCACCGATTCTGGTGGCAGAGTTTTTAGGCCGCCTTAAGGCCTCCGTCGTGGCTTATGAACTGCTAGAGCCGGGACCGACAGCTAAGTTGAGAGGTGATTCTAAATAAGAGCGTAAGCATTCCAAACGAAAGAATTTTTGTGATGTGGAATATGAAGCAATGTAACATGAGCTCCCATTTGTAATATTTTTCGCAAGGTAAAGTAAAAAATGTTTAGGCAAGGATACGATTCGGTATAGGCGAGTTTTTATTGAATTTTTTTAGTCCATAGTTTTTAGAAGTTGCCTATTATTTTATTTTCATAAAACCAAAAATAGAGGTTTTCTGTTAAAAATCGGTTTTTTAGTTTAGACGGATAGGTACTTTATGAGAAATCTGTCTGGAATGGAATATTACACACTTACAATTTTTTTTCCTAGTAAAAATGTATCATTTCATTTTCATATTATTATCTTGTTTGCAACCTCTTTCTTGTCAGAATAATTATTGTTTTTATGTACGTACTGACTAACGGTTTCGGTTATAAGCCATTAAGATCGTTGGTGATGATAACATAAAATAAACAAAATTAAATAAAAAGCCTTATATTCCTACTAACTATTACATATTAAATTAAAATATTTAAATATAAAAAAAACTGCGTTTTATATTAATTAGGACCCCTCTTGGGTATAGACCTCCTCCAGTTTTCTCCATTTGCCTCGGTCCAGAGCATGGTCATGGTATTGCTATTAGGTACCCTTAGGTATAGGTTTAGTAAGTACTAGGTATTGCTATTAGGTATAGGTTTAGTAAGTACTAGGTATTGCTATTAGGTATAGGTTTAGTAAGTACTAGGTATTGCTATTAGGTATAGGTGGTATTGGCTCCCATTTGTATATCTAGTGTTTGGCCTACCTGATCTTCTCGTTTCTGTGGGATCTTTCCATTTTGTAACTATTTTTGTCCATCTGTCGTTGTGCGTCCTGGTCATAGCATCCTGATGATAACATACTATTCTTCAACTTTAGCTGTAACTAGCTGCGTAGTGACGGACAGACAGACTAGAAACCAGAGTGAGGCCATCGCCGGCAGCTGGGACGTGTGAAATTAGAAGGCACAGTGTTCCATTTTTCCTAAACTGGACTGGAACACTATAAATCGATATAACCGTTTTCAGTAGTTTAGATATAATTAGAATGATTCCGGTTTTGGACACCGGGTGAAATGGGTTTCGTTTCGCTTGACTCACTTACAGCCGCACTGAGATGTAACTACGTCAAAAGACAATCAATGCATAGTACATTGACATCAATCAGACTAATGACGAATACAAGGAGCGGTAGTTAGTCCACATTTGTAAGTTTTTGTTGAGCGCTTATAGAAGACTTAAAAGCTCCTTCTCGATTTCTGGTGAATACGAAATTCAGCCTTAGTTTCTATACTTAGAATCGCTGGAATGTGGACGTGCCTCTGGCTACACCATCTTCTCAGACCTCTTTCGGAGGGATTTTTTTCAAATCAATTTCAAAATATCTTTATTTTTACATAAAAAGCTTAGGTTGTACAAGTTCTAGTGTAAATTTCATCCTAGAATGTATCTATCGAAGATTACAACGTCAATTAAGCTTTGGTACCTAAGTACCTACGCTTATCAGTCTGCGCTCGCGCGTCGTATCGTGCGGTCGATGTGAGAGGTATTTATTCGCGAGAATAGGTACAATGTGTGACGACACGGGCGAAATGTCCTGCAAAATAGTCAAGTGCAACCATTGTAGGATTGTGATATGTGAGGTCCTGGCCTTGTACTTGTATATTTGGTGAAATTAGTGCGATAATTGAAGCTGTGGTGTTGAGTCTGTCTACATCCTAGGAGACTTTAACGCGCACCCAGGAGAACAGTTTGGCAAGGAACTTTTAGATTTTTGAAGTGATGAACAGTGGGTAGACGCCGATTTTGATAAACTTCGGGTAGCGTCAAGTACATACACATACAGAAGCGAGGCTCACGGTAGTAGGCGCTGGTTAGACCATTGTGTGGTCACCAAATAAGCATGGCAAACAATTTCTTATGTGTGTTTTGGTGTGACGTGATGATCATGATGTGTTTTGGTGTGACCACTTTCCGTTGGTGATAAAATGTAATTTGGACATAATTAATCCTAAGCTGCATCAAACCAGTAAATCGTGTAATAAAGGTTTAGGGGGAATAAGTAAACCTGTGAAATTGAGAAGTATAAGTTGAAAAGTGCCTCCTACATGTAAGACCAAATTGTAACACTTATTTATGCAAATAAACATCTTGTATCTTGTATCTTGTATTTATCTCTTGTAATAGTCAGTTGAGAGATATTGATTTTCTATCAGCTTTGAGTGTAGTGGTAAAATGTGTGACAATGTAGAACACAAAAATGTTATAAACAGTATTTACCTTAACGTTGTTCGTATTCTAAGTCAGGCTGCAAAGACATGTTTGTCCCCCCTGCGTAAGGCAGGTAACTTCGCCAAAGCTTTTCAATCTGTACAGGAATCAGACCGTCGAGCTCAGCAATACCACGGTCGGATGCTGGATTAATGGTAACATTGTTAATAATATCTGTTATGCGGACGACCTGGTATTGCTGACCCCGTCGATCAATGCTCTGCAGAGATTGCTCAAAATTTGTGAGAAGTATGCTGAGGCCCATGGGCCTATAACGCTAAAAAGAGTAAACTGATGCTTTTTAAGGCGTGTAGGAAAACCTACTCAGTCCCGACTGTGAAGCTAAGTGGAACTCCCCTCACATGGGTTAAGCAGTTTAAATACCTGGGCCACTGGGTCACAGATGAGTTGCCTGATGAACTGGACATAGAGAGTCAACGTAGAGTATTATCGGTTGGATGCAATATGTTGGCCCGCCGGTTTGCGCGTTGTACCTACTGTACCAGTAAAACTTACCCTTTTTAAGGCGTTCTGTCAATCTTTTTACACGTGCAGCCTGTGGGTCAAGTATACGCAGAAAGCCTATAATGCTCTACGGGTCCAGTATAATAACGGGTTCAGGGTGCTGTTGGGTCTTTTTATGCAATAATGCGTAAGCGAACAGCATTCCTGATGCGTCGCGTATGGGGTTCATCCAACAGCATGCTGAACTCGGTAAGTGTAGACTATGCGGGGATCTATATGAGACATTGGGTTCAGGCGCTGAATTGTGTCATACCTACTAGCATAAAATATGAGAGCCTTTAAAAAAACACTATCGTAAAAGGTGCATGTCACGCACGACAAAATGGCTTTCGAATGAAGCTTATTTTTATTAAGGTTCTATTGTAATAGGTCCTGCGGTGCCTGCGATAATTTATACATCACTTTTGAAAGTCTGAAAATCGGTCTCACGATCACGTTTTGCTTTGCTAATGATATTTCCTGTTTATGACACCGGTACATTTACCGGTAGAATAGGGCTTTGTTTAGACATTCTAAAACCGTTTTGATTTTTTATCTAGCTTAAATAGTTTTTGAGTTGTAGTAAAAATTATAAAACTTTTAGAATCGTATTTATCTCGTAATATCTCAGAAACAGTGGCTCTAAAAAAAAGGTATTGTTACTTTTTGATAGATAATTTTATGATCTACAATTTTTGTGTGGGGTGCTTTTATGATAAAACTTACCGTTTTGCTGAAAATCGCGAAAAACTTCTTTTTTTGACCTTTGACCTCGAGTAAATTTTTTTCCTTACACGGGAATGACGGGGAATTTACATATTTTGTTTATAATTATGTTTTGAACAATTTTACTGATTTTCAGCTGGTTGGGACTTTGTGCACCTTCGAATGTCTAAATTGACCGGACTAGAATGTTCAAAGAAGGTTAGAAATAAGCCTCTGTAGAAATATTATAAGTTTTCAAATACTAAGTTGTAATTTATTTCTTTTCGAAATTAATGTATTTAAAATGTTTAAAATGAAAACTTCTCACCGAATTATTCCGAAGGTTTTAGCCTCACTGACCGGCGCGATTCAAATTTAAAATTTCACATTCATGAAAAGGTCTTTATTTAAATACGCAGCGGTTTTCGCGGTCGCAAGTCTTGGACTCACCTGAGGTAGTGGTGCACCTTGCAGCATTGGATGCAAGAAAGCGGTTGAAGCGACCATCATCGGTTGCGCAGATAGTCGGCGCGCGACGCATCGCTACCTTATACACTTCAAAACTAATCTCAGCGTATAATTAGTTTTATGGCGATGATATTAGATTCATATTACATGCACGCATGTCCGAAAGGTTTTAGGCTTCCGAAGCGAGTGAACGGAACGCGTGGTGTACGTTTTTTTTCTCATACAAGGTACCTAAGTACATGAATCATAAGGTAAGTATACTTAGTTATGTACATTGTTATTAGTTAGAGTTAGTTGGTAGAGTATGATTCCGCAGACTTCGTATGTGAGTACTGGCACAGATGGGCACCTATGCGTTTGTAGACAGCTCGAGAAAATATTATTCTGATATAATGGATTCCAAGGCACCGAAGCAAAAGGTAGGAAAATGGCGTGCACACGAGTAACAAGATTAGAATTTGAAATCGTAACGACATTATATACCTACTTATAATGCTGACTGAACATACATAGATGGATTTTAGTAACACTTCAACGTCCTGTGGGGGCATCGTTGTCTTATGAAAACCTGCCAGGTTTAAGCCTGGCAGGTTTTCTGAACTGTTTTCATACTAAATCATTGGTATTCTGTGACTAAATAGTGATATTAGCGCGTTTCAGCGCGTTTCTTGCTGTCAAAAGCTTCTTGTTTTCGTATATCTGTAGCCACGTCACTTGACATTATGCTGGGCAGCGAACGCAGTTCAGAGCTTGCGATACGGGAGCTGACAGAAAAATATTAGGGTGTTCAAGCATAAGGAATTGATTAGCAATTTTAGCATATCTAAAATTAGTAGTGGCCATATATGTCCTATTATGCAGTTGATTCCACAGTGTGGGATATAAAGGGGCCTGGTACATCCACATCTAATCAGGACATCAGATGCACGCGCGCCGCTACTCATTAAATCGTCCCAGTCAACACCTTCCTCTAAGGTGCATTACGCAATGTGAACGCACACGGAACCAAGGACCATAGTAGTTTACTTATGGGCGAATACTCAAACGCCACTCAAACCCCACTCAATTTAAGTCCCGCTTAAATTATTGCCATCTCTTACCAATGAGTAATGTCAAACAGAGGAAGAGCAACTTTAAGTGATGCTCAAATTTAAATGACTTTTGAGTATTTCAGCCTTAGTAGTTTAAAACAGAGCGAGGATTTAAGGCGAACATTTATAATGCTAAAGTGTATCATATCTAGAGTAGGTACGAGCAAGGACACAGCAACAGTTTAGTTTAAGATAAGTGTCAAACATTGTCCTTACAATATTCTGAGAAATGTTAAATTCACATGGCGGTGTCGCTGTAGTGGGCGGACGGACATGTCTATTAATACTGTAAAAGGGGAATGGCTTGCATGTCAAAGGTATTCTTACAATGGGTTTTTTCACAATGGAAGCTAATAGACTACTATATTAAAAAGAAACATCTAGATCACTTAAGTATCTATCTAATGTACTTGTATCTAAATATTACTTAAGTCACCTTAAAGCCCACCATAGGCATCAAGCAGCAGGGGTACGACGGCAGGCAACCTTCTCGAGCGCTTGTTGAACTGTTGATCTCTCGGGATACTCGGGCGGGCGCTTGGCGTCCTAGTGCCTTAGGGGCAACCTTGATGGCTTATCCCGAGCGAGCGGTTGTGGGTTGCTGTTTACAGTGGCCCTGCGCTGCCTGCCCCGAGAGGGGGCGAGTAGTAGCTCCTGCCATACAGGAGCCTTTTCGGGTCTGTGATCGGCCGGAGTTCGGGCTCCGGTCGGTCAGTATGCAGATTTCGGGAGGGCGGCGACACTTGGTGGCAGGTGTCGCCGTGAGCACGGGGGTGTCAATGGATGGCATTCCTGGGATGTGCTCAGGCAAACTGCGAGAGGGGCACCGGCGTAGGTCTTTAGAGGTCCCGGAGCCCCCTGACAAGCAGAGAGGCCGGCCACCGGGGTGGTTTAGTGGGTCGGTGAGTGTTCGCCATCCCCACACTACCTTTCCGTATTCCTGAAATGTGGTATTGGTGTCTGTGTGCAGATTCCCCCCGTCAACAAAAAAAAAGTCTTCAAGCAGCAACAATGTCGCCGTAGCCAAAAACTGGCCAGGAAGACATCATCATTCATCTAAATATATCAGGCTCGATGTTGCCATGAAACTCACCTAATAGGTCCATGGTCCTATTGTTATCTAATAACTGTAACTAATTAACTATGGACTGCGTAATCTGCACTGTGATGTATAATTGAATTCGGAGCTCGCGAATATTACATTAGTACCACGGCGCGGCGGCGGCGTAGCGGAATTATTGCTAGAAGCGGCGTACCGCTATTGCCTGCAATTGATTTAGCGGTCTCCAACAATATATTATTCATTACCTTTGCTATCTTTGACATGGCGTGCAAGCGTTTTAGTTCAATTGAACAACTAGAACGGGGTCAGTCCTCTATGTATCGAAACTTTACAAATTGTGGTTGTCCGGTCCGGATGGTCAATTGCACGTTCATTTTGTGCTCATCAGAGGACGAGTCCTGGAACTGCGATACCGTAAGATAATAATAGACAGCGCACGCGACGCAAAGTGACAAAGATGGTATTTTATTTTACGATAAACGGCTACCGAAGTTATAGTTGCTAAGCCGTAGTACCTACTGCCCCCATATCGCAAGTTGAACTCGATTCGCAGTTAATATTCAAATACATACTTAGTAAGTGAAACTAATACGGGATAGTTTAGCAATTGATCTTAAAAATTAGCATTTTTTATTATAATTTGGCATCGTCAACACTTATCAGTAGTGCTACGCGGCCGCCTCCGTGTCCGCCCACAAAAGACTTGAACGGGCTCGCGTAGCGCATGCTACGCCGAAGAACATACCGCTACGCATAATTAAAAATTACAATGTGGTTCTTGCGAGTTTACTCAATGAAAAAATGTTTGATTTTTAATCTTTTATTGTAGGTAAGTAGACTAAGACTGACTAAATAGGTCACAGGGGTATTTAACTCTTATTAAAACTATAACCACTCTGACTGCTTGTACTAACTATTCTAAACAGGTGGGAATGGCCGAGAATTAGCACGTCATCGTCGGCGGCGCGTGTGATTTCCAACTGTGGCCATAATACCGCCGGAATAAGATTTGAGAGGGCACGCGCTTGAGATCACCGCGTCATTCAACATGTATTTTAGCAGTATTATGATAATTATTTAAAAAAAACGGCTAGGACGAAGTTATTTCAAACAATTGTTATTTATCACTTGTAATTTTCAACCTAATGTTTTGCGCCGTCTTAAAAATCCAATTAAGAACTCAGATCCTGTTATTAATAAATGTAAGTACAATGTAAGCTTGTAATAGCACACAATAGTTCCACAGTGTTTTGTTTTTCGCATTGACATTCAATTTGATCGAAAGAGACAAAACACCGTGTAACTACTCCCAAGCTTCCATCGCGTTTATTAATAATTACAAAGAGTAAGATTAGATGTAACTCTAGGACTTTTTATGGCGAAATATATCTCTACTGTGTTTCTGGATTAGGACAGGCCTTGGGACTAAAGTGAATTCTCTCTAACTGTTATTATTTTTAGTGTATTCACTTACAACGAATTTAACTGAATAAAATATTGCTATTTTGATCTGTTTTCATTTTGTAATTGCAATCTAAATCATTAAAGATACAAACATATCTGTCCATAATACTGGGTATCCGAGAACTAGTATGCTATCTCGAAGGGTAGCTTCTCGAACATTCTCGACCAATTCAATCATTTCATTAGATATTATTTTATTTATTTATTTTACTTTAACTAACACGGTTAGACTAAAAAATGCATAACTTAAAAATATAAACAATGTTAGAAATAAAAATAGTCAATATCTAGTCAATTACAAAGTCAAAAAGGAATAAAATAACCATAGAAAATAAAGCAAGAATAATATAAAGGTCAAAAGATACATTCAAATCAAACCAAATCAAATAATGTTTATTGAACACTATTAATTAGTACAAAAACATGCCTAGCAACAATCCGTTAATTAAATCGAGATGTACTTAGCCTAGTAGACAAGTCAGCACAGTAGTTACTGAGGATACCTACCTAAATTGCCGACTTACTCTTTTTATATTTTATTAACAAGTATTAAGTTAGGCAGACATTAAAAACAATTTATCACAACTTAACTAGCTCACACAATTTGAAGATTTTTTTTTTGTTATATGTAATACGTTCATATTTTTTATCAAGTTCCTAATATTATCAATTAATGTAGGTATTCACATCCACACAAGTGTAAAACAGAACAGGTGGGAATAGTAGAGATAAGTCAGGATAGTCTTTTAAGTCATAGAACTAATGGGAAAAAAATCCCCGTAGTTCTGTCAACAGAACTACTCAACAGAACAGGTGGGAATAAACGAACTTTACACTCAACTCAGTCGGTGTCTAATAACAATAAAATACGTATTAAATTGACAATCGTGCAAGTATAGTCGGTGATTGCTGATAAAGTAACCAGTTACGTAACTAGCCAAGCTTTCTTCCGCGAATCTTATGTCTTGCTCTTTATGTACGGGCTAGAAAGAGATATGCGCGCTCACCCGGAGACTGTAGAATAGGGCTGTCACACATAATTTATGTAACATAATACACAATGTACATATACCTAGTACCTAAGTGTTCTAGCGACGGCTATAGATTCGCAAACAAATCGTATAAAAAAATCATCCAATACTTCTTAAAAAAAATTTGGTTATGGCTTAAGTAGTTTGTAATTGAATAAGTAAGTAGGTATATTTTGTTTAAAACTTAGGTACTTTACTTACCTACCTACTTATCAGTGATGATAGGTGATTTAGTGGTTTACTGGTTAAGTTTTTGCTTTGTGATTAGTATTAGACAGTCAGTTAATTACGAGTGGATATATGTCTTATGCATGAGCGACGATCGATATTTCATATATACACTGATTACGTAAGTGAAACTACCAACCCTAACCATTTTCCGAAGCAATGATTGCAGTTCAACAAACTGCGCGTGAGTCGATCGTTGAACCTCAACTAAGCAAAACCCGTCCCTTTCCCGCGCGTCAGCCTGTACCATCGCGCTCTTCTCGCGTTGCCATATACCGCCCTCGAAGGTAACCATCGCAGGCATACTTATAGGGGAAATGATGAGCGGTGAAGCGTCTGCGCAATGTACTGCGAAATCTAACAGCGACGACGCAGCGATAAACAAAGTGACGTGCAAGAGTTCACTCGACCATTCTCTTTTACTTTCATGTATTAAACATAAATAACTAATATTGCAATGTTTTTCTTGGAGTATAAAAACGAACGTACATAGGAATAATTTTCTTATTCGATGGAATTACTTTTTACTCGATTGCATTCCGACTTTACGGAAGAGGCGGAAAAAAGCGCTATGGAAGCTTTCCAAGCACGCGCAGACGAAAGAATACAAATAAAACTGTGCCAAGAAGGAAACGCAAAGTCAACTTCCAATATAACGCCGCAGTCGAATCAATTAATGGAATCGCATGACGTCTCTGTCATTTCAAAAAGTCATAAATAATAGTTAAAAAAAACGAATATAGAACTTATATAGAAAACCAAACTAAAAAATAGAAATAAATTTGAATTAAGAATAATAAAAAAATAATATTTTATTTCATGAATGGCGTGGCTTTTTATTAAATAAAATTCATTTTTTCATTTCTATTATTATATTTTTCATTATTTAAGTAACATACTTTATTAAAATATCAGTAAGTAATCGCTGTGATAGGTAATTTTATTGAATATAATTTAAATTACGAGTAGGAAAATGAAAGAAAAACTACAAGTGCAATTGTATTGCAACCTCAATCGGGATTGGAATACGCCACTTACTCAGGAATATTATACCTAGTTGACACAGTTCATCTTCACGCAACTAAGTACGCCAAAAGAAAACTGCTACGAGTAAATTGGCGCTTCTAAAGGCTAGCTAGAATCAGGACATTTCGTTCCTAATTGTACCTATCTTATCTAGGCAGCTAGGTACCCTCCTTCCTTACTTCTTCTTTTGCATCTATAATCGACCTGGTTCCGCACTAAAAAACGTGTATCATAATTAAACAAAACCTATGGAAACCTGCAATGCTTTCAGCATTAAGTCCACCTTTTGTAACAAATTTTAATTTTATGCAACAAAGTAAAAAAAAAAAAAAAGCTACCTTGAGCAACCCAGCGTCACCTTTTTGTTAAACTGTTTCCTTGCTAAACGTAAAAATATTGTAAGAAAAAAGTAACTCCTCAAAAATTTGTGTATGTGGGCAAAAGTTGGCCTTCGATTGTTAGAATTGGTTGTACGCTTGTTTTGCCAGTTGAAGGACCTACTACCCATAGGTAGTAGGTCCTTCAACTGGCAAAACAAGCGTACCAATTGTACATTGCATACAATTGGTACTCCGTCGTACGCGTGCCTAAGAAACTGTATAAACAAAAATTTAACCATTATAACTTTTTCCATTTATAAAAGTATTTATAATGGAAAATAATATAAAGGAAAACCGTACAAAGTCGACAATAATCAAGCTTTAAAAATTGTGCACCACTCTAAGAAACGGTCACTGTATTTTGATGGTGGTAACTATGATAAGTGTGTAGAGTTTTGTTAAGCCTAGGAAAGTATTTAGTTCTAAAAATGAGACGACTGGGTATGCGAGATACACTGATACAGATTTTACGGAGCTAATAATTTGTGTGAACCGACAATCATGAATCAAATCCACAATATCAATCTGCGATGCCGACATAACGACCGCAATAAACTGGCGGAGCTTTTAGTTAACTAGAATGTTACTTAATAGCACAAAATTACGCACCCAGTTTAAATTAAAAGGAAAATTTCCTTGATTGTCGAAAATATTCTTGAACATTCCCATCCAACAAGTCCACTAATAAATATCGCAAGTGGTACTCGTAATACTAGCCGCATCGCCGGTTTTTATTTTAAAACCTTTTGGGCACCAGCTCTCAAATCATAACATAGTACAAGCTTTGCTTAGTTTGGGACTAGAAGGCGTTGTGTTGAAAGTCCGTGAATATTTGTTTATTTATTTATAGTTTTAGGTAGATTTAGGCTACCTAGTATTATTATTACGATATGCTTGCTTAACTCTTCCGAGAGAAGGGACCTACATTTATAATTTTTCTGTACTAATAGCATAAGAGAGAAATAAATAATTTTGAAATGAATTTTTTGAATCAATGAGTACTCTGTTTCCTTTTCATACCTCAGCTGTCGTTGACGGACCTACATAGATAATTACGTGTGTTTTTGTAAATATCGTAAATACTGTATTAGTCGCACCATGGTATGTAAACACAGCAAATCAATGATTACTTAGCCGTAATTTTATTTGTGCATAACGTTATAATTAATATTTGTTTCATAAAAGTAAATTCTGCCAGAAGTTTTCCCTCTGAGATGAGTGAGTTGAGAGTTGAATAGTCATCATTCGTTTGTAGGGTGTACCTACCAACGGCGCCACTGACACATACTTAATTCAAGTGGGTGCAGAAAATTAGAACCTACGACCTATTTAGTAAATATAGAACCTCCCTCTGTGGCCGAAAGTTACTTAACTCATTAGTGATAATCATTAGTGGGCGATATAAATATAGCTTACAAACGATGGATAATAAATGATAGATAATACCCAGAAAGGGGGAGAAAGGGGACAAACGAGCCATCGCTACGTGTGTTACAATAAGTTATCGTTTTTTTAAGGATCATCCAAAAACTCCGTATCACTCCAGCCAAGTTGAAATTTTAAAGTCATTATCAGTTTATCATTATCATTATCATTAGCTCTGTTTTAGAAGACCGATATGAATAATTAATTATAGGTACCCCTTAGAATTTTGACAATACGCATGGAGAATATATATGTGTAGTGTAAGGAGCAGAGATGACGCAGTGACGTATTGGAGACGTTAGATAGATCTATAGAATAATGGAATTCCACACGGCAAATAATCATACACTCGCGCACCAAACTTTACATACACATTGTAGCCATCAAAGCCAATATGCAAGACACTTTGCATTAGACACAATCACACAAGGCAGTGCTTAAAATAATTAAAAGAATGCTGTGAAAGTAAGTAGGTGCTTACTTACTAATAAGAAAATGTTTATTATGTTTGTAAATACTGCATTAGTTGTAAGTTGTAATAACCTTTGTGAATAAAAATAAGTTATACTAAATAATACTAGTAGTTCGCCCCGAACTGAGATCTCGTGATGGTCGGAGGTTAATAAAACCCAAACAATTTTTATTGACCAATGGTTGCGATAAACTTTGCAAATCGCATCGAAATCGCCGTCTAGCTAAGTACCAGTCTTACTTGAACTACAAAGTCATTGAAACTCCAAGAAATGTTAGCTCACGTTATACTGGCTTTTCCAATTTTATAACAACTCAAAAACTATTAGACCTAGAATCAAAATAAAAACGGTTTAGGAATGTCTAAACAAAACCCTATCATTATGACACCCCACTTCATATTATTGTACGACTTTTATTTTTACTCCCTTTGGACCCTCATAACTTCACGACCCGTTGACCGATTTACTTCATTTAACAAACCAGTAAAACTTAGGAGTACTATCCGTATACCTACCAAATTCTGTGAAGATCGGATAAGCGGTTCAAAAGATCTCGAAGAACAAACATACAAACATACAAAGCATTTTTGTCCAAGCTGTCACTAAGATACCGTTCGCTTCGCTCACTCGATCAATCATCCACTATAACTTTCTAAAACTACTTAATCTTCATAGAGAACTAATGTGAGGCTAAAAAAGTAGGTATTTCGATTTAAAATATATTTCAATGAAGCTTTAATATGTAAAACTAATTTCAGTTACTTCTCTCGAGCTAGACTACAAATAAATAAAATAAATTACTACCTTATCAATTATCTGGGGTTACCTGTCGGAAACACCTTGTTACTTATAAATAAAAAACTAAAAATGTGTTTCTTTGTGCTCGGTAATAACAAGAGAAACAAATGATGTATGCTGATTATTTCATTGTAACAAGGTATTTAACCCTTCAGGCTTCCAGGGTAGAATAGAGATACATTATTAAAACTAATCGTTCCCACAGAAATAAGGTTCATTTTTGCGTGTCCCAGGAAAAGTAAGTCACAAACTAGTTACGTACAATTAGACTACCTACACCTACCCTTCGCGGTTACATTACGAGTGGCTAGGAATACAATAAGTAAGTTTACCAGTTCACTGATTTTATCCTTTCATAACTCAAAAATTAGAATTTCCTCAATTGTTCATAAGTATTCAGGTGTGTATTAACGCCATGCCTGCCGCCACTCGGTGGAGTACAGGAGAGCCTGGAGTTATTAATAACCGTGTCCTACGTCATAGCGAAACTACGTCATGTACAAGTTTTTGATATTTATAAATAAACTAGCTGATACCCGCGAGTTAGTACGCATGCGAAACTTTCCACCAAAATATCTGTCAACCAACTTTCGATGAACCTCGTAGCAAATGGCTGCGTTTGGTTGAGAGAGTTCAAGCTGTATCTAAGAATCCACGTCTTTTATTTCAATAAAATATAGCCTATTTTTCAATCCGGAAAAAGCGCCTTCGAATGGTATAAGTTTCGTTGAAATCGGTCCAGTAGCTAAGGCGTGATCCGCGAACAAACAAACAGATAAACAGACAAACCGACAAACTCGATTTTCGGAATCAGAATCGTTTATTTAGTAGATCTGCATATATGTATTTCGTTTATCCATAGGTATTGTTAATTATGGGGAAGTGAAGGTGGCCTAGTAAATTAAATTGCAAATTATTTTTGAAAAACCAATCTATTTTTTCTCCTATGTCACATAACTCTTTTTTACTAAAAAACTGTCTATCCCACTTTTTCCACCGCCAGCCGTCACTCGCCTGCTCAAGGAGGTTTCATCGTCTACATCCTCCCCCCTAGTGTCCCTGACGGGACACTCTCTTCCGTAGGTAGCAGAGCTAGGCGAGCGACGGGTCTGGCTAACCGCATTCCATTCTTTGTTCTTAACTCCACAGTTCGAATACGCCCGTCATGTCCAGGATATACTTTTTCTATGATTCCTTTGGGCCATATGTTTCTTGGTTGGCTGGAGTCTACCACGACCACTAAATCGCCTGGCTTTAGCTTATTTCCCTCTTGGTACCACTTTTGCTGCGGCAAAAGATCGGGTAGTATCTCCTTTACCCAGCGTTGCCAAAATAGGTCAGCGAACCTCTGGGCTGTTCGCCACATCTTTCTCATATGTAGGTCGCTGTCATCAAATGTTCCTGGCACAGGTAAGTTAGATGAAGAGCCAATTAAAAAATGATTTGGAGTAAGAGCTTCATAATGCTTCGGATCGACGCTTACGTGGGTCAACGGTCTACTATTTACTATGTTCTCTACTTCAGCAAGTAGAGTCAACAAGATCTCTTCACGGGGCGCTCTCTCTTTCAGAATAGCTTTTAGGGCTGTTTTTACGCTTCTTATCAGCCGTTCCCAAGCACCTCCTTTATGAGGACTTACTGGCGAAGAAAAGTTCCAAACTACCCCACGGTTAGTCATTTCTTCTAAAATGCTGCTTTGATCTAATTCTTTAAAGGATTTTCTTAATTCTAAATCAGCTCCACGCAGGTTGGTTCCATTATCGGAATACATCTGTTGCGGCCAACCTCGCCTCGACGCCATTCTTCTTAACGACATTATGAACGAGTCCGTAGTCAATGATGGTACTAGTTCAATGTGTACTGCTCGTACAGTCAGGCAGGTGAACAAAACTCCGTAGCGACGCTCTCGACGACGGCCAACTGTAATTTCCATCGGACCAAATAAATCAACGCCACAGTGGGTGAAAACTCGCTGATGATGCGCAACTCTTCCTTCAGGTAGGTCTGCCATTCGGGGAATAGAAGGTTTAGCTCTTTCAATACGACACACTAAACATTGTGAAGCAACCGTCCGTACCGTAGGTCTCAGGTTTAATAACCAGTACTTTTGCCTCAGCTGGTTTACTACCATTTCGTTACATCCGTGGGCAGCTTGTAAGTGGTAATAGTGGACAATTAACCGTGTTATGTAGTTTCGTCCATCTAAAATTATAGGCTTGATTACCTCTTCGTCAATATCTTTTGCAGCTCCGATTCTACCATTTACACGAAGTAGTCCACTTTCTTCCTCTAAATAGGGTGTCAACGTACGCAGTCGACTATTTTGCTCAATTTGCTTCCCTTGCGCTAGACATGCGATTTCCTTACTAAATGTTTGTATCTGTGAATGTTTCAAGAGTAACAGCTCTGCTGCTTTCATTAGGTCGCAGTCAACAGACGTATGCTTCAAACTTTTCTTGCACCTTTCTATAAACAGAAGTACAGCAGCTGTGCTTCTTAGTAATCGTATCCAGGACGAAAATCGTTTCGGATCGGGAACAGGCAAGTCGACTGTTACGATATTAAACAAGTTGTGTACTTCTAAAACATCATCGCTTATATTCTCTTGTTGCATTACTGTATTTGACGGCCAGTTGTCATAGCTTTCTCGAAGAAAATCAGGACCACGTAACCAATCGCAGTCTACACTTAACTCATAATCACTGATCTTGGTAGCTTTATCTGCTGTATTTATGGAAGTCGGTATGTAACGCCACTCGCATGACTTTGTTAGACTGTCAATTTCTCCCAGTCGATTTGCAACAAAGGTTTTGTAGTTCTTGGTATCATTCTTGATCCAATGCAAAACAACAGTAGAGTCGGTCCAAAAATATCGTTTTTCTATGAGTATTCTGTGCTCATGCTGAATCGTCTCTGCTAGCCGACTACCGAGTAGAGCAGCTTGTAGTTCTAATCGGGGTACAGAAATTGATTTTACTGGGGCTACTCTACTTTTACTTGCTACAAAAGCAGTCACTATTGGTACGGGAGTTTTGTCGCTTCGTTCTGATTGTATACGCCAATAGGCTACCGCAGCGTAAGCGGTAGGCGATGCGTCGCATAAAACATGAAGCTCATATGTTTTGGTGACGTCATCTGAACACTCTGATGACGAGCCAAAATACCATCTTGGTATACGAAGTTCTCGAAGTTTTACCAGATCTGATATCCAATCTTTTAGTGTTAGAAAAAGATTTTCCTTTATCATGTCGTCCCATTTCACGCTATCTTTCCAGGTGGCTTGAAGTAGTATCTTTGCCTTAACTGTGAATGGGGCCAGAAAACCGTAAACGTCAAAAATTGACATAACAATTCGTAGAAGCTCTCGTTTCGTAGGCCTCTTTCTTAACGTTAATAAATCTTCAGGAATACGTTTCAAAGACAAATCAAACCCGAAAGTATCTGAAGCAGGGTACCACAATAAGCCCAAGGTACGTTCAGGTTGGTTTTCTAAATTCAATTCTACAGCCTTTTCATTCATAGCTGTCCTTGAAATAGTTTGAAGAACATTCTTGTTATTACTTAGAAAATTGCGGATCTCAAAGCCGCCCTGTGAGTGAATATAAATAATTTCATGAATTAGCTTCTTAGCATCGTCTTCGCGTTGGCTATCTACATAGTCATCCATATAATGGCTGTTTAATATAGCATCTACAGCTTTGGGCATCTCATTCAGGAACCTCTCCGCATTTTTATTTTTTATATACTGAGCAATGAATGGCGAACAATTCGCACCAAAAATAAGTGACGTCATGATGTATTTCTTAACTGGCTCAGTGGGGTTATCACGCCAAAGAAATCTCAGTGCATCTCGGTCTCTTTTGATAACTTTCACACGAAGGAACATGTCCTTAATATCACCAATAATCCCAACGGACTCTTCTCTAAATCGCATCATAATACCAAGCAGCGATTGTAGCAGATCAGGTCCTTGCAGTAAATAATCATTCAGCGAGTGTTCACTTGATTTTGCAGCTGCGTCAAACACTAATCTGAGTTTCTTTTTGTTTGGATTGTCTACGCCGAAATGTGGCAAATACCAGACGCGTTGTACGTCTCTTTCTACTTCACTCTCTTTCAGTTCTTCGGCAAAGTCATTTATCAACAGGTGTTCAACGCGTTCTTTATAGCGCAAAGCATATTCTTTATTAAATTCCATCTTTCTCTCTACAGAACGAAGTCTTTTGTAGGCATTGAAGTACGAGTCAGGCAGATTTGTGTCTGACTTCCAGGGCAAGCCGACTTCCCAACGTCCATTTACAAGGTTCGATGTTGCATCGAGAATTGCTTTTGCTTTCAGATGTTCTATATTTTCTCGGGGTTTCGTTGATACTCCTATAGCATCTAAGGCAAAGGATCGCTTCACCTCTTCGTGTAACTGTGCATCTTCAAAACTTACGTGAAGCACGTTGACATGTTTGCTATGGGGCATCACAGAGCTTGCTGAGCTAATTAACCCATGTACGCACCAGCCTAGTGATGTCTTTGAAGCGTACGGCTCGTCCTTACGACCACTCAATATCTCTTTTGGAGCTATCAGATGATAGTGATCGTGACCAATTAAAACCTTTGGTTTTACACTACCACAGTAAGATACAACGTGGTCATGGTTTCTTAAGTGAGCGTATCCTTTTATGTCAGCGTATGTTAGTTCCTGTGTACATAGCTCCAGTTCTTTCATAACACGGGTTCTAAAATGAAATTGCTCACCATTAGTATTTGAAATGTGACAGTTCACAATTTTAACATCACATGTTATTTTACTAGAAGACCATGCACTCTTTGCGTTGATAGTCTGCGTTGTTCCTTCCAATCCAGCTTCTTTAGCAATGTCGTCTGACATCAAACTGAAAGCGGCGCCGTCGTCCAACAATGCATGGGTGTGAACATTTGCTTTTGGTCCATGTATGACTAGTGGCACAACTTTTAGTAAAAGCTTAGGGCATTTTTCAGCAACAGCGTGAGCTACTATTTCCGTCTTTTCAATTGCGTTTTCTGTTGGTTTTTGTGCTTTAGTAAATGGCCAATGAAGTAAACGGTGGTGAGGCTGGTTGCATTCGTCAATATCGCATTCAGCAGCTGGGCAAGTATCTTGTCTATGGTGCCCTGCTAAACATTTGTAGCACAGTCTCTGTCTTCTAACATAGTACCACCGATCTCGCCTTAAAGCTTTCTTAAAACGCGGGCAGTCAATTATTAAATGCTTACTCTTGTAACAAAATTTACACTTATCTGAATGTTCGTCTGTAAGCTGCTCTGTAGACTCTGAATCCGACGTGTGACATATCTGTGTATTACTCGTGTGAACTGGTCTGCGTTCATTCGACTTTCCCTTAGGATCAGTTTGATTAAAGATATAACTTACTCCAGCTGCTGCAGTCTTTTTTGCTTCAATGTGCAGAAATTCGGACAGTAATTCAATCTTTGGCTTACTTGTAGACGTATCAGTCGGGAGTAAAGCGTAGTAGTCAGCCCATTTTGTGATTAAAGCGATTGGGCACTTTGAGATAGCAGTTGACATTAGTTCTGGACTCCTTAAATAGTCATCTTGCTTCAGTGCTTGCACAGCTGTTACATAATTTTTTATCTTAATTGCAAATGGTACAAGTTCATAATGGTAGGCTGCAGGTAACGGTGTTGTTTTCTTTAGCTGGGTGACGAGTTTGCTAATGATTAATTCTGGTCGACCAAAGCGCAACTCTAGAGCGTCAATGATGGTGGTAGGTGGAGTGTGTCCCATTAACAAAGCGGACACTGTTTCTTTCGCTTCACCATGCAAACATTTACGAAGCCGCCATAAGTTTTCAGCATCAGAAAACTTACATTGCTGCGTTGATTCCACATAGGTTTGTTTAAACTGTAGCCACTCCATGGGATCTCCGACAAACAATGGTAAATCTTTGCTCGTTCCAATTCTTGCTAGCATAGTGGCCAATTTAATTTTTGTTGGGCCAGTTCTAGTTCCAATCTGCGTCTTTCGACTAATTTGTGACTGGCGCGGCTGCCACTTTTACTGCTTACCACAGCGGGGTCATGTGTTTGCAATTTCTTCTCAGCTTTAGTTATGCCCCTCGTCCTGATGGGCGACCGTGCAGGCGAAACATCTCTCGCTTGTGTCGCTTTCATTGTGGGCGGGGAACGAAACATTATTTACTTTACACCTACTTCCGTACTAACTTCAACTGCAGTTGCTCAGATACAAGATCCGGCTCGAAGGACCATTTGTTAATTATGGGGAAGTGAAGGTGGCCTAGTAAATTAAATTGCAAATTATTTTTGAAAAACCAATCTATTTTTTCTCCTATGTCACATAACTCTTTTTTACTAAAAAACTGTCTATCCCACTTTTTCCACCGCCAGCCGTCACTCGCCTGCTCAAGGAGGTTTCATCGTCTACAGGTATCTTTAATTTTAGTTTGTGGCTTTTATACAGTTTTATAATATGTATAGTATAAAAGCGATAAGGTTATACATTAGAAAAATTATTTTCTAATTTTCCTATTTTTTTCTCTCCTAAGAATCATCGCCTGACAATAGCAAACATAACAGAAAAGAATTAGCGAAATCGGTCCAGCCGTTCACACGTGATGCCGTGACCAAGGGAAATAGGGATTGATTTTTATATTATAGAAAGATGGATAATACGTCATTACGAGTTCTTGATGTGAATGTGCAAGGGACTTGAAGATTAGGACGAGAACAACGTCATGATGATTCTTCGATAGCACGTTGTGTAAATGATGTTTTAGGCGACTGGTTTTCACGCACGGCTATTCCTAGTATGGTATAATCTAGTAATCTTTGACGAAGTGTGTGAGACTATACACGTAAGTATCCACCTACTTTTGTTAACTTTGGTTACTACTTATCTACTTAGTACTCACTTCAAGCAAAATAAACATTTTTATCTTCAGAAATGACTTTTTATTTCGACTGTACTGACCTGCGTTGTGCCACAGAATAACACAACAGTACTGAATAAGGAACGAAACGGGAAGAAAACTTGAAATTAGCATAACAATAGAAGGCACGAATCGGCTATAACCCCTTGTAACGGTCCACATCAATGTCTCGTCAATTCACAATTAATTCGAATTTAAATTGTATTTGGATATTTGATTATAGTGCCATCTAGTGGTTGGCAGGGATACGACATAGTACGCCAGCAGACTGTTTTATTGAGGCCGAGTTGATTTCATAAGCAATCTACCTACTTACTGGAATAATATCATACTTGGGAAATTAACTATGTAATATTGGATTAGTTTACTAAGCTATCTAGCTAGCTACCTATTGAATATCATAATTGGGAGAGCTTACCTATGTAATATTGGTTTAAAGGTACAATCATCTATTTAGTGTTTACTTGAATCGATACATAATTCCTATCAAAATAAATACTGGGTATCTACTCATACTCATCAAGATTTGCTAAACTCTAAAAAATCTATCTACCTTCTTGGTAATAGTTCCAAGAACATCTAAGTAAAAAGCTGGCTACCTATGCTTGATGCTTACCTAGGCGAGAGAGAAATATTATCTACTTTTTGTCAGTTTACCTATCTAATTGTATGAAGGAAAGTAGGTACCCGTCAGCTTGAGCCTAGAATGGAAATCTGAAGAAAACATTAGTATCAAAAGATTTAGTTATGTTTAAGGAAAATACAGTTTCAGGGTCCAAGAGTAGGTAACTTTTGTTAAGAATCTGTTACATTAAAATTAAAAGTATACAGCAATAGCATTGTGCTTGCTCTCATAGAAAAGTCAGGCGGTTTTCTTTCCAGAAATGAACTATCAGATTACTAAAACTAGATATTTTTAAGAGTTGAAAATTAAATAATATGCTAGTAAATGCTTTAAACTATCCATGTTCTGAGTTTCATCAAGATTGGCTTCTTCATTGCAACATAATAGAGAATTTAACGTGGATACTGAAAAAACGGAACATAGAATCTAGTTATATTTTCAAGAAGAGTAGTTACAAACTATTAGCATTCCTAGACTCCTTGAAATGATCCAGAGTTTCACACCATGTTCCGTCATAACACAATTAATTCGAATCATGGACAGATATTTGATTGTGACGCCATCTATTGGTTAGCAAAGAAACGTCATATTGCGTTGTACAAACCAGTCGGCAGCCAGACCATTTGGATCTCGTAAACTGTCTATTTACTTGTATAAATAGCATCATATTTGTAGTTTACCTATGAAATATTGGAATACTTTATTTCATTATCTATATAGCTAATTATTTATTATCATATTTGGAAGCATACCTACGTAAAACAGGATCACCAAACCCAACTACGTACCTACTTTGAGGCAAGCTAATTTAGTACCTATTTGGATTGTTATCTAACTGCTAACAATATAATACTATGCTGAGATTTGGAATGCCTATCTACTTGCTTGGTAGTATTTCCAAGAATACCTAACTAAGAAGCTGTCTAAGTTGAGTTTGATCTTGTCTAAAAAGAATACCTACTCATTTTAAAGCCAGATGCTTACCTAGATGAGAGAAAAATTCTATTTATCTATTGTCTACCTATCTATCTATTTATATGTAAGGAAGGAAGGACCTATCTACTTGAGATTGGGATGAAAAATTGAAGAAAAACATTGTTTATAAATATTTTATTAGAAGGAAAAATAAACAAAACAGAAAATTGCATAAATCTAGATAGCACTCTTATATTTCGAAAATCGCAATCGAAAGGACGAGTCGGGTCTCCAACTGGGACATTCCAGGCACGTGCTGTGATGTGTTCCAGGACAGGAACCAGGAATTCATTAGAAGCAGAGCAATCATCGTGGTGAAATCTGAAAAAAAAACACGAAAATCTATATACAAGTAGCAAAAAATAATAGTTAGCGAGAGTACCTATGAAAACAGGTTGACAGGATAAAAAGAGCGAATGGGGAAGTAGGTATTTTTACTAGTGACTCGCCTGGGCTTCGTTCGGATACCATGATGATACATTCAGCCAGCGGATGCAATATAAGCAGGAAAAAGAGAAGAATGTGGTTATGTATAACATCATATTAGGAATCTCAAACATGATTAGTGTTCCTCTATTATGTGTTGAGTTTGAGGTTCTATCGTGAGAAAGATAGCGAGTCAATATACTTTCATGTACGACGCAATACATTTAGATTTGAAAAGGATTCGAAAAGTCGTTGAAACAAGGCTCGAAATAGCATGCATTTTGTCATAGCATTAGTGATTGAAACTATGGATACTTTTTACACACGAATATATAATTGCAATAGACCAACTCACGGTTTTCAAGGAAGGATTATCCAAGCACACGATTTCTCAGCATTGTACATGGGCTCAGGGGGCACTCTAGCACTGGTTCGGGTCAGAGGTTTGGAAACTGTAGAAAGTCATTAGAATAGGTTAACAGTTTTGAATAAACAAGCGAGTAGACACTAAGAAACGCGCTATATACTTTGGAGCGGGGAAGCGTGCGTTTCACGTTGTTACTTGGATATGACTGAGGAGCCCTCTGCGTGAGCGCTGCGTTTGGTGGTCGGTATATAACCGGTATTTACCACGGATGAACTACAGACGAATAGAGGATAAAAAAAGTAGTACCTACCTACTAGATAGCTATAGGAAGACTACAGAGTTAATAAATAATGAAATGATGAAATGGCAATATGACGAACATGGTTATAAATTACTTAGAATAAAATAAGGTTTGCACAGAAGAAATGTTGGGAAATAACGCTAATATTATGTTCAAAAACTCACCTGTATAAATTGCACATTTCCCAGGATAGTTGCTGATTTTGCTGGAGAACTCACTGAATTGTTTGGGTGATTTTTGGAATATGATTTGATGGGACTAAGGAGTTAGGTTACGGCGTAGAATATTCCAGAAAAGTCCAGGAGACTGGATACGTGTTGTCGATTCAACGATTGGCGAACAAAAGCGAGACCGTCTGATTCACTAAACCAGGAAAGTTAAAAAAAGGAGCGGGGGCTCGGAAATAGACATGCGCAAAACATTGGTTTGAAAAATAATGAGATGCTAACATTACTTTCGCATCGAGTGATATCACACTATTGCATCACCTTCTAACTTCACCTGAGATGACTGCGTCAGACAATTATCATTATCACTTGTGTGTTTTTGTCGGGAGCAATAGCAATTTGATAATCATTACATGGATAGTGAGATCTGATAGGATGGCGTTAAAGTTATGAAAATAATAAACTAGCTTTTTCTCACTCGCGCGAATAGAGGATAGAGATATAATTATCCGACGGAACACAACAGAGCGAGCCGCAGAGGGAGGGAATCATGAGTTAAGTATGGTGTGATGTTTGGTTTGGTCGAGTAAGTTGTGATGTTACATACAGTGCGGGGTCGGGTATTATTGCATGTAATGGATCAATAGGACATGTCTATTCGAAAAACTTCTAGAAGCTTTTGGTAGGGGTTGTTTGTGCACGAGTATATAAGCCCGTACAAATCGTCAATTGGGAGTTATTTTTGTTCCGGAGTTAAGTAAACAAGTGCACTACAGGATACCTTGGTAAGTAAACTTTCTTAATCCTTCTCACTGTGGACAAGACATCTTTCTCCAATCATTAGATTCAGCCAAGTGAGCCTGCTTGGTTGGCAGTGAGAATATCCCAAAACCCCTATGTACGTTGAATCCAATGTACATAAACCTAATATCACCTTCCAATTACTGTGGTCAAGAATCCCTTTAACCGTCGAAAGATCAGCCTTGTGAGTCTGTTTGGCTGGCAGTAATATCCCATCCAAAAATTCCGTCTGGTACCTTAGGTCTCATGGTAACAGATATCCTTGTTTATCTATATATTTCACATTATGTATTTATATGGATAGGGCTAGGCACACACATAAGCTAGAGGGGAAGATAGGAATAAATAGGTAGGTAAAACTAGTAGAGACGGTCGGTTAATGTATTCCTGTGCGTATCTACATCGCGCCACACGTAGGGTATGTGGAACTTAACACAAGTTGGTTATATTTACAGTTCTAGTCGTGAAATTATGATACAAATGAAACCGCTTGAATAAACTCAAAAATAAGAGACGGTTATTTTGTTCGTATCAATTTATTTTATATTGCATTGGACTAACTTATAAAATGAGTTATAGATAAATGAGTACTATCTATATTCGCCTGTTCTTACATATTTATGTAGGTACTATTTAAATGTTATAACTACTATCAGAGAGTTATATTGATTGTTTATTCTTCTTTGTTTAGATACTCGAATAAATAAAATCAATACCTAGTTAGATACGGTTACTTTATTTTATAAAATAAGCTGAAGATAGATAATTACTTACTACGTTTGTTGGTAAATTCACATCTAGTTTTAATTCAAAGCATATATTTATTATTAGCCTAAAAGTTAGTAAATAAGTAAATACATTGAATCAGTATGATCGTCAGGGAAGGAAGCGAACCTCCAAACATGATGTGTTTTTTTTATTAGATAGGAATAGCGCTTTACGGTGGCAACTATTTAAACTAATTAGTTGGATGGTCAAATATCATTGTAGCACTCGAAGTGAAGATTATTAGATATCATTTTACTTAGTTGCCTAGTTCAGCCAGAGAAGTTTAGATGGCGCTGAGTTCTCGATTTACTTTGCTAGAATTTTATTAAATTTTCTATGTTATTTTTACATACTTACTTTAGATAGACGAGTAGATAGGTTTGATATTTAGTTCGGATAGTTATACGTATTTATTCTCATACTGCAAAAATACTTATTTATAAAGTAAACTATAATTAGATCAGTACAAATATACGTTTTCATGCCTAATAGCACCTTCAGTCACCTACTTACTTTTATACTAAATGGTTAAGATCTAGATTAATAGATCATGTTACATTAGACTTGCTTCAACATGGAAAAGTTTATTTTACTGCCATGGTTATTTATTTATACTAAATTCTAGACTTTAAACTTAGAACTTTGAATTTAAAAAAAAAACTTAAAATTATACAATTTAACCTTTCACGACCTGGATTTACTTTCGGATATTAAGTCGGATTTGAACAGATGCATACACTACAACTAGGAAAACTAGTCTCTCAAATCAAATTAATTTTATCAAATGACTTTTGTTCAACTTTGAATAAAATCATTGTAAAGTCACTTCATTATTTTAGTGGCAATATTTATTGTGCCATTGAGACAGCTGAGTAGCTCTCTCTTTTATCATTCCAATTCAGTACAGTATTTAGTATATTCAAATGGAACGATTATTCCTATTAGTTTTGAGGTCTTGCATTGACTATCTATTTTAATAGTGGCATTTAGCGTCAACTTTAGTTCTTGTGGACCTGTCTGAGTGTTTCCCTCAAACTAAATACTTGAAGGAATAGCTAAAAAGAAAAGTTGTTCTCTATTAAGGTCCGTACTTGATAAAATTGATCTTACTCTAGAGCGTGTGTCTCGTAGTTATTCTGATCTTATGGAAAAGGGATGATAACTACCATCAGAGAGTTATATAGATCTATTCTGTCTAGTCTGATACCTAGTAATTGTAATGACGTATGTTAGGTCTATCTAGCTAGACACTTTCGATGTCGAAGTATCCTAGGCTGATTCAAGCTAGGGTATCTTTATATAGCTATGTTTATGACCGTACCTACTTCTTGATTTTGTGGTTTTGATTTGGCTATCTAGAAAGACTGGTTTGAGTGAACCATGAACTAGGAAGGTTATTTAAATTTAGATTCAGTTGTTAGAAGTGGTTCTCTAACAGGCTGCCCTTTAGCTGCAGTATTTAATTGCATGGGACTGTCTTGGCTTTGAGTAACTAAAGTTATTTAAAGAGAATTTAGTTCCATGATCTTTGTAATCCATAGTAGCACTGATGTTGGATTCAGTTTAGAGAAATAGTAAAAATTGATTTTACTTATTCCCCTATTCCTAATCATACATCCGCTAAAGTATAGTGTACTGTGAAGAGGGGGTTTATTACGAATACATGTGATTAATATGTATTCGTAGTTTGGTGTCGAAAATCACTAGTTTGGTGCGGAGGAGGGGCACCTAACTCTGATGTAAATACATTCTATTGTAAATACATTAGCTTCATAGTACACAATTTAATATCTTTCTAGTAACAAAGCTATAATAAATTTATATTTTGAGATTTTAGAATCATTTTATATATTTAATATTAATTTTTATAAGTAGATTTCTCCTGTAGGAAATATAGCTTTCCTATTTACGCGTATTCCAGCAAAGCCAAATATTTTATAATTCCGAACATATATTTCTTCCTAAAGCTAGTACTTGATAAAACAATTGAGGTTTAGGTCTTCCATTCTATATAAAAATCATGAAAGAAACTCATTGATAATGAGTCGTATCTTCTTAAGATAATTTCTGTTGCCTCTAAATATCTAGGATCTACATAATATGTACCTTTTAATTAACCTATTATATTTTATTTATTAAGCTACAATAGTAGGAATAACCCTCGCGATTAACTAAACTTCTACCTACGGTCTACTCATATTAGCAACGATTAGATAGATAATAAGGATTAGTGTAGATAGGAAAACGTTATTTTCAAATTAGGTAGATTCATAGGTTAACTAAGAAGAGGTCTCAACATAATTCCTTTAAAGTATCTGAGTTACTATCGGTTCATAATAGTAGTGCGTCCTAATCACAACCACTTTACGATCACAAGGCCAAATTAGTTGAATAAGTTAGATTTAGAGTTTAGTTTTAATAGGTTAGGTAGTGTAAATGATTTTATATTAAGGGGGGGGGGGTTGTTACAATATGGTGTTGCCGTTACCAGGATTTAGAATTTGGAGATTACTACGGGTTTTTAACTTTTCCTATTAAAATCTTTTTGTTTTTTGTTTCGTGGTAGATTCAGATTAGTTTAGTAGTGCGAGAAATCGCACAATTTGCTGCCGTAATAAAGGATGGGGATCTATGTTGAGATTTCTAGCATCTTCTTGTTAGGTTCATCAATTACATCGGAGTAATATAGCTATTAAATTCACTGTTAGTAATGTAGTTATTATATTGAGATTTGTAGTTAGCGTACGTTGAGGAAAAAAATACATAATGCGGCCTTTAGTTGTACATGCAGGGGGTCGAAATCAATTAAAATAATTTTATCTAATAATTTGCGGGGGGTCGAAGGCAAAATCAATGAAAATAATTTTATATAATATGCCGGGGTCGTGAGATAGAAAAGTTATCTAATCTTATTTGTAACAAAACTAATGAATAACAAGTTATCGGTTAAAATAGGCAAAAACATTTCATCGAGTGAGCAAAGTAAACTAGATTTTAGTGACAACTTAGACAGAAATGCTTTGTATGTTTGTATGTTTTTATGTTTGTATATTTGTTCGTCGAGATCTTTTGAACCGCTTATCCGATCTTCATGGAATTTGGTAGGTATACGGATAGTATTTTTAAATTTTACTGGTTTATTAAATAAAGTAAATGGGTCAAGGGGTCGTGAAGTTATAAGGTTCGAAAGAGAAAAAAAAAGGGTCGTACAAAGATATCAAGTGGGGTGTCATATGATAGAGTTTTGTTTAGACATTCCAAAACCGGTTTTATTTTGATTTTAGGTTTAATAGTTTTTGAGTTGCTGTAAGAATTATAAAATTCGAAAACCCAGTTTGACGTGAGCTATCATTTCTTGGAGTTTTAATAAATTATGTAGTTCGGGCACGCTGGACGGCGACTTCGATGCGATTTGCAAAGGATCTCAGTTTGGGGCGAACTACTAGTAATTTTAGTTTAATTCATCTAGATTTATCTACTAGTATTGTTGTTATTTCACTTTCTAATAAACAGAAAAAGTCATAAATTGGGATATCATTATTTCTTACCCATCCAATAACATAATTTTATACATTTTTTTAGAGATTCATGGGTTGCAGAAGTACGTTTTATGATTTCTAATCATTAGTTTAAATTACAGCTTGATTTTTGATGCTGTTTAGACTACCTAAATCATCAATTCATCAGTCATTGATTGACAGACTGAATTAAATTACTAAAAACTTACAGATTTTGGCGGGTTGGTGAAATTTATAATGTCAAATTAACATAGCATTGCGTAAACATTTGACGTATTCAATAGGCATTCTTTGCATTTGGCGTAAAATTTAGATGTTTTGCATTTGGCGTAATTGAGATATTGCATTTTATTTGAAAATTAGACTTTGAGCGTAACTAGCATCTTACGTTATGTGTTTACTTGGCTTTAAGCGTCACTTTATTTAGTTTTCATTCTGCGTTACTTTATTTTAGGTTTAATTTTATGTTAGGTTAAGTAAATTCACTAATTCTAATCACAATTATTTCTCTTTTGCTCCAAATTTATTTTTGGGAAGGAAAAGTTTGGGGTTAGTCAAATAAAAATCAAGTAAATTATTGCTAATAAAAATAAAAAAAAATATAATATGGTACTAATTATTTTACAGTCTTAATTCTACACGGTCTATTAAGCTTGCGAGTATAATGAATCGGTGCGAAATATTATAATGCAGATACCATGTGAAAGTGAAGTCTGATGTTATGAAAGTTTAATAATGATGAAAGATGGAAATGGAAGTAAGAAGGAGTAGAATGAATATACGGATGAATGAAATAATTGGTTGAGGGGCTCGCAGACTTACTGGAATCTTGGAATAAGACATTTGTTGGCTTGTAATCAAGACATACATTACACTATTTGCAATCAATTTATATGAAGGAGACTTGGTGCTAGGTTAGGTCAGAAGACTTTCATCAGTGTAACCTGATTTCATATAAATTCACTCTTTACCTATTAGGCCAAAACTGAACACACTACACATTCACCAATCTGTGAACGTGTCGCTATTTTGAGGTCGATTTCGAACTGAATGTCGCTAATCATGGGGCACGTTTATACTTAGACGACTGTAAAAGATTAATCTTGATTGTGAAGGGTGGTGTTTGCGTTCCCAGGACCAATTGCGGTAGTCAAAACGGACTGAAGGAAAGTAACACTATACTACTAGAGTTGACTTGCCTCACAACCAAGTTCCTTTCCACAATTAAGATGGTCCCTGCGAAAGAGTGTATAACCTCGTAAGAGCTTTCATTTATAGCTGAAAGATTGGAATCAGAATGGTGACTATTTTACACATTGGTTTAAAATACACTTTCAGTTATTTATCTATAATGTTTATATACAACAGCAGGTTGCATACAGAGCTATGCTAATTATCACTAAATAATTTGTCTGAAATTACAAATCACCAAATAAATTCGTGCCATGATTTTGATCAGAGGAGAAATGGTTGATAATCTTTATAGATTTATTAGTTTCAGCGTTTAAAATAATTTATTAATTTTAGGGGTTTGTGAATTAATTGTGAATAAATTATTTTGGGGAAAATTTTACTCCGGTTCAGTAACATTTATTACTTTCACCTTGCAAAACTTTGGGGTCGATTGTAACGGTCCACATCAATGTCTCGTCAATTCACAATTAATTCGAATTTAAATTGTATTTGGATATTTGATTATAGTGCCATCTAGTGGTTGGCAGGGATACGACATAGTACGCCAGCAGACTGTTTTATTGAGGCCGAGTTGATTTCATAAGCAATCTACCTACTTACTGGAATAATATCATACTTGGGAAATTAACTATGTAATATTGGATTAGTTTACTAAGCTATCTAGCTAGCTACCTATTGAATATCATAATTGGGAGAGCTTACCTATGTAATATTGGTTTAAAGGTACAATCATCTATTTAGTGTTTACTTGAATCGATACATAATTCCTATCAAAATAAATACTGGGTATCTACTCATACTCATCAAGATTTGCTAAACTCTAAAAAATCTATCTACCTTCTTGGTAATAGTTCCAAGAACATCTAAGTAAAAAGCTGGCTACCTATGCTTGATGCTTACCTAGGCGAGAGAGAAATATTATCTACTTTTTGTCAGTTTACCTATCTAATTGTATGAAGGAAAGTAGGTACCCGTCAGCTTGAGCCTAGAATGGAAATCTGAAGAAAACATTAGTATCAAAAGATTTAGTTATGTTTAAGGAAAATACAGTTTCAGGGTCCAAGAGTAGGTAACTTTTGTTAAGAATCTGTTACATTAAAATTAAAAGTATACAGCAATAGCATTGTGCTTGCTCTCATAGAAAAGTCAGGCGGTTTTCTTTCCAGAAATGAACTATCAGATTACTAAAACTAGATATTTTTAAGAGTTGAAAATTAAATAATATGCTAGTAAATGCTTTAAACTATCCATGTTCTGAGTTTCATCAAGATTGGCTTCTTCATTGCAACATAATAGAGAATTTAACGTGGATACTGAAAAAACGGAACATAGAATCTAGTTATATTTTCAAGAAGAGTAGTTACAAACTATTAGCATTCCTAGACTCCTTGAAATGATCCAGAGTTTCACACCATGTTCCGTCATAACACAATTAATTCGAATCATGGACAGATATTTGATTGTGACGCCATCTATTGGTTAGCAAAGAAACGTCATATTGCGTTGTACAAACCAGTCGGCAGCCAGACCATTTGGATCTCGTAAACTGTCTATTTACTTGTATAAATAGCATCATATTTGTAGTTTACCTATGAAATATTGAAATACTTTATTTCATTATCTATATAGCTAATTATTTATTATCATATTTGGAAGCATACCTACGTAAAACAGGATCACCAAACCCAACTACGTACCTACTTTGAGGCAAGCTAATTTAGTACCTATTTGGATTGTTATCTAACTGCTAACAATATAATACTATGCTGAGATTTGGAATGCCTATCTACTTGCTTGGTAGTATTTCCAAGAATACCTAACTAAGAAGCTGTCTAAGTTGAGTTTGATCTTGTCTAAAAAGAATACCTACTCATTTTAAAGCCAGATGCTTACCTAGATGAGAGAAAAATTCTATTTATCTATTGTCTACCTATCTATCTATTTATATGTAAGGAAGGAAGGACCTATCTACTTGAGATTGGGATGAAAAATTGAAGAAAAACATTGTTTATAAATATTTTATTAGAAGGAAAAATAAACAAAACAGAAAATTGCATAAATCTAGATAGCACTCTTATATTTCGAAAATCGCAATCGAAAGGACGAGTCGGGTCTCCAACTGGGACATTCCAGGCACGTGCTGTGATGTGTTCCAGGACAGGAACCAGGAATTCATTAGAAGCAGAGCAATCATCGTGGTGAAATCTGAAAAAAAAACACGAGTTAAAATCTATATACAAGTAGCAAAAAATAATAGTTAGCGAGAGTACCTATGAAAACAGGTTGACAGGATAAAAAGAGCGAATGGGGAAGTAGGTATTTTTACTAGTGACTCGCCTGGGCTTCGTTCGGATACCATGATGATACATTCAGCCAGCGGATGCAATATAAGCAGGAAAAAGAGAAGAATGTGGTTATGTATAACATCATATTAGGAATCTCAAACATGATTAGTGTTCCTCTATTATGTGTTGAGTTTGAGGTTCTATCGTGAGAAAGATAGCGAGTCAATATACTTTCATGTACGACGCAATACATTTAGATTTGAAAAGGATTCGAAAAGTCGTTGAAACAAGGCTCGAAATAGCATGCATTTTGTCATAGCATTAGTGATTGAAACTATGGATACTTTTTACACACGAATATATAATTGCAATAGACCAACTCACGGTTTTCAAGGAAGGATTATCCAAGCACACGATTTCTCAGCATTGTACATGGGCTCAGGGGGCACTCTAGCACTGGTTCGGGTCAGAGGTTTGGAAACTGTAGAAAGTCATTAGAATAGGTTAACAGTTTTGAATAAACAAGCGAGTAGACACTAAGAAACGCGCTATATACTTTGGAGCGGGGAAGCGTGCGTTTCACGTTGTTACTTGGATATGACTGAGGAGCCCTCTGCGTGAGCGCTGCGTTTGGTGGTCGGTATATAACCGGTATTTACCACGGATGAACTACAGACGAATAGAGGATAAAAAAAGTAGTACCTACCTACTAGATAGCTATAGGAAGACTACAGAGTTAATAAATAATGAAATGATGAAATGGCAATATGACGAACATGGTTATAAATTACTTAGAATAAAATAAGGTTTGCACAGAAGAAATGTTGGGAAATAACGCTAATATTATGTTCAAAAACTCACCTGTATAAATTGCACATTTCCCAGGATAGTTGCTGATTTTGCTGGAGAACTCACTGAATTGTTTGGGTGATTTTTGGAATATGATTTGATGGGACTAAGGAGTTAGGTTACGGCGTAGAATATTCCAGAAAAGTCCAGGAGACTGGATACGTGTTGTCGATTCAACGATTGGCGAACAAAAGCGAGACCGTCTGATTCACTAAACCAGGAAAGTTAAAAAAAGGAGCGGGGGCTCGGAAATAGACATGCGCAAAACATTGGTTTGAAAAATAATGAGATGCTAACATTACTTTCGCATCGAGTGATATCACACTATTGCATCACCTTCTAACTTCACCTGAGATGACTGCGTCAGACAATTATCATTATCACTTGTGTGTTTTTGTCGGGAGCAATAGCAATTTGATAATCATTACATGGATAGTGAGATCTGATAGGATGGCGTTAAAGTTATGAAAATAATAAACTAGCTTTTTCTCACTCGCGCGAATAGAGGATAGAGATATAATTATCCGACGGAACACAACAGAGCGAGCCGCAGAGGGAGGGAATCATGAGTTAAGTATGGTGTGATGTTTGGTTTGGTCGAGTAAGTTGTGATGTTACATACAGTGCGGGGTCGGGTATTATTGCATGTAATGGATCAATAGGACATGTCTATTCGAAAAACTTCTAGAAGCTTTTGGTAGGGGTTGTTTGTGCACGAGTATATAAGCCCGTACAAATCGTCAATTGGGAGTTATTTTTGTTCCGGAGTTAAGTAAACAAGTGCACTACAGGATACCTTGGTAAGTAAACTTTCATAATCCTTCTCACTGTGGACAAGACATCTTTCTCCAATCATTAGATTCAGCCAAGTGAGCCTGCTTGGTTGGCAGTGAGAATATCCCAAAACCCCTATGTACGTTGAATCCAATGTACATAAACCTAATATCACCTTCCAATTACTGTGGTCAAGAATCCCTTTAACCGTCGAAAGATCAGCCTTGTGAGTCTGTTTGGCTGGCAGTAATATCCCATCCAAAAATTCCGTCTGGTACCTTAGGTCTCATGGTAACAGATATCCTTGTTTATCTATATATTTCACATTATGTATTTATATGGATAGGGCTAGGCACACACATAAGCTAGAGGGGAAGATAGGAATAAATAGGTAGGTAAAACTAGTAGAGACGGTCGGTTAATGTATTCCTGTGCGTATCTACATCGCGCCACACGTAGGGTATGTGGAACTTAACACAAGTTGGTTATATTTACAGTTCTAGTCGTGAAATTATGATACAAATGAAACCGCTTGAATAAACTCAAAAATAAGAGACGGTTATTTTGTTCGTATCAATTTATTTTATATTGCATTGGACTAACTTATAAAATGAGTTATAGATAAATGAGTACTATCTATATTCGCCTGTTCTTACATATTTATGTAGGTACTATTTAAATGTTATAACTACTATCAGAGAGTTATATTGATTGTTTATTCTTCTTTGTTTAGATACTCGAATAAATAAAATCAATACCTAGTTAGATACGGTTACTTTATTTTATAAAATAAGCTGAAGATAGATAATTACTTACTACGTTTGTTGGTAAATTCACATCTAGTTTTAATTCAAAGCATATATTTATTATTAGCCTAAAAGTTAGTAAATAAGTAAATACATTGAATCAGTATGATCGTCAGGGAAGGAAGCGAACCTCCAAACATGATGTGTTTTTTTTATTAGATAGGAATAGCGCTTTACGGTGGCAACTATTTAAACTAATTAGTTGGATGGTCAAATATCATTGTAGCACTCGAAGTGAAGATTATTAGATATCATTTTACTTAGTTGCCTAGTTCAGCCAGAGAAGTTTAGATGGCGCTGAGTTCTCGATTTACTTTGCTAGAATTTTATTAAATTTTCTATGTTATTTTTACATACTTACTTTAGATAGACGAGTAGATAGGTTTGATATTTAGTTCGGATAGTTATACGTATTTATTCTCATACTGCAAAAATACTTATTTATAAAGTAAACTATAATTAGATCAGTACAAATATACGTTTTCATGCCTAATAGCACCTTCAGTCACCTACTTACTTTTATACTAAATGGTTAAGATCTAGATTAATAGATCATGTTACATTAGACTTGCTTCAACATGGAAAAGTTTATTTTACTGCCATGGTTATTTATTTATACTAAATTCTAGACTTTAAACTTAGAACTTTGAATTTAAAAAAAAAACTTAAAATTATACAATTTAACCTTTCACGACCTGGATTTACTTTCGGATATTAAGTCGGATTTGAACAGATGCATACACTACAACTAGGAAAACTAGTCTCTCAAATCAAATTAATTTTATCAAATGACTTTTGTTCAACTTTGAATAAAATCATTGTAAAGTCACTTCATTATTTTAGTGGCAATATTTATTGTGCCATTGAGACAGCTGAGTAGCTCTCTCTTTTATCATTCCAATTCAGTACAGTATTTAGTATATTCAAATGGAACGATTATTCCTATTAGTTTTGAGGTCTTGCATTGACTATCTATTTTAATAGTGGCATTTAGCGTCAACTTTAGTTCTTGTGGACCTGTCTGAGTGTTTCCCTCAAACTAAATACTTGAAGGAATAGCTAAAAAGAAAAGTTGTTCTCTATTAAGGTCCGTACTTGATAAAATTGATCTTACTCTAGAGCGTGTGTCTCGTAGTTATTCTGATCTTATGGAAAAGGGATGATAACTACCATCAGAGAGTTATATAGATCTATTCTGTCTAGTCTGATACCTAGTAATTGTAATGACGTATGTTAGGTCTATCTAGCTAGACACTTTCGATGTCGAAGTATCCTAGGCTGATTCAAGCTAGGGTATCTTTATATAGCTATGTTTATGACCGTACCTACTTCTTGATTTTGTGGTTTTGATTTGGCTATCTAGAAAGACTGGTTTGAGTGAACCATGAACTAGGAAGGTTATTTAAATTTAGATTCAGTTGTTAGAAGTGGTTCTCTAACAGGCTGCCCTTTAGCTGCAGTATTTAATTGCATGGGACTGTCTTGGCTTTGAGTAACTAAAGTTATTTAAAGAGAATTTAGTTCCATGATCTTTGTAATCCATAGTAGCACTGATGTTGGATTCAGTTTAGAGAAATAGTAAAAATTGATTTTACTTATTCCCCTATTCCTAATCATACATCCGCTAAAGTATAGTGTACTGTGAAGAGGGGGTTTATTACGAATACATGTGATTAATATGTATTCGTAGTTTGGTGTCGAAAATCACTAGTTTGGTGCGGAGGAGGGGCACCTAACTCTGATGTAAATACATTCTATTGTAAATACATTAGCTTCATAGTACACAATTTAATATCTTTCTAGTAACAAAGCTATAATAAATTTATATTTTGAGATTTTAGAATCATTTTATATATTTAATATTAATTTTTATAAGTAGATTTCTCCTGTAGGAAATATAGCTTTCCTATTTACGCGTATTCCAGCAAAGCCAAATATTTTATAATTCCGAACATATATTTCTTCCTAAAGCTAGTACTTGATAAAACAATTGAGGTTTAGGTCTTCCATTCTATATAAAAATCATGAAAGAAACTCATTGATAATGAGTCGTATCTTCTTAAGATAATTTCTGTTGCCTCTAAATATCTAGGATCTACATAATATGTACCTTTTAATTAACCTATTATATTTTATTTATTAAGCTACAATAGTAGGAATAACCCTCGCGATTAACTAAACTTCTACCTACGGTCTACTCATATTAGCAACGATTAGATAGATAATAAGGATTAGTGTAGATAGGAAAACGTTATTTTCAAATTAGGTAGATTCATAGGTTAACTAAGAAGAGGTCTCAACATAATTCCTTTAAAGTATCTGAGTTACTATCGGTTCATAATAGTAGTGCGTCCTAATCACAACCACTTTACGATCACAAGGCCAAATTAGTTGAATAAGTTAGATTTAGAGTTTAGTTTTAATAGGTTAGGTAGTGTAAATGATTTTATATTAAGGGGGGGGGGGTTGTTACACCCTATTTCATTGGTAAAACTTCTGTGGGATTTGGTTGGAAATAAAAGTTACAAAATGGCAGCCAAAGTAAGTAGTGGTTTTACTAAAAAAATAGTATTTTTTTTAATCTTACCGTGGTACCTAATTTACCTAACAACTGCTACGTCGTAGACAATTAGGCATGCTATACGTCTTAGCAATGGGGATATTAAATAGTAGATTATTATACAAGGGGATAAAGCAGTGTCTTCTGTCGCGGGTGACGATTTAAATCGCGAGCGTAACGAAGGACTCGAAGTTTACTCCCGAGCGTAGCGAGGGTGTTAAAAACTTAAATCACGAGCGAAGCGAGGGATTTAAGACGAGTCCTGAGAGTAGCGAGGGATTTAAGTTCACCCAAGACTAAGACAGCTTTATCACCGAGGAAAATACTCTACTTTTCGTAACATTTGCGAAAAAATTAACACAATAATAATATGAGATAGCATTTTAGAACATTAACTTATTTATAAAAATAAATTAAAATAAACTTAACGTTTATGTATTTGAAGAAAACAAAAACGCGGCATTTTCCAAGACTAATATTTTTTTGTCGGAAAAGCAAAGGCATCAAGCTCATACGGCCTGCATAATAAATGCGTATTCCTTTTTCAAAAAGATGTATAATGCTTTGTATACAAACTCAATGGTGTAAACACAGATGTAGTTCAGTATAAATTGTATTCCAAATTTAAATCACTTTCTCCCCCTAGAGGATGAAAGAAATCCAGTACAATATTCTCTCCTTGTTTTTAACAGATTAAAAATGACTATTGTTATGTTCGCTTTTTGTGGCATAGAATGTCACTTTTTTGAGCAAGTGGTTCGAAAAATAACTTAAATCCCCACAGGGGTTTCTTAGCAGTGGTTTATGAATATACCTATCCAAATTATGAAAGGGCGGCATATGACCCCAGCGTATTGTGTGATATGTGCCACAGCTATCCTCTAAACATTATGTTATATGTACTTACATAACCTGAAAGATCAACAGAATTAAACGGGAAGTGGACGAAGTCGCGGGTGAAAGCTAGTTTTCGATTTCATATCGTACCACATTTCGGTATCGACCTACGTCACTGATATAGGTTGATGATGGTGATGATGATCTGTATCAAGTCCTGAGGGGATAGAAAGTTTTGTAGGACTTACCTACCCATCTCTGCAACGTATATATACCTAGGCTTCCTTGTACTAATTACTACTCTGCCTATGGTTAGGTTTGCAATGCAATTTCTAATGGAACATTTCATAATACAACGTCAAAATGCTTTTATTATTCAATAAAATCTCGTATCGTCATTACGTTTTATATGATTAGATTAGGTATGACTACAATAAGTTGGAGGGAGTTCGTCCCAATCTTTTTGTCTTCTAAATAATCAGGTGTTTTACAGTAGGTTAGGTACCTACCTATGCTTTTAAAGGTATGCGGTAGGATCTAAATCCTTGCAGTCCTCGGGAATATCTCGTAAGAGCATGCGAGTCTGCGACATGGGAGCAGTGTTGCCAACCCAAAGAAACTAAAAAACAACAGCTCACCAATAAAAAAAAAACAGGAGAAAAACAGTAGGTAAAGTAAAAAAAAGCAGATTTCATATTTTCTCACTTTTATTTGTTACCAGGACTCACATACACTGTTATTTATAACATTGATCTTAACATAATAAAAAACAAAAATCAAAGTAAAATTAGTTTCCATTTTCATCTTGAGTATTTTCAAACTCATTTTTCTTTATAATATCATACACACACGTATTTTAGTATTTTTTTTTCTTTCTGTGGCTTCAAATGAGTCGCAATCTGTCAATAACTGAACGATAACTGAAAAACAGTAAAAAATAGGAAGAAAACAGGGGTATCAATGTAAAAACAGGAAATCTACTGTTAAAACAGTAGGGTTGGTAACACTGCATGGGAGAATTATTCCTAACCTACGCTAGGTATAAGTAGGTACTCGCTTCGTACCGGTCCGGCTGTCGTCGCCACAGATACAGCAATAGTTGTGCTCACGGCGGTTTTATCACGTTGCATAACGCGCGGTCAGTGACCCCGCGCTTGTGCCGATGCTGGACCATTGCACGGGATTTGCAATAGCTTCCGAGCTGAGTTCTTACAAAACTATAGGTCTAGCTAGAGTCCAGACACGACTCTGGACTGGAGTTTTAAAATATACCTACCTACATTATTAACAACATTGGGTAGGTACCTACCTACTAGATACCTAGGTATTTTTTTGTGTTTTTGAGATATGGTGGTTCGAGATTTTATAGGTACGTTCTGGTTTAATTTTGACTGACGATTTATTTTATAAAAAAGTACTAGGTAGGTACCCTACACCTACTAGGTAGGTTGGACACCTTCAGCTACCTACCTAGTTGTTTGCTCATGTCTCCACGTGCCTGTTTACAACATCCCATCTCCTAATTACCCTCAAGGCCAAGAGGGCTAGGAATCGCGGGGTTCTATGGTAATAACAACCTTGAATCATGGTTGGTTGGTGGACAAAAAGATCTTTCTAGAATCGACGAATAATGATGAGTAATGAGTAATGAGTGATGCTTCGCAAAATTACCTAGATAGGTACTTACTGGGCATAAACATAAACAAGTGGAGGTCAGTTATACTTGCATAACAGAGTTGCCAGACGTCCCGATTTTTAAATCAAAATTAGATGTCTCGCGCGGGACAGGCTCAGTCCCGCTTTTCGGGGATAACCTATCTATTGTCACGTAAACATAATTTGAACTCAAATAAAAAGATAAATATTAAAAAACTTCTGATTATAGGTATATGCGTTTTTTACTAGGTATGTCCCGCTTTCGACGAGAGAATCCCGCTTTTTTCACTCAAAAAGTTCCAAAATCCCGACTTGGCAGAAAACAATCTGGCA
The DNA here is from genome assembly GCA_947507515.1 of Eulithis testata. NCBI lineage: Eukaryota > Metazoa > Arthropoda > Insecta > Lepidoptera > Geometridae > Eulithis > Eulithis testata. Next base: position 13,478,922 of record OX382193.1, on the reverse strand, counting down.
ACGCTGCTTCATAACCAGTGGCTCATCACGTCATCACGCAAAACTAGGTACATTGACACAGAAAAACTTCTCATAACTCCAACATAATCCAACATATAAACTAGACGAACAAACGAACAACGATAAATACGAACGAACGAGCAAATGAACAGACCAAGAAAGCAAGAAACGATCAATACCTATACGAACCAATGAGCAACTGAACAAGTAAACAACACAAAGCAACCGAAACCATAACCTTCATCATCACACAAAATACGCACCTAGGTATACCTACCTACCTACCTTCTAATAACATCTTCCTTCCGTTCAATGGGTTTGCCAGGCCATCGGACTCAGGCACCTACTCACACCTAGTTATTTTATGAGACCCCCTCTACATTACCACCAATTATAAAAAAAGAGTATCTAAGTATTCTATCAGCAATCTAGTTCCCATAGTACAAGCTTTGCTTAGTTTGGGACTAGAAAGCGTTGTGTTAAATGTTCATGAATATTTATTTATTTTATTCATTTAAATTTGCAACTGCATCCTGATTATGTTCCTACCTACAATACTTTTACTACAAAATTGCGTTCTAAATCGGCCTCCATTACAACCTATTGATAATAATGACATATACACGCAAAACCCTTTGACCTAAGAATCTAATAGTAGGTACACACCAATAACATGCAAACACACCCTTACCTATCCCGTACGCCCATCTCATTTAATCTACCGATAATACTACATAACTACCTAAATATATGACAATTTCTCCTTTAAGTACCTAACCACATAATACATACTAGACTTAATACGACATTTATTACCTACTATACGCACTTTTAATCGTTGCATATCTTTAACTTCGTTACCACCTATCTCCTACTAAAGGCAATGTCAAAACTCTCTGATCAGCTGTTTTTTCACTGCGTACCTATTGAACGTGCCTAAATATGGCATTGATTTAACATGGTTACCTAGCATAATATAACATAATTTAACAATAACTCTAAGTATATTTAAGTTCCTAGCATAAAATAATATTATATATTATATCATTAACTTTAGATTAAAACTCCATTTATGACCTTATTACATTTACTACACACACGCACCCTTACATACACACACCCTTACACACCCTTACAACTTCTCTCGCATCAACACAACACAACATTAAATTCACTTACCATAATTACCTGCATTATTCTACTTCTATTTTTTTTCTGTCTTTGTATTCTAGTGACTGTCGTCGATTTTCGCTTATGTTACTGTACTTAGAATGTAAATCCGTCTTTGGCTATCTGCTTTAAAATTAAGATTTACCATTATTCTTAAGAGCTGTGGATTTTGTTACTCAATAAAATAAAATAAATAAATAAATTCTCAATGTAAAATTACGTACAAAGCACCACGCACTACTCGATGAAAGAGACCTAACTATCCACAACCACAGATTATATAATACTATCCACAACACAGGATATTCTTAGGGTTGGAGTTAGTGTTCCTACCAAATGTTTTTTCTTTTTCCTCGATCAAATTAATGTACCTACCTATTTATAGTTTGTTATTTTAGTTTTTACTTTATTTCTTGTTTTTTTTCGGTTCATATTTTTATTTTGGTGGCTGAATAAACGTATTATTATCTATACAAATATTATAAAGAGGAAAGGTTTGATTTTTTGTTTGTTTGTTTGTTTGTATGAATTGAATAGGCTCCGAAACTACTGGACCGATTAAAAAAATTCTTTTACCATTAGAATCCTACATTATCCCTGATGAACATAGGCTATATTTTATCCCGGAATTCCCACGGGAACGGGAATTACGCGGGTGAAACCGCGAGGCGCTGCTAGTTATTATTAAATTGATTGGTTTATTAGAGACTTTTGTCAGGTAATTGATGTGCCGCGCCGGGGAGTCGGGACTCGGGGCGAAAGTCATACCACGTGCACACTATGCCCATGCCGCTGCCGGCATGTATGCCGCTTGGTGAGTATAAAGGCGATATTGCTGTGGCATTAATGCCGCGGACTTATTGCCACAGCAACATCGCCTTTATTCTCACTAAGCGGCATACATGCCGGCAGCGGCATGGGCATAGTGTGCACGCGGCATCAGAGGGTATACAAAAAATATTTTTCATATGGTAAGCAAGCAAGCTCGTATGAGCTAGTGGCCCACTCTGGTGACGGAGTTTTTAGGCCGCCTTAAGGCCTCCGTCGTGGCTTAACGACTGCTAGAGCCGGGACCGACAGTTTTTAACGTGCATATTGGTGTATGTGTATTTATTAGATAAGTTGATAGCTGTACTTTATCCGCGCAGAATGCGAATATAAACGTGAACAATATTTTAGCTGTACCTTTGATGCTTTGTTACAACAAGAAATACACTAAGTACCTAGTAAGCAAGTACCTACCTATGATAGACCTTTCTTTGGTAAAGTAAAATACGTTTCATCGATATCTACATAAAATGTTGTTTCGAGTCTCTAATCAATATTTCCTTAGAGTTGTCGTTATTTTTAGGACAACCGTTATGTATACCTTACGTAAAGTAATTTTGTAAGACTTGTCCGCTTCATCGCATCGTGTATATAATATGTAGTTATAGGTAGGTGTAAAAAAACTCTTCGTTACGTTTGTATTTTTTATGTTTATAGTTAGTTTAGGGGCTAAACGTCTATAATATATCCGCATTTCTGAAAACCAGTGCTTGAGTGAGAATGAATATACGCGATGTAACGTAAATACCCTATAAGTCCGAAAGGGGGGTATTTTGCAGGTCATGGCGAACAGTGTTTGTTCTACGACGTTTGAGATTTCGAAGATTTTCATTCTTGAAATAAGCTCGTAACTTTTACTTTAAATGTACCTACACACAGGCCCGCACCCTTATTGTGTAACTTGAAATCCATCACCAGTGAAGTTCAAGCGCATTACCACCGGTCGACTCTTGTCAGAATTTATTCGTTAGACAATACGAAAGTGACAGTTGATGTCCAGTCTAGGTTTCAAATGTCAAAAACGAAGCCGATGTCGATTACCAGTATTACCACTGAACTTACACAATAAGGCTGCGGGTCTGAACCCTCGAAAAATCAAATATAAATCTGATAACGTAGGTAATTAGACCGTTTGCGTTCGACTTTGACTGGTCTAAACTTGGTATAAATCATGTAGGCTAAATTTTCTAACAACTTACCTAGGTAGGTACTAAGTTTACGCTAAAATGTGCTATGATACAAAATTTTGTCGCCATGTTTTTTGAATATTTTCTAAAATTGCATGTGCTAGAAATTTGCAGCGAACGCGAAACCAGATTACTGTGGTTTAAATTGGATTGGAGCCCGACTTGCGATAACTGAAGGCTGGAGAAGCAGGTCAGGCGGTAGTAGGCATCGGTTCATATAATATCTAGCTACCGCAGCCTCGTCTGCGGAGATGGAATATCTACTATTCCTATATAACCCGTCCTATTTATGAAGGCTGAAATCGATTTTTATTATGTACACGTAGAAGTGCCTAGAATCCAAGTTATATACCACGTTCACACTATGCCCATGCCGCTGCCGGCATGAATGCCGCTTAGTGAGAATAAAGGCGATGTTGCTGTGGCAATAAGTCCGCGGCATTGATGCCGCCATATATTCCAGTGGCATAGGCATAGTGTGAACGCGGTATTAAAGAGACTTCAATATACCGGAAAATGCTAAAGTTGTCCGAATCGTCACAACAAAAATTATTAAAATCAAAAGTGACGATTGGGAGAATTTGTCCCAAAATATTTGGTCCGAATCGTCACTAAGTCGATAATAAATGGTGCCGACACGCGTTGTGAAAACTTCTGGTAATACTACTAAATTAAGAGGAACATTAGCTCTCCGACGATATCGTGTTGGTGGCAGTGAAAACATCCATTTCTCATCTCTGCTTTATCCATAAACTTCTTTAGCCAATCCAATTTGCAGGTAAAGCAATAATTGACAGTTGTTAGGAAATTCAAAGGTAGTATCTTCCTTATCCATCGCCTTCACTCGATCTGAAGAATTAGTTCAAAAGCAATCTTCGTTTCTTTTTCTAGTTTTCATCTTTTCAAGCACCTGCCAGGACGAGGATTCAAAAATGAACGTTTTGAACCAAAATGTATTTTAAAATAATGCTCTGTATTCGCATTTAGGTAGGTACCTACCTACTAAGCACTAATTCGAATTCAAACTATTTCAAACATAGATCTTTGACAGTTTTTTATGAGAATCTATACTCAAATCTATGCTAGAGTAACGATTTCTTTATCAGACTACCCCACACAGGCATAGTGATGTTTTTGTTATAAAGATAATCTAAACTATCAATAGAGTTCATTGACCTTATGTTACATGTTTTTCTTTGCCGTAAAATAACATTACAATTTCTTATGCAACAAGAAGCAATGCCACGCTTCCTTTCACATTTCTAGCAGTAAAAGGCAGATTTCCTTTACGCGTATCTGAAAACGCGAAGATCTATGTAAAGTACCTTGCTTGGGCTGCGGCGGCGGGTTATCTTTGGCTTCGTAGAAGCCGATGGCGATGTCGTCGACGCCGTCCAGCGTCAGCGGCGGCGGGTGCGCTGAGGGTTCGCTCCACACGTCCATACTCCACGCATGTCCGCGAGTCCGTGTAAGACTCGACCGCTCGCGTCCGCTCCGCGCCGCGCACTGAGCTTTCTAAAGCTGCCCGAACCGCCCCGGACTTGCGCGGGCGCCTCCGTTATCGGAAACATAGTTTTTGCTCTTGTTGAAGTTAGGTAGGTAATTATAGGTCATCATAATGATGTTGTAAGAGTGCTTCTAGAATACGTAGGTATTGTAAACAAGTTTGGAATTGGGTAAACAAGGTATGTGAATACTTGTGAGAAAATGTAATTTTCTAGGGTTTCTATTCTAGCATCTGATACCTACCAAGATCAGGTTTAAGTAAAAACTGACCACAGAATGTTTTTCGGATCCCGGAACCTATTTCTTCTAATTCAACCATTCATGACTGTTGGTATGATCTTGAGTCTTGATCGACGACGGCCGCCGAACGAAGTGGACAGCAGTGCTGACTGAATAGGCCCTGCCTGAGCCCATACACACTGACGCTGTAGCTTAGGATCGTCGAAGGTGGAACCAGTTCTTGGCACTGGATGGAACGATAGTTGTTCTTGACCGATTTAGGAAAACAATAGGTACCTACGATACTTAGCTATAGTGAGAGGCCATCAGAGCCCTCTTACTCACTCGTAACTTTGCCATTGTTGGAGAAAGTGGCGCGATCGCATCTTATCATTTTTACACATAGCTTTTCATATGCAGCACTTTAGTGACTCAGTGCTGTAAAGTACTGGCCACTGAGAATCTGACAAATAAATGAACTCGAATTTACAAAACTAGGTAGGTAGGTGTAGGTGCCTCTCTGGGTACCTACTATAAGAAATTTCTCCTGTAGATTGTAAATAAGACTCACATAATCCACTTTACCTGTGTTTAATCACATAAACCATGAGAAAATACAATTACAACACGATAGGTACACTCTTTCCACAACTTCCCGCGTCGTCTTCTTGACGTCACATTCTACTTCTGTCATAATGACAGATCTAAGCGCTTTTGACTGACTTTTGACATTGACAGTTAAAATAATTGAAGAGACAAACCCTGGTTTTCGTAGGGCGCTAACAGTCGGCCATCCTATTAACAAGGAATGTCCCTATTCCTGACCTCTCGGCCTTCCTATATGCTAGGGTTTGTCCTCACAACCAAATTCTATTCTTATTTAAATCTATAGTTATCAATGTCGAAAGTCATCAATTGAAATACAATGTAAAGTAAGATTCCTAAAATGTACAAAGATGACATGCTTGAATAATTTATATAATTACCTTCGGCATAAATAATTTATAGTAGTAATTAAGTATACAAATAGATACCTACGTACTTAGCTAAACAAAGCACATTAATAATAGTTTAAGTAGTTTGTTGTACATTACATGCGTTTCCTATCGGTTATCGAAACGAGTAATAGTTAGGTACTTAGTGGTAGTTTATTGAAAATAATGCACAGTGTGCATTACAAATGAAACCTAGAAGCTACAAAAGTTATAAAACTGTGCCTCAAAGAAAGACTTTTATAGCACAAAATGGGTATTATTTAAAAGAAGAGAGACCAAAATAAGTTTTATCTCGATTTTAAAGAGAATGGTGTACCTACAATAAGTACCTAATTGGATAATCATTTACACTACACAGACATTTATTTATGAATTAAAGTAGATTTAGTACATAATGTGTCAACCACAAACGTTTAAAATAACATTGTACTCTGCTTATGTCTATCGAAACTTACAGTAAGTATTTATGGGTTCATAATACATACATAGGTAAGAACTTAATTTAAATATTATTATTATTTATTTTAACATTTATAGGTACGTGTTAATCAATCTAATTATGCGAATTAATAAATATGTGCACACTAGTGTTAATCATTTTCATAAATTCAAATTGTTTTATTCGCATAGATGTTACCTTACCAGTGGGCCCAAAACTATAACTCTTTTAGAAGAAGAAACTTACAAAGGAAAATTTACAGAACATATAACAATATTAAAATGCTAATTGTCAGTTAATTGTTAACATTAAAATTATATATGATGTTTTAAAAGTTTCTAATTATTGAAGCTTAATTTTGTGGCAATTTCTATCAATAGGTACATGCACCATGTTGAGTACAGAAATGTGATCGATACTACGACATTTTATAGAATGGGCTTTACATTAGCCTTGATCATCAAATACTTCGAGGGATTAAAATAAAACTGCAATGCCGGACTAATTCGGTAGGTAAGTACTGGAAAAGGATAAAACATGACATTTCACAAGTGCCACATTTTGACTTTGTTCGTTAAGGGCTGGTAGCTCCTTTCTGTGATAGTAACTCAATTAATACGTAAGTAGACAATTATGCTATTTGATATTTACAAAATAAAATAAAATGAGGAAAATAGATAACAACATAATTAATTCACATCATGCTAAACATGTTCAAATCAATAATTAACAGTGGTGAATGGTTAAAACTACAATTAAGAATGACTCAATAGTAAATAACTGTACAAACTAATATGACACGTCAGAGATGAAGTTAACCGAGTAAACATTCTTGGACTCCTCACCTCACACAACGCTCTATAGTTCCAATTTAAGCAAAGCCTGTACTATAAGAACTAAATTGTGCAATTAATTGTACTAAATAAAATAATGTATATAATTATAATTGTAGATCACAATTCAAATATAATTCATGAATAAGCTATGAAATTTGATTATTAGTAAGCAGGTACACACAAAATAAAGTGTTTGTAAAACATCGGTTCATCACTATATCTGGCAAATCTCTTATCCTTCACAAACTCGTCTTCTCTTGCCTTGCATCGAGAGTTCCTTTTCACTGTGTGTTTCCTGCAGAGTGGACCTGCAGCTTCTCTGAGTTTACCTGACATTAATTGTTTCCGTCCAGTTTCTTTTGAGTGCACTGCTAAGGTAGTCATACACTTTAATAAACCTTAAAGAAATAAAACAAATATAAGTATTATAGGAAACGAGGCAATCCTGTTAATATTATAAAACATGTCAAAGTTTAGATGCTTGGATGTTTAGATTTAGATGTCTGGATATTTAGATGTTTGGACGTCTGCTTAAACCACGCTGCAACTGTTGGTCCGATTTAGATGAAACCCGGAATCTATATCTATATCGTTCGTAACCTGGACTAACACATAAGCCACCTTTTATCCTGGAAAATTAACAGGATCGAACGGGGCGCGAACGAAGTACGCGAGCGGAAGCTAGTAAATTGTAAATTATTTATTTCAAGCTGTAGTTTTCATTTAATTATTATTATTATTATTCAATTATTCAATTCATTTATTTGCATAAAAATATGGTAATATAAGTACAAAGATGTAAAAGTATAAATAAGTGCCGCATATTTTTACCAAAGTGATTGGCGTGCAAAAGTTTTAGGTCACATCATTATTTTTGTTAATCACCTTTGTGATCGATAGTAATTACTTACAATGAATATATCATCCGCAAAGCGTTATGTCATTATACAGCTCAATTAAATATTATACTTAGCTTTTAATTCCTGTAGTGATTATAATTTGCTGGAGATAACTACCATTTGTCATTTTCAGGCCACGACCTGTTACGATTGTAACATCCTACTACCGTTTGCCACCATCGGGACACGGCCTGTAGTTTGGTTGCTTACATCTACTACCGTTCGCCACCTTCGGGACACGGCCTGTAGTGTTATTATTATTATCTTCTTGTTAATTCTGATGCTTTCGTTCATTACTACCGTTTGCCACCATCGGGACACGGCCTGTATTCATTCCTTCTTTTAATTTAGTATTGATACTACCGTTTGCCACCATCGGGACACGGCCTGTATTCATTCCTTCTTTTAATTTAGTATTGCTACTACCGTTTGCCACCATCGGGACACGGCCTGTATTCATTCCTTCTTTTAATTTAGTATTGCTACTACCGTTTGCCACCATCGGGACACGGCCTGTAATCAAAATCAGGTTGCCATCGTCTTGTTGTTGTATGGTATGTCACGAGTCACCATGTAGACACGACTCTTTAGTTTTATGGTATCGGGGCTACTGTTGCAATCTTCAGACCACGGTCTGTTACTTGTCATGTTACACATATAGATGCTTTTGGGCACTGTCATTACCCCTGGTCCAACTTCATTACATTAAGTCTTTAAACTGTAACTGTAAAATATCTGTATTATAAAACCACGAGACAGGATGTCAAGCTTAGTTCATTTCATTATTTCTATTTTACTTAGAGTTTACTAGGAGTCGCATCTTATGCATCATCATACCATAATTTGGGTCTTGTAGATTTCAAATGGTCTACTCAGCCCAGATTAAATGAATTCACTATAAAAGGTGTATTATTGTTCAAACTTGAAATAATAACATACAACAAACTATTTATTAGCGTACTGAGAACTTTAGTTATTACTTCAATAAAATTGTAGTCGAGACTATCTGTCCTAGTCCGACCAATAAAGTTACATACTACTTCAGTACGACATTTCGTTCAGATCATTACATCAATGCTTTAGTTGCATGCACGTAATATACATATATAACAAATAAATCTCAAACAGCTTTAAGAAATGTTTTAATTGTAGCTGTTTAAGCATGTAGTAGTATGTATCACCATGCTTAGTTGACCCGAACAACATTTTTAGTTTTATTATTATACTCGATGTAGATGGTTGAATTTGATAAACTAAGGTGCATAAGTCAGAAACATGATAAAGGCCATGTCGCAATATTCACGTCAGGTTTGCCTTCTGTGTAAGACTATGAGATATAATATAATGTTCATTAATTTATCAGTCACTCTGCTTTGACTGAATAGTTCAACGTAGATAAATATAGTATCACGTATGTAGTAACATTAATGTACATAAAATATAATTAATATACTCGATTGACACTTCATACTCGAACAGCTTATGGACTCCATCGATGTCTCACTCATTTGTGGTGTAGATTAGATATACCTATACTACACAATGTCCTCGGAAAGTATGACAAACATTTATACATTTTACGCGTTCTGTCTAGGACACGACGCGACGTTTGCATGTCAATGGGATTCTCTGGTGAGTCGTGTACTTCTTTATAGTAGGTACATAATTAAGGTAGAACTAATGTTCATTAACGTAGATACTAATCGGCAAACCAATCTTCGTAGCGTAATTTCCAAATCCGTAATCAACTAATTCCTTCTTATAGATAGATAGATATAACTCTTTATTGTTCACCATGGAAACACATACATAACCAAAGAATTGGTAAGACAATAGTCGTACTAACACAATACGATTCGGACCATAATGTGTTGATGTCTAATAATACGATTTAAATTTTCCTTATAATACATTTAAAGTCGTGATGGTAAAATAAACTGAATGTTATCCATATTCTACTTATATGTAATTCACTCGTCAAGATTTTACCCAGATTGGATAAAACCGAACTGTAGATATCGATAAGCCACCAAACATTATAGGTGACAATTAAATAGTACATAGGTTTCTTCCTTATCGTTATGTTACACCCTAGTAACATTAAGATAACTAATAAGATACTGCATTATTCAGATTCGTAATATTCGTAGTCACATGTGTATATAACATTATTATAATGTTGCACGCTTAATGTTCACTCGTTATCATCATTTCCTTCTTAATAAAACAGGTGTATATATGACTTTCATGAATAACCATTATTGATTATCAATTGAGTTCAGTACGTTTGGTTCATTATACCTCTTAGTAGGTACTTAGTACTAAGACGTACAGAAACATTAAACGAAGTCATAACTTAATTATTATTAATTAGGTATTGTATTATCTTAGTGATACTCGTATGTGTTAATAATAAATAAAGGATCCAATCCTCCCAATCGGATACTGAAACTTTCCTTCCAATATTGGAAATAATACAATTTAATTTAAATTATATATTTAACAATTTATACATCGAATAGGTTTAACACAGTATCCAAAAAAACCCACTAAGGTTTGTACTGGTAATTAAGTATATCATTTGTATCTTCCCGTTTTATATACTGACCTCAGTTTGACCTAAATGTGTTTAGCTGAATTATACTATCCTAATTATACCATAACCGGTGTTAAGCCTAAAGTGACTTTGTCCACTGTGAAATATCCAATGAGGTTTTAACTGTAAGTTTAAATGCATTTTCGCCAATTAGCTATCTTACTGGTCATTTCATTGACTTTGCCAGACATGATATTTACTAGTATAGTATTATATGATTATATGATACTGACATGATTGTAATATGTAATAGGTATAGGTATTTGAATTTAATTTTGTTAAAATGTTTGCACACCAAGACAATAACTGGCAGGATGTATAGATCTCTTTTAATACATTTAACATCAATGTTCACTAAAATTTATATTCAGCGGATAAATGTTTCTGATTTCTGATTTTTGATCTGTGCTATAGGCAAGACGTCAACAATCACCCTACTTATATTCCTGGAATTACTTTGTCATCTGTATAAATCAATGCTGCTCGTATTTGTTGTTATTAAACAAATAGTGTCAATCCGTGACACAGGGTTAATCTTAATCTGGTAAACCTTTGAGTATACTTTTAACTGAATAATGCTGCACACTACATAGACCTTTCAATGAATGTTGGCTGCCTGATGTAAGACTTTGCTTCTACCTTTCTCAACAGGTTTGGATATACCTTTATACTTTTATTTTAAATAATCGTACTAGGTAGATGTATTATTATTTTGAAATTTATTAGGTACATGATACTTTTATTTGATAAATACATTATATAATAGGTAGATCTGTCTAAATAAAACATTGTTGCGGGTATCATGCTAATCCCATCCGAGTCTCTTTCTATAAAGTAACTAATGCAATAGTAATATTTAATCAAATTTTACTGATGACCTGCATCTATTTATTATTGAAGTAATGCTTCTTAGTATTATATTATACCTGGGACTAATGCAAGGTTCACACAATGCCAGTGACTGGACCCAGTTACCTTGGTTTCCGACCCAGTAACTGCCAAAACGGCACAAAACTATTGTTTACATGCACCCAGGAACCAGTCAGCGCTGGGCTGGGATACTGTATTGCCATGTTACTGACCCCATATAAACCTACCTTAAGGCACACATTGTGTGTGTATCTACTACACAATCAAGTTGAATTAATTTTATTTAAGGATCTCGGTAAATGTACTTAATTGGTGTCGGTATATCCTTACATTATTATTATCCTCACCTTGTTATATATATCAAGCGTATAAACTTTATTTTAGTGTATCATAGCTTGTACATATAATTAAATTGTTTATTTTGAACCATCAAAATATTTATAACTTACTAGTGATGCCCTGCCACACTTCACTGTGGCATATTGTGATATAGATAAAAACAATCCTTGATGCGGATTACACATAATTATCATACTAAAATTTCAGCTCGATCTCTGCAGTACTTACTTTTTGAGTTTTTGAAGCGTACACAAACCAACATAACATTTTTATATATATAGAAGATTGTTATTCATGTATCATCAGAATGAGTAGATTAAGTTGCTAGCTGTTTTTACTGTATACAGGATTGTAGGTATGTACCTACTTAGAAAAGGTTTTAGATATAACTTTCAAATTATTTATATATAATTTTAATTTGCATTTTCACTTGGGACCTAACACACAAGGACTGTGCAACTAAAAGATCCAGCACCGTACAAGTTGAATTTTACTTTGTGTCTTAGCAAGAATAGGTAGCTGTTTATGTAATTGCTTTCATGAAATGAACCTTTCTTAGCTGTAGCTACTTGTACTAACTAATATTTATTCTATAGCTATATCTGAACTTAATTTGTTAGGTCAATCAAAGTAATCAAGTTTTTATAAATGTAAGTTTAAATATGTAAGTACTCATGTTTTCTCTGGATAGTTCACTTACATAGTCTTGAAGGTAAATGCAATTTACCTTTAAAACATCATTCATGAATTAAGGATCCACCCATTAATAATTTTGAAAGTATTCTAAATAATAAAGTATTCTAATAAAAATAAAAAAAAATAAAAACTTTTGATGCTGATTGTACATTAACTATAATGTACTATTGTGATGATCATTCTATTGTGTAGAAAATATCTTTAATACTTGTATAGTTAGAAATTAGATTTAACTAATTTAGAAAGAATTTTCACCCGAGAAAACTTGTCAGTGGATGTTGACACTAGGGTACTAATATTGGTCTGATGTAAGTAGTAAAATATGTAGGTACTTAAATAATGTCTCCTTGTTAATTCGTATACAGTACAGAGGAAGTACAGAGAATTGTCATTGGGTCCGCTCACTTTGCTCCGCAAATACTTTGCAGCTTATGATTCATTTTGTTTTTTTTTTTTTAATATGTTACTGACTCTCCCCACCAGTATTTCATATTGAAGTAGGCCACTAACCTTACCATATAACAACAGTATAATTTGAATCTTAATTTATTATCTTCATCTTTACTATTTAACATTGGCAGAAGCTAACTGCTAGTTAACTGCCATGTATCAAACAGTACCAATAAGTTTAAAGAAAATATATTACATTACAACTTCCTTTAAATTGGATAAATAATCTACTTACTTATTTGAACAAATCTTGCATGGACACATATTTGTAAAGTCATAGAATGTGTTCATCTCTGTCCGCCCCTTTCCAATGTTCGGGATCAGGTCAAGAACTTACTGTTTACCATCGTCAAGGGCAACTTCATCTGACCAGCACGTCCAAGCTTCCCAGGAGTTCCATGGCATGGCTGACTTTGTCGAGGCTGACTTCTTGACGAAATCACTACTGTTTGAGGCTGGCGCTAAATAAGCTTATAGAATGTTCATCATGTAGATGCCTATACCTACTCACAAAGAGTTAGGTAGGTACGCCTCAACTGTTTCATGGTGATATGATAGGCTATCAAATTGGTCAGATCATTATTGTGCTATTTACAAATGCAATGGATGCGTCATCATCATCATAATTAATATGATTAGGTAAATATCTAAGTCGATAATATTCATGAAATGACGTAGGTATACTAAACTTATAGCTCTGAATGCTAATAAAAAATAAAAATAAAAAAAACTACCACAACCTGAATCTGACCTAGTAATACCTAGGTAACTGTGAGGTACTTTGTAGTTTATATTGTACCTACCTATACGTATGTTCCGTAACTTTTTACTCGTAAAAAAAACTAGTAATTCAAGGTCATAAACCTGGTCGAAAAGCCGCTAATTTTGATAAATACCCAGAACATCATATATTAGGTATGTCCCAAGGTACCTATCAACCATAGGAACATCAAAATGTGCATGCAAAGTATGTAAACCAGTAGTGTACATACCATTTTCAAACTGCGTCGCCGTGGGTCTTGTGGTTCTTGTTTGTCACTTCTGATATAAGAAATTTCTCCTGTAGATTGTAAATAAGACTCACATAATCCACTTTACCTGTGTTTAATCACATAAACCATGAGAAAATACAATTACAACACGATAGGTACACTCTTTCCACAACTTCCCGCGTCGTCTTCTTGACGTCACATTCTACTTCTGTCATAATGACAGATCTAAGCGCTTTTGACTGACTTTTGACATTGACAGTTAAAATAATTGAAGAGACAAACCCTGGTTTTCGTAGGGCGCTAACACTACCTAGGTAGGTACCTACTTACAGTTTTGAAGCTGAATGACGCGACGCGAGCCAGTAGACTAGACTAGACACGATTTGTGTAGCTGGGTATGGGTAGGTCCAACGATATGGGTACAGGTCATTAGAATTTCAATAAGTAGTTTGACTTGAATTCATTTCCAATTTTGTACGTCTCGGTTTCCTTCAACCGGCTTCATTCAGGATCGATGGTTATTATTTTAAACCGTTATTGTATGTAGGTTACACGCATTTAATTGAATATAGCCACCCCTAGAGAATATAAAAGCGTAAGTAATCAAAAACTATACTTACACTGTTCAAATTTTAGAACTATTCCACTTTTGCTCAAGCTTAAAATCGATTGGTGCCCTAAGTGGAATGCCTCCTCGTAACGCAAAGTCTGGTGGTGGAAGGTATCTTTGGAAACCAAAGCGTAAATTGCTATAAAAGCTGCAAACACAATTTCCATCAACGCAGGCGCAAGCGAACCTTCGCAGGTCGCTGAACCGAGCTTAGCTGTTAGAAACCATTAACATTCTAAAAGTAACTCTAACCAAACACCGCAACGCCTCATTTGCAACAGCATCCCAACGTGTAACATCTAATCAAACGTGTATTTTGCACACATGTGGAACAAAAACTAATCTTATATCGACTGTAGACGGTTGCTTTTGCAAGTCATCAAACAGAGATTTGTAAAGCTGTGCTATATTAGCGAACTGAGCGGGCCCGGCTGTCTCATGAGATTCACTCATAGCTAAAGGTGACTTAGAATTACTTAGCATTAACTAAGTATGGGTGATCAACACTTGGGCGGAGAAAACTAGTATAAATTAAACGAAATGAATCATATTATGACATGGTCTGCAGCTCTGCGGTCACAGAGCTTCAGGGTAAAATACCACCATTGGTGACCAACCCGGAAAACAATGGGCCTTTAGTGCTTTGCGAAAAGAAAAGGTTACAAAGACAAACAAAATTGTGCAGTTATTATACTTAGGTACTTATATTTTTTTATACAACTGAAACTGAATGATTGAACGACCCAATCAATGGCCAACCGTGGTAACCACCATAGTAAAACGATACATTGCCTCACTGAGCACATTCACTGAAGACGTGTCCTGTGCTGTGATGCATTGCACTGCGCCGTCCACTCCGAGACAATGGTGTTAAGTTTAGTCTCATGTGCCTTTATAGAAAATTCCAGTAGAAATAATTCACGTCATAAAAAATCCTTGGAAAATGTTTCAAGTTCAACAACAGATCATATAATACTGGTTCAACTTGGGTTCAACCAACATAGCCGTCTAAAGAAAGAGGTTTTAATGTTTAAATACAGGGTATAATAAGACCACACCCGTAAACTTCGGAGGATTAAAGTAGAATTACTTCTTTTTTGAGATCAAACCGTTTGAATGTGATAGAAAAACCTGCTGTTCCATGCAATTTCTACTGTTTTTATTTACAAACACAGACGCTCTATTTATGCAAAATTTCTAGTTATATACCTACATGGCAAAAACTGTAAGGAGCAGTTGATTTTTTGCTCACATAGAAATATTTGTCCATATTAATAGGTGAGTATTAGTACCATGGACATAGCCCATGGTACTACTAATCCCCTGAAGTTTTCGGGAGTGGACTTATCACACCCATTCGTCCGAACGCTTTATATTCGATTATCAATGAATCCGCTAGCTTGATATTCATTCCTATTCTGAAATTCATAACGTAGCCCTTGACCCTTGATGTGATGCACCTTGGATGCAATGAGCTGAATAAACAAGCGAAGAAGGATTAACTACCTACCCAAGAATAATAGCATATAATCTATCTATCTCGTATGAGCTAGTGGCCAACTCTGGTGACGGAGTTTTTAGGCCGCCTCTAGGCCTCCGTCGTGGCTTAACGACAGTTTAACGTGCCCTCCGATGTGATCAGCGCTCAGATGTAAATGCCACTAACGGTCACCCATCCATATAGTGACCGCACAGAACGTTGCTTAACTTAGATTATCGGTTAAGATTGGCTAAGTAAGCTACGCCACGAGCGCTTCTTGCAACATAGCATATAATGCAACTAGTCAATAAACGACGGATTTAAAGCGAGGGCCATAAATGAATCACGAGCAAGTGAAGGATTCTAACGACTGAATCACGACCATAGGCAGTGATTTATGATTCAAGTGTTAGGATCCTTAACGACGTGAGTGGTTCATGGCCCTCGCTTTAAATCCGTCTTTTATTCACTAGTTCCGTTTTATTCAAGAGTTGTATTTTCTTTATACCATGACTACGAGAAAAAGTAAGATTGGAGGTTGTATAGCCAGTGCCATACAACCTCCTTGCGCAAAAACAATAATTAGATGGAGGTCAAATATATTAGTGTATTCTAAATTTAAACACCAAAACAGTGACTAAAAGTGCTTTTTATTCACTGTTTTCAGTGAATAAAATAAGTTTTTTAGAGGGAATGGTATAAATAATAATAAGTAAATAATTACATGTTTGTGTTACACCTATGAAACCATACCACCTTATGTACACATGTTTTTAGCAAATAAACAATCTTTATCTTTATCTTTTATCTTTTATCTTTTATCTTTATCATGTCATAAAACGAGTCAAATTATTATGTCTGTGCTGTGGACGTTTATCATTATCATCATAAGTAACGTTGATACAGAAATCGTTACTCAAGCATGGATTTCAGTAAATATTTTCATACAAAAATCTATGCTTGAGTTCCAATCAGTGCTTGAGTAGTAAATCAGCATACGGGCCTTAACTCCGAAACCACTTCCAAAATCATCGACAATCTCCGCGTCAAGATCCTTTTACTGCCGATTATACTTTAGTTGGACCTAACCTTTACGTATTTATAACCCAACCTTTATGAATACAAACTTACGTACCTAGGTAGGTGTAGCAGATTGTCGCCCCTCAACGCTAAATAGACTAGACTAGTTCAGTTGAGTGTAATGGTTAAGATTCTACTTACTTTTAGTATACTTTACCTACCTAGCAAAAACCAAGCCACGTAAATTAGGTAAGTAAGATTATATTAATTTTCTGATTCATCTCGTTGCCTTACTAACTTACGTAACTTTTACCCGTTACGTTTTACGTTTTACGTTCGTTACTTTTACCCCATGTCTGTTAAAACAATGCATGAAATAGTTCGCCCGATCCAACCCCCCGGAAGAAACTTCCGGCTCAATGGCGGCGATGGCGGCCCGGCCTTGTTGGAATAGTTGACTGCCTGAAGCTCCGCTTATTGTTTGTTCTATTCTAGCTAAGTACCTACGTGTTTATATTTACTTACCTAGTACAAAGTTTCATAAACCATTTTTCAAGAAAAGTGACAACTCTTGTTCGGGAATAAAAATTGCAAAGTTCACGATATTATAAAACGAGTTTTTTCAAGTGCGAATGGAGTCGCAACCGGGGCTTCCAATCCGTTAGCTCGCTGTTTTTGACTTATGATGTAAAAAGTTCTAAAAATGACCTTGCCTCCCTCTATCTCCGAAGGTTTTGGGGCAAAAGATTTGAATTATACGTAAGAAGAGTTCCTGAACTAGCCACGAAAAATAAAGGGAAGTTTCTAACTTGCATAGTTTTTGAAAAAAGTAAAAAAAAACAGATATCTATACAGTTCTGGTTAGGAGTTTGTTTTGAAATTTTGAAAATTAACATTAAAAACAATAGTACATTGTTCACCGAGAGGAGAAAGTGACCGATTACCGTCGAGGGTGTCGTTTGAACACCCGAGATCGGGAATCGCACTTTCTCTCGAGTGATACATAGTGCTTTATACTACACCTACGAGGAAAATAAAAAACTAAAACTGAATCCTCAAACAACACACAAATTGAAAATGGCGCCAATGGCGTCTGCAATTTTCACATGTTCTTTTTTCAAATTGTTTATCCTGCCGCCGCAGGGTCGCACTGCCCGCCCGACACGATCCAACACACAGCTAGTGGCCAGTGTCATTTTGCGAACTTGGAGATAAAAACTCACTGTAAAAACTTTTTGGCTTTTGATATTTAGGTTACCGGCGCATAGTCTTACCCAAAATTAAAAAAGAAAAACCACGTAAGAAATGGATTTTCATACACTTTTCTCTCCCGCTCAGATGCGTTTTCTCCCCGCATATTTGTTCGATATGCAATGACGTACTTTCTACCGTAAATTTGATAAAGTATCAAGGTACTTTCCAAGCAGGTGTAGTATAAATGATATTTCTCACGTTCTGTAACATGCTGACAAATTAGATCTATTACCTACTATTCCAAATTTCAAGTCAATAGCTCTATAGTTTCTGAGATAATACGGTTTGAGACAGAGACAGACGGACGGACGTACCAAGTCACACCATAAGGGTTTCGAAACCCTACGGGATCATAACCTTAATTATGACGTTGTCGTCGGCCACGCAAAAAAGGGGGAGATAATGTGTAAACCCGCCCTGAAAACAGGTCTAAAAATAAAGACACATTTACATACATGGCGAGTCGGCGGCGGCGACGACGGCGGCGGGCGAACTCGGCTCCTCTTTAAACCTGGAAAAACACGTACTCATTAGTGATAGAGAAGACAATAACTAATTAGGTAATTAGGTACTGACTTTTGGCTGCCAACGTAACAACACCACAGGATATCGTCGGATCGGAGAGCAAATCGGATTCGAGTTTTGTCATTATTTGAAACAACGTTGGCACTTTTATTTTAATAGTTATCATGTGTTATTGTGAGTATTGTTGTTTAATTTTAACTAATAGGTAATACTTGAGGTCGTACTTAACACAAAGTGTGAGCCATTGGAATAAGTGGTTAAGTTAAAGTGGTTTCCCTGAATGATAAAATTCGTCTCCAAGTTTTGAAGGGAATATGTTATGCCTGCTCCTATACTCGTAAACCGGTAGGTACCGCTTACATTTAATTACACGTTACGAAACTCCAAGACCTAGGAGTAACTTTTGATACCAAAATATGGTTTGATGAACATGTTATACATTAATTAAAAAGGCGTCCCGAGCTCTTGGTTTGTCTTACGAATGTCATCTTTTAAAATGTTGTATTGTGCATACTTACGTACGCAGTCACCTGGAGAGATTCAATGTTTGTAACAAACTATACTATTTAATTCAACTCTCTAGCTTCTGTGGTTCAGCCGTGGTGGAAGGTTGAGGTGACAGACAGTCAGACAGACCGACCGACCGACACCGATATGAGACCATGTATTTATATTAAGTATTTATAAAAAAATACCAATGTTGCAATACGCGGACTATAGTAGGAGCCGAATAAATAAATACAAGAAAAATAAATGACCAACATAGGTAGCTGTGTTCGCATTATGGCAGATCCGTAGAGTCATTATGGTTCGATAACTACCTAGGTACGAGCCCTGGCCTGGTGAAACCCTGAGCAGTAGGAGCGATGGAGCTGGTGCGTGGAAGCAGAGCGCCACTTATCGCTCAATCACGGTCACTGGGTTATTGGGAAGTCCGACAACATCAAGGACATCGGCTTTTTATTAGACTTTTTTTACAAGCAGCCCGGACGCGACCGGGGACCGATACAGAAACATTAGAATTGCAAAACGAATTGACCAAAATCACTTACTTACATAATATGCATTATACCTACCTACGCCACGGCAGAGTCGGCAGCCGCGGGCTACCCAATTATATTTACAAATTCAACCGAAGCAAATAAAAAGCTTGTTGGAATAAAAATGTGAAAACGGCGAGTGACGACGTCGAATATATTTTATATATTTGATATTAAAATATCATGTAAATACTCTGTTGTCAACAGCTCAAATACATATCACAATCTGATACTTCAACCAAAAATATGATAATCGACTCGTTTTATTTATATCAATGTAGGTAATTGACCTTTCAAGTTAGATTTAGCAAGGAAAACTGACTTTTTACGAATCCATGAGCTAGAAAAAACCGACCATCAATTAAATGCAAAAGTTGTCGTTTTAAGTTTTCGGTTCGTCTATCAGCTACCAGCACTACTTCATTACCTATCATTATGTAGGTTTTAACCTATCTCTACGGACGCTTGTGCAGTTGTGCATTCAACAAAATACTTAGCTACACAGAGAAGCGTTACGTAGCTTTCGCCCACTAGGCAAATCCAGTGGTAAATTTTTAGGGTTACGATCGCGTAGGGTTTCGAAACCCTTATGGTGCGACTTTCTCCGTCCGTCCGTCTGTCACTAACTTTATTATCTCAGAAACGATTATAGCTATTAACTTCAAATTTGGAATAGATATAGATCTTACTTGTCAGCATGTATAGAACGTGAGATTTCTGCTAGGACTAGAAACTGAGACATGGTCGCTAAGTAACTATTTATTGGTTACGTTGAACATCATTATTATGGTTTCATAAACTAAAAGTCAGGCGAGAGAGCTTAGGAGTTTCACTGCGCTAAATTTTTATATTTTTGACATATTTTTTGGTTTTATTTTTGTATAAGTACACTTTATACGTGCGCGAGTTGACGACAAAAATTGTTAAAATCGGAAGGTGCCAACTCGCGCGCACTCGCGAGTTTTCGAATAACTCAATCCGAAATGGGGAACTCCAAAGAAGAACCAAAGACCAAGAACCAAGAACCACTGACGTAGCTCTAGACTCTAGAATTAGTAATTTGAAGTGGCAGTGGGTTGGCTTATAAAGGTTCTCGGTTGTCGACTACGAACCGGAAAGCGTGTGTAGTACCTACGGCGACCCACCTAATGTCGATGAATGGAAATGGTCGAATATCAATTTAATTTACAAGTTTCATCAAAATCGGATCAGTAGTTTTGCGTGAAAGAGTAACAAACAGAAACTTTCGCGTTTATGATAGTAGGAAATAGGATGGACATTTGGCTGGCTGCTGTTCTGTCGGATTTGGATTGGAGTTCTAGTTAGGCTAGGAGCTACTTGACCTTATTCGCGAGTCAAGTCCAAGGGCACCATCGATTTTTCTGCCCGCCCCCATAAAAGCTTGATAAACCGGTACCTGCTTAGCTAAAATTACATTGACTATATTCTCTAATGTAGGGTAGGTAAGTATACCTTCCCTATAGGTGTAAGGTACCTTACCTACCTACATAACTATTCAAAATGACCTTCATACCTAGCCTTGCAAACGTTTTGAGGGAGTCACTCATGGGTAGGTATCTATCCTATTTCCCTGGTAGGAGTTCCCGGATGCTCAGGGCCGCGAGTCAAGGCCACCACCTCAGCTGTTTATCGATTCACGATCATCTCTAGTATGTCTAGTAGGTAGGTCTAAGTACCCTAGTGGGTAAGCTGAGTTGACTACCTAGCTTATTATGTAGGGTAACTACTTCATTATAAAAATATCAACTTACGTGTACAGATCATCATCAGTTGATGAGCTGGTCGCTTCCACTATCACCGAACAGTGCATAAATTTTCGAATCTTCATATCTAATTTTGTCTCATTTTTTTGTCTAATAAGTAGGTAACTATTTCCACTTTTATAGTAAACATTTAAGTCACTAATAATAAATACCACTTCCGTGTTTTAGTGAAGATCCCGACAGCGACCTTAACCTTAATAGACAGGTAAGTACTTCGCGGGTTTTAGTTGAAAAGTAGAAATCTGTGTAGGCCTTCAGTGGGGCCCAACGAAAGTCTGGATGATATAACATAAAAGTGTTGTGTTCTTATGTTGTGTGTTAACCTACCTGCAAGAAAGTACAAAATAGTAATAACTGAGTACTTAATAGCTAGGTATCCTAACTATTATAGGTAGGTACCTACCTACCTATGTGTTTACAAAAAAAATAGGTAGTACCTAAGTATTCTATCAGCAATCTATTTTTTTTAGTTCCCATCGTTCCCATATTCGATACCTACCTAAAAGCTTTGCTTTGTTTAAGACTAGAAGAAGTGTGAAATGTCCTTAGTTATTTATTTTATTTATAGATCATTCAGACGGACATTCTAAATAGGCAAGACTACAGGAATAATAATTAGGTAGATAGGTACCTAGGTACATTCTAAAGTGGAAGAAGGTAAGTACAGCTAATTTCAGAATATATCAATCATATTCATTTATTCATTTGTAAACACAGGTTAATAACATATAAGTAGATGGTCAACAGCAAAATGAACCTACGTGCTTCGCCTAGCGGCGCACAAACTTTAGTAGGCTTTTTCTACAAGCATTTTTTTTCGTTGTGACGTTTGCTGATGCGTTTTACAAAAAGGTCCATATTAGATTTTACAAATGTCGCAAGTTCATAAATGTAAAAACTGGGTAGCTTCAATATTTTTAGCTCAATAAAAAATGGTCTACAACTATCAGTTTTCAGAATTTTACATTTCTCTAATGCATTTTTTTTACTGATAAATATTCGATCTTTTAGCCCCAAAATATGATCTCGTATCTCAAAACAGATTCAGCATATCCGTATCTGCATGAGCTTTCCAATTTAAATTACAGTCAAGACTTAACCCTAGAAACTTGGTATGGTCAATATTATTAATTGTATGTCCTAAATATTGAATATTAAAGTCGTATTTATGTAGATTATTATAATATTAGAGAATGTCATTAGCTGGGTTTTGTCAAGGTTTATTACTAAATTGTTTTGTTTTAACCATCCTATAGTTGTGTCAAGGGTTAATCTAATTTTTGTCTCCAGTTGAGACTCACACGTGTCAGAAAACTTAGCTGTGCTATCATCTGCAAAGAGGAATAGCTATAAAAGGATCATTTATAGGTATGTATTATAAAAAGAAGAGGCCCTAAAACACTCCCCTGAGGTATACCATAACTTACTTCACGATAGTCTTATTTTATATATCTTTTTTTAGATGTATGACAAATTATTGATATTTCATTAGCTTGTTTTCTATTTCCCAAATGTGAGTTTATTAAAATGTAAAATAAACCATGACGTTCACCATAGGGTGAACATAGTCGAAAGCTTTGGTTAGTCCAGAAACAGGGCACAAACTGGTTTTTAACCGACTTCAAAAAAGGAGCTGGTTCTCAATTCGGTTGTATTTTTTTATATTTGTGACATCAGAACTCGGTCAATTATGAACAGATTTGAATTTTTTTTTATCTGAAAGGGATTTTTTTATCTTTTTTTTTTTATTTCCAGAGTGGTCCCATACTTTTTATATCACAATCAGTTCAGTAGTTTGGCAGTTAAATAGGTAAGAATAACTCGAAACAACACGTCATACACGTACACGACATTACGTATTTTGCTTTCTTATGATGTGTATACGATCAATAGAACAGTCCCAATAAACTACTACCATCATCATCATCATCATCATTTGATGATGAAGGCGTATCAAATTGAAGTCGGTTTTTCCCGTTTTTTTAACTTATAAATTATTTATGGTCTAGATTATGTATACATTTAATACATTACAGTCTGAAGACACTTAACTAGGGCTAAATTTCCGTTCAGTTCATTCCAGTTTCGCGTTTAGAAAATGTAGGTAGATAACAAGTTCTTCAATAATCTGATTTTCAAACTATTTGTACCTAGTTCACTGAACAATAAATCAAAAGCCTCAATACAAAGTTACAACACACGGCAGGGATGCGAATGGTGACAGCGCACGCGTCACTTTGGCCTTGAGGGAGCTTCCTGGTTCACGGGCAAACCACCTACCTACGCTATTAAATAGGTCAACGTAATCTTTTATACATAGATGTCAACTGTATGATGATCGCAAAGAAGGCTTTACGAACGCATTCACACGCCATAAAGGTAGGTATACTTACTTATAAAGTTATCAGTGGTAGTTCGCCCCGAACTGAGACCTCGCGATGTTCCCAAAGAATTAAACAAGTTCGTTTTACAAATCATTGGTGGTCATCATCAGATCTTTGAGTATGGACTCCAGTTCACCAAATATTAGGGCGCGTACCCGAGCTAGTGACGTTGAGAGTTAAGTCCTAAAGAATAGAGTTGAAAATTGATACACAGGCATGCACGCGGGACGGTTAGATATCCACTGTTTATTATTGAAATAAAATTAATGAAAAACTTTACTCTCAATTTTTCTTCGTAAATCAAATGAAAATTTATTTCTACCATTCCCCCTCTAAAAAGCTTATTTTATTTTACTCACTGTTTTGGTGTTTGAATTTAGAACACACTATATATTTGACCTCCATCTAATTATTGTTTTTGCGCAAGGAGGTTGTACAGCATTAGCTATACAACCTCCAATCTTTCTTTTTCTCGTAGTCATGGTATAAAGTATAGTATGCATTTCTTGAATAAAACGGATTTATAGCGAGGGCCATGAACCACTCACGTCGTTCAGGATTCTAACACTCATTCAATCATCATGAATCACTCCCTACGGCCGTGATTCAGTTGTTAGAATCCTTCACTTGCTCGTGATTCATTTATGGCTCTCGCTTTAAATCCGTCTTTTATTCACTAGTTGCATAATATACTATTAAAATGACTAACTTGAAGATAAAACCATAAAGTATCACAAAAACATTTCAGTTAGATACATACCTACCCCTTTCTACTTCCTGTAGTTATCGAAATTATAGCACGTCATAGCATCTTTACTTAAAGTACAGGATCCCGATATACAAAGATTTAGACCGAGCTTTTTAATGGATGAAAACTAAAAAAATTTTTAACCAACTTCAGAAAAGGAGGAGGTTCTCAATTCGGTTGTTTTTTTTTATTAATGTTTCTTACCTCAAAACTCCATCATTTAAGAACCGATTTGAAAAATTCTTTTTTTATCTGAAAGGGTATGCTTTCAGGTTGGTCCCATAAAATTTTTACCATAATCGGTTCAGTAATTAAGCAGTTAAATAAGAATAACTGGAAAAAACACGTCATACACGTACACGACATTGCATATTTGACTTTCTTGTGACTTTTCTGTGACGTTTACGATCAATACAACAGTAAGTAGGTACCTCTATCACGAACAAATCTGACAGTCGCCGCGTTAGCGTATTCAAGTTACATTGCGCGTCACTGCCAACTCAACTGCCAACCGTTGTAGTGTCACCGCGCAGTGTATCTCGGATACGCTTGCGTTACGATAGGTTGGCGATTGTCACATTTATTCGTGATCAAGGCACAGAGCCCCGAGTCTGTGCATTTGTTTTGACTTATAGCATAATTCAAAAGCATTCGCAAAGCGACAATTCCCAATGCATCATCATCATCTGATGGTAAAACCGGAAGGTAGGCACCGGCAGTCCGTACTGCACCAACCGGCATTAATCAAGCCGGGTTTGGGTTTAATGAAATGATCATGAGATGGATTCTTGTTATAAGTTAACCGACTTCCAAAAAGGAGGAGGTTCTCAATTTGGTTATATTTCTTTTCAGTGATTTGACAGATGAATAGGTAAGAGTAACTGGAAGAACACGTCATCCACGTACCTACACGACATTGCGTGTTTTGCTTTTCTATGTGGTATTTATACGATCAATAGACCAGTCTCACTCAATGAACTGCCATCATCATCATCATTTGATGATGAAGGCGTATCAAATTGAAGTCGGTTTTTACAGTTTTTTAAATTTATAAATGATTATATTATGAATTAAATATGTCAATAAATATATTGCAAATGGGTTGTCTAAAAAATTTCAGCCCAGAATATGATTAATTAAAAATTTCACTTTTTAAACCTCGACAACCGGAATTCAGGACTGATTTTTGGCAGACAACCCTATACCACCGTGTTCGTAATGAAATAATCTTTATTTTAATTTAACTTTAATTAATTAATCAGACCGATGCAAGTTACAGTATCGATTGACCTGTTTATGTTTATACCTGCCTACCCAAGAGTTGTGACGGGAAAAAACTAGTCAACCTAACGTTTTCATATTCTATGGGCTTCATACTTTCGATCGGTATGGAATTTATCTATTAACCAAAGCAATATATTTAATGACATATTTAATTGACAATAAAATAGTTTTCATCCATTAACCAGCTCGGTCCAAATCTTTGTATGGCGGATCTTAGGCTGATAGGAAAAAACAGCTTCGTTGGCGGAAAACCACCCTAAGTAATTTTTACCTACTTTGAGATGAACTAAATGTTTCGAACTGCAATTATGCGTCTCAAAGCTGATGAATATCCGCCTAACTTGGAAACGGCTGCACCAATTTTCAACAAACATGGCTAAAAGTAAAACCCGTCGGAAGACATGATCCAAGATAAATAATTTTTCATCACATCTATTCGAAAAGAACGACTTGGTTCGCCTTTATGTGCACCCAAAGGTGGTGTTTTCTGTAAGAAAAAATAAGTGCGCGGGAAAGTTAATTCCGGCGCTTACTAAGTGCGCCTAGGTAAAATTACGTAGACCAGTCAAATTAGCAGTTCACCTCGGAATTTGAGATACCAAGCTATAAACTCGTATAAACTTGTATCTTGACATCCTAAAAGTTGTCTCAAAACCTACAATATGGTAGGGTGTCGGCCTCCATTAAAATCTCAAGGTCAAAGGTTACAAAAAGCGACCTTTTGCAAATATCTCGTTTCCTATAGGTTTTTTGCTATTGGTATGTATGATCAATATTGTAGAAGATTAACTTCCCTACAACTTTTGTATCAATAAAATTTTTATACGTTGAATCGTTTTCTAGATAGAGGGCAGAGAGCGCGTTTTATAATTTTTACTACAACTCAAAAACTATTTAAGCTAGAATAAAAATAAAAACGGGTTTGGAATGTCTACAAAAAGCCCTATCCTATGACATCCAATTTGATATTTTTCTACGTTTTCTCTGTGAAATGAAACCACAGATTAGTAAGGATCATAAACCGCGTTCACACTATGCTCATGCCGCTGCCGGCATTATTGCCTAGGACATATTGCCACAGTAACATCGCCTTTATTCTCATTAGAGAGCAGGGCGTGAACTTGGGCCGGAGCCGGGACAGAGGCATGTTCGTGATCGCACTATGTTAGGTACAACCAAAATTTTGACAATTTGATTGATCTAGAATATCTAGATAGGTTTGTTTGCGTCTGTGGCGTGAACACCCAAATCTGTCATTTTAACTGTCAAAGTTCTGTAGACTAGTGTCAAAAAGCGGATATTGCTGCTTGCTTCTGATTGCTATGCTATAAAACGAATGAGTTTGATTTTCTAATGTAATAGGTATACCTACCTACATAAATAAATAATAAAATAAATATCCCAAACTAAGCAAAGCTTGTACGATGGAAACTAGAAAGCTGATAGAATACATACATAATTTTTTTTTTGTAAATACATAGGTACTTATAATACATAGAAACACCCAGACACAGAACAAACATTTATGTTTACAACACACAAATGTTTGTTCTCGGTGGGGATCGAACCCACGACCCACAGCACGGAAGGCAGAGCTACTACCGACTGAGCCATGACGCCTGTCGCCTTAAAGACGCATCGACTCTATCATGATCACTTCATCGTCACCTAGGTAGTTATGGTAGGTAGGCACTTCCTACCTAGGTGACGGCAGACAGGAATGCACGACCGTGGAATTCATGTATAAAATACATGAATTCCACGGTCGTGCTTTCCTGACACGTGCTGAGTTTGTACCAAAGACTTTATACTTTATAACGTATAAAAACACGTTTAAACGTTATAAACGTTATAAAGTATAAGGTCTTTGGTTTGTACAGCCCGATTTGGCACAGCCCGGTAAATCACAACCATGGAATTCATGTATAAAAAAAAAAAAAAAAACATCAATTCCATGGTCGTGCATTCCCGACACGTGTAGGGAATTCACGCCCGTGGAAAGCACAACCATGGAATTGATGTACTTGCTCCTGATTGGTCGATTTATTCTATGCTTCGTTCAGATGTAACTACAGAGTAAAAATGGTACTAGTGTGAATTTAGTGATTAGTAAAGCACAGTCTATCAAAGGTATTAAACAGATTAGAAATATAACGATTGAAAAGCATAGAGAAAAACAACAAAGTTTATTTTTTAGCAGATTTTATGGATGGGCTCGCTTCGCTTGCATTTTTTTATAAACAAACCTAACCTAACCTACCTACCGATTGCGAAGTTGACTATATATACACACTAATAAAAAATATAGGTACCTACCTAAGTAAAAATGAAATATTTTGTTCTGTTTACGTTCCCTTTTAATCGTTCAATCGTTCACATAGTCAGGCAAGTAAGTGTAAACAAAGCATAGGTGATGACGTATTTTGGCATCCAATTCCCAGGTTGTACATTCCGTGGATGGGCATTCCCGACGCGTGCTGAGCTTTCACAGCCATGGAAAACACAACCAAGGAATGTACAGCCCTGGAATTCGATGCCATTTGGCAGCCAATTCCATGGCTGTGTATTCCCACCCTGTGCACAACATTGTACGGCCTGGAAAACACGTCCCGAGATTGCACAACCATGGAATTGGCTGCCAAAATATACATCAATTCCTGACTGTACATTCCGGGGTTGTGTTTTCCATGGTTGTGAAATGACGGCACCCCCTTGGTACTTACTGATCTACCTACCCGTGCTCGAATCAGGTAGCATAGCAATCAGAAGCAAGCAACTATATAAGCTTTTTGACACTTGACAGAACTTTGACACTTTTAATGTCAGATTTGGGTTTTTCAGCGCAGAAATGCACGTTTAAATACTAACGCACTCATAGGTATCTGCTAGAGGTGTTTAATATTTGTTTAACGAATAAAAACAACTAATAAAAAAAAATATTTTTATGATCACATAATATTATCAACTTATGATTAATCATTCTGTTCCTATCCAGCGAGGTGTGAGACAGGGAGACACCATTTCTCCCAAGTTATTTACGGCTGTTCTTGAAGACATCATGAAAACGCTGGACTGGGAAGAATACGGAATAAAGATCAATGGTGTCATCTTATCCCATCTTAGATTCGCAGACGACCTTGTATTATTTGCCGAAAATTTTGCTGATATCCAGACAATGTTACAACACCTCTATGATGCCTCTTTAGGTGTGGGCCTTAGGATGAATATGTCCAAGACGAAGGTTATGACGAGTCTCTCCGGTGTCACAAATCCTATAGTAACAGTGGGAAATGAGACACTGGAGACGGTCGACAAGTATTTTTATCTTGGACATATTTTATCCTTTGGCAAAGAGTACCAGCAAAAAGAGATCACAAAACGCATACAATTGGGATGGGCTGCATTCGGTAAGCTGGACGATATTTTAAAATCCCATAATACTCCACAATGTTTGAAGACCCGCTTATTTAACCAATGTGTCCTGCCCACTATGACCTATGGTGCCGAGACATGGACGCTCACGCATGAGGCTGTGTACCGAATGAGAGTTGCGCAGAAAGCCATGGAGTGAGCCATGATCGGCATCAAACTTATAGACCGGGTTTCTAATTCCGAAATCCGACGACGAACCAAGTCAGGCACGTATACAGAGGGGGGGATAGTTGGGATTTATCCCCCCCCGAAATCTGACTGAAAAAAAAAACGTTTTAAGCCATCTGTTTATTTATTCGCTTGCGTGTTCTTTCAATAAGTAGGTAAAATAAAAATAGATAGATCTTGATCTGATTATGTAAGCGACGTTACTAGTAGCGACATCTGTGAATTAGAAAATATGAAAATTTATTGGGAAGAAAGTGTTGGAGAATCACGAATAAAAGCAGAGCACAGTATGTGGTGTGCCAAGTGGAAAAACACAGATAAGAAACCAGTTGAAATTATGGAAATTTTAGACACGTGTGACAAAGTTTTCTTTCCTACCACTAACAGGCTAATACATATTCTGGCCACCCTTCCGGTTTCAACGGCATCTGTGGAGCGGTCATTTTCATGCCTAAAGAGAATAAAATCCTTCCTAAGGAATAGAATGGCGGGCGAGAGGCTTACTGGTCTCGCTCTATTGTCTATTCATTCCGCTTTGGCGCCAGATCCTGATATGGTACTAGACGTAATGGCTGCCAGCGGAAACAGAAAAATACTTATATAATTATAGTATAGTACAGTGAAAATTATAGTACATTGATTACAGCGATTTTCACACAGTTCACATGGTTGTTTCAATGTTTGTCCCCCCCCGAACCAAAAGTCTGGATACGTGCCTGACCAAGGTCCAAGACATAGGAGATCGAATTATGGGACTCAAATGGAGTTGGGCAGGACATATTGCAAGGCGTGGTGATAACAGATGGAGTAAGGCGGCCATTGAATGGTGGCCAAGATGCGGCTACAGAAACGTAGGACGTCCGGCAGCGAGATGGGCAGACGACATCGTTAAAATTGCAGGCCGTAAATGGGAGAGACTAGCTAGCACAAGACCGCAGTGGATGGCACCAACTTGGGGAGGCCTATGCCCAGCAGTGGGTAAAGTCGGGCTGTGGATGATGATGATGATTAATCATATGTAATTAATATTTTTATTATTCACTTGACTGCATTAAAATTTGAATCTACGCTTGCTAGATATAATGAATAATTTCAAATACATCACGAAATTATTGATACATTTTACTACATTGAAATTTGAACCTACGCTTCCTAGATATAATGAGTAATTTTCATATTTTCATTAGAGTGACCGGCCTGAAGGTAGTGCTATGTGCCGGGCAGTGAGTGAGTTTATCGAATATTTTATTCAAATAAAATTAACTATTAAAAATAACGATATTTTTTTATCATTTTATCACTAATAAAAAAATTAACCGATATTGACACCTCTAGTGTCTGCCAAAGTAAGTACGTTTAATCATGGCCATTTTTTTTCTATGTTCTCCTTCCTGTATTGCTCTCAAATAGTAAAATTATTGTGTAGTGTTGGTGTAGTGTTTATGTAGTGTACCACAAAAAAAAACAGTTAGTAATACCTAGATAGGTACCTACATTCCGTACTTATTAGAGAGTATTTTTTTCTATGTTCCGTACCTACATCCTGGTAGTCATAAATTTACTGTCTTCCGTACCTACTTACCCATGTAGTACTTGTCCATGGTAGTACCGTTTACATAGGTAGGTACCTACTACCTACTCTACGTCTTCGTCTTGAGTGTAATTTTTTACTGTAGGTACCTACGTATGTAACAACCTAATGTGGCGATAGTCCAGGTCAAATGAAAGTGCCAAGACTGTTATTCGACTCGGGTGCGAAGTATGTGGAGAATCTAAGTTCAATAGCTGTTTCTGGTGTGGAGTCTGGCAGCGCGATGGAGACCAGGTACTACGAAGGCTGTGGGCGAGAGGGTCCCATTCGGTGCATCTTCCTAGGAGAGTTTCACCCGGTTGCTGGCCCTAAGATTTCATGCCAGGTGAGTAATTGTACAGCGTCATCATAACGTGGTTTGCCGTGTTTATTTCGTGAGATTGTAGGATAATACTACCTAACAATAAAATGACTTTGTTTCAGTTTCCTGAAGATTACATATCTAAGGACCTGTTTGATTCAATCAGTGCTTACATTATACCAAAACCACAAATTCAGCATTGTACGATGACTATGTAAGTACAGTAACCTAGCTACCTAGCCTTTATTACTATAATATGATATAAATGCCTGTTGAGTAGTGCACAAAGAGATGGCTTGTACAACTACCCTTTTAACTCTACATTTCACTAGTAGGCATGTTGAATGTTTAAAAAAAGACCCCAATTAACAGCTCTTCGATAATTACAGAAATGCCCTTGGCCACAAGATAGTCGGATACCCAATCCGCATAGACAACTCTCGGTATGAACGCAATGTGTACTTATTCAACCTCTGCTTTGTCTGCGACAGCTGGTCCAAAACAGTGCAGTATGAACCTGTTGTCAAAAAACTGGGAGAGCATCTTGTAAGTATAAGTCAATGATAACAAAAACTAATTTACAATAATTTTAAATGTTTTACTCCCATATACATGACAGGCGCCCATGACAGGCGTCATGGCTCACTCGGTAGTAGCTCTGCCTTCCGTGCTGTGGGTCAATCCCCACTGAGAACAAACATTTGTGTAGCAAACATATATGTTGGTTCTGTGTCTGAGTGTTTCTGTGTATTATAAGTATGTATTTACAAAAAAAATGTATATATGTATTCTATCAGCCATCTAGTTTCCATCGTACAAGCGTTGCTTAGTTTGCGACTAGAAGGCGTTGTGAGTTGTTGTGGTTGTAAGTGTCCGTGAATATTTATTATTTATTTATTTATTATTGTATTCCTCAATCTGTAGCATTTTCGGTGGCATAGGTACATACAACCAAGGTGCAGGTGCTAGGCTGGTTACAAACTGGTCCACTTTGTCTGGTGATGTGACACTGGCAACTTAGTACTGATTTAGGGGTGTTCATTCTGTTTTTGCTAAACTAAGCTTATTTGATAGCAATAAAAATATGGCTAAAAAATAAAGTTGTTTTAGTTTATGAGAAAGGAATGGCAACAATTTTAATTTATTTTCTGTCACATAAAATCAAATCAGTTTAGAAAGAGGTTCTAGCATAGTATCCTAGTAAACTGTTGCTATAACAGGATCAGCACCAGTGTATGATGGCATTAATTTAAGTAGAGTAAGCTCTTGACCATCCTCTAAGCCTAGTCAGAATACACATAAAAGACATTGTACATTATGGACCACCATAATGTACAGAGCTGATTAAACTAGGAGTTGACAAAGTTTTAATACTCCTGCATGTGCTAGAACGATAACAGAACGAACTTGGGCCAAAATGCTGTTTTGCCAAGGCGCTGTAAGCAATTCAACACTGTCAAATGACACTCTCTTAGGTTTGAGTGATAAACTCCACAAGTTTAACAAAACTCTTTGGATCTACTGAAATAAGTAGATAGGTACTACTAGATATACTTAGGTCCGTATTTCGATACAGAAATCGTTACTCAAGCATAGATTTGAGTAGAGATTTTCATACAAAAATCTATGCTTGAGTCCGGATCAGTGCTTGAGTAAGGCTACGGAATACGGGCCTTAGTATTAGTTAGATAAAAGCAGTGCTAACTTATTTAAATTTTGTGGTAATTTTTAATTTAGTTTAATTTCTCTTCATTTTTGTAGCACTGCATTTTCTTTATTTTGTATAACTCTAGTTTTGTTCTTTATTTCAGTTAGGTACTACATGGGTACTACCCATATTTTTTAGGTTAAAGTAACTTTTTTCTGTACGTAGCCTAGTTGAGTTTTAATTAATTGCATGTTGTGGGGTATCCTATATTACTATAATTAGAGAAACACTAGACCTAAGTGCTTAGTTTTATAAATTGTATTTTCATGTGTTTTCCCTGTTGGATACCCTTATTAAATACACAAGCATTACCTCTGAAACATAGCTCAATGTTTGATACATAACTCAATGTAAGAAATACTTTGAGTTACAGACGATAATGGAGGAAGAAACAGGTTTTGTGTCAAGCGGATCAAGCAAACTGCCCACTCTACTAGCCCATCTGCTCCACGACTTGAACACACATCGGAAAGCTACTCTAGTTGGTAAGTACCGATTACAATACTAGCCATTCTATCTATCTATCTATTCAGCCTGTATGCACCCACTGCTGGGTATAGGCCTCCTCTTTAGTACGCCAGTCTCTCCGGTCCTGCGCGAGTCTTCTCCACTGCTGCCCAACTACAGCCACAATATCATCGGACCATCGGGCGGGTGGTCTGCCTCGTGGTCTTTGAGCGTCCCTTTGCCATAATTTATACAAATATCTCTACTATTCTTCACAATTATTACATAAGTACTACTACAATGCTATATTTCTTACTATTATTTAACTTCTCTCTTGCACACTTCAACATTATTGAAGATATAAAATCACTGAATAACAGGATAACAATTTAATAATAATAAATTTGACTATCTTATTTTGTATTCGATAATAACAAGTTCACGATGTCCCTACAGAGGGCGACACAGTGATGCACCTCAAAGTACTAGAAGTACGTAAAGATCCATTACCAGTGGATGACTACGATGTCCCAGTGCTGGTGTCGTCAGTCGGTTTGCCTAGGCCTGGCAAGCCCCAGGCACCAGCGCCCTCTGAAGGTGATGAGGTACAAAGCCAAGAGCATTTGGATTTGGAAGATGATGAACCGTTCGAGATTGATTTCAACGCCGACTGGGATCTCACTACACGACAAGTTAGTGACTCTACTGATGATTTCACCCTTCTACTCGGTAATGTAATGCCAAACAACAAAATAAACAAACCTAGTGAACAACTCGTATGATTGGACTTACTCGTACATATTGGGCTTCTAGAATAACACATTTTTAACCAAGTTGCTAGTTAATATGATCTGTGCCTGAGCTCTTCTGGTACTTCCATAGAACGGCTACTCATATGGGCTACTAGGGGAGTGTTTTCTTTTTATGAAAAATGTGATGGGTCACGCAGAAGCGGTTAGCTCTGTCTATAACAATACCCTGTGAGGCAATGTACTACTACACTGAGTCCATCACTCTATATCTGTATTCATATTAGTTTTCTTTCAGCTATTACCGTTCATCAATGGGTATAACCACGTCTCGAAACTAGCGTCCGACACAAACGTTGAGAAAACACTTGTGAAGTCCTGTATCCAAAACCTGGTCTACTACGGTGTGGTGTGTGCCATGTTTTACTCTATTCTTTTATTTATGTATTGCCGATTCCGTATGTATGGGATAGCCGTACCGTTTTCTCTCTTTCGATGAGATGCACATGACCAAACAAGGTATATCTATACCATACTGATTTTTTGGTAACAGGCTAAGAATTGATTTAGATTGGTAGACTAGAGTAACAAAAAATTTTCTGCCGCACTAAATACATTAATACATATTCTGGGGTAATAATGACGCTTTTTTTTTGTTTGATAGCATGTATCTTGAAAATCTATTATACTTTAATTTGATTATGATTGTAGGTAACGCTGATTCCGTTGTTGAAATTCAGCAATATGTACCGAGCCACACCGAATTTGAACAGATTGTTTGGCGATCATGAGTTGCAACGTGCTTGCTTGGCGTACATTAGCCGGGGAGCTGAAAACAAGGAAAAGGTACATATAACATGAAGGTATTATTCTTGTAAAGAAAAAGTCGATTGTATTTTTCACATACTTTTTCTGCGCGTTGCTTAAATCTAAAAGATCTTTCGAAATATGAAACCTAAAGTGAAATATGTTGGATCTAAAAGAAGTTTCGGCCCGTGATTATTTGGGCTTCTTATTTCGACAACTTTCTTAATACCACCCTGGTTTCAACTTGCAAAATACTGCCACGAAAACCTCGGGTCTGGATTGGATCTGGGCAAATTGGATGGAGCGCATAAAGGCTGAATTACACGATACCATTTTCTTGTACGTACCACTGCAATAATTGAATGCAATAGTTGATGCGCAAGAATTGACGTTCAAGAATTGTAAGCAACTGTTTACACGCGGATATATTAAACAAAGTTGAATACAATTATTGACCACCACCAAGGAAAATTTTTGAAGCAAAACTTGTATACCAGATCAAAAATGTTACGAGTTGTTTAGACCATGCAATTAATTTATTGTATTCAACTATTGCACTGGCACGTGCAAGAAAATGGTATCGTGTAATTCAGCCTTAAATCACCTTGTTTTTCAAACTTGCAATAGTGGAACATTATTTGTTACAATGCAGTTTTTAGAAAGTATTAAGCAGCGGGAATCATTAGTTATTGAATCAATCGTGACATTAAATGTATGCAAGTCAACGCCTTTGCATCTTTGTAACCCGACGGTCAGCATTCGCTTCGGTTTCTTCTAGCATAGTGTTTTACAGCCTCACCTGTCGTCAGTGCTAGAGGCTCTATGCTCTTTGCAACAAGGGTCATCTTTGCGTGCTGTGTGCGAGCGTCACTCTACTGCCACTCCGCCTTCGTTCGATATCCGTCGGCTGGTCGTGTTCGCACAAGTACATGACCTCATCAAGTGCCTTAAACGGTGAGTTATTCACTTTAGTACTTTATGTTCGCTGCGCTCTATACCACGCAACGCAACCTAAATACAGTGAGCTCGACCTAATCTATACTATACTATATCTATAGAACAGTTAGCAAGTAGTGCCAAGGAAAAAAATGTAACCCCTTTGTATTAAAACTAGATTTATGATTGAAAAAACTTTGATGAAGTAAAATATTATTTAGTGCAAAATATTTCATTCCACACGGATTTCTCCCTAAGTAACCGTCAAATATTGGTGATATTTTTATAAAACCTGTATTATTATACCTAGTCTCATGAAAGGAAATGATTTTGGGTCCAGCCTAACTTGAACCGTATCGTTATTAAAAATCTACCAACTAGATTACCATAGTTCTTCTTCCGTTTCCAGTTATCCGGTGTACATCCGTAATCCAGGCCGTCCGAACGGCTTCACCGGCCTAGTGGAGCCAGCACTCGGTATTCGCCGTCTTTTCACGGGCCGGCACTGCGCTGATGAGATCTGCTGTTTAGCGCGTGTGGACCTACCTACCCTAGACCAGATCATTGAGGACGACCCCAATGTTGCCATCATTTGGAGGTAGATCGTCCTATCCAATAATTATATTCAAACTCCGTGATAACTTCGTATGCTCGATTTAATAATTTTGGTATCAATTAGCGATATATCTGGCGCAGTCTGATCAGTTCGTTTGTAACTAACTAGATGGTACTTTAAACCAGCCCTATCTACCAGCCCATAAACTGGATTCGGACTTGTTAAACAGCCTCATAACGTTTTAGAAATCGGTGCAGCCAAAAGATAACCAAAACTATCAGCTTTCCTAGACAAGAAAACCCCATTGAATTGCCTTGTTTGATCTAGCGAACTAAGATTGTAATTTCAACTTGAAAGAATCGGAGTTGTATGTTTGTTAGAGCATCACTTTCGAGCCGCTTATCCGATGTGCATAGAATTTGGTCGACAGATAGTACTGCCATAGTTTACTGGTGGGATTATGAACTGAATCGGTCATGGGGTTGTAAAGTTATTAAAATCATAAAGGGAGGAAAAAATCAAGTAGGTTGTCATACAATAGCGCTTCCTTTAGACATTCCAAAACCAGTTTATACTTTTGTTACAAGTTAAATTGACTTTGAGCTATGGTGAAAATTGTAAGGCGAAAAGAAACAGTAAAGTGAGCTTCCATTTCTTACAGTTTCAATAGTTTGTTATGTAGTTTGGGTAAGGCTGGTGACCAGCTAGATCGCGGTACCGTTTTATTTCCTTTCTTGGGAACATCGCGAGATCTCAGTTCGGTCGGGGCGAACTACTAATGTACAAAGGTGGTAAAAATAGTGAGAATAACATTTTAACGGTATACTTAATTGTGCTTTTGGTAGATTTACGATTCGATGATTCTTTTAATCCATTTCGGAATTCCTTAACATTGAGTTTTTATTATTTAATCAAAATGGAATTTAATTTCAAACAAAACAACAGAGAACAGTATTATTATTGAAGTATTTTTTAGATAATTTCTCACGTAATGTTAATTTCTTTTGAAAAAAATCAAGTATGCAAACGTATACATTAAAATATAAATTCCTATTGTTAGAATAGAATGGTACTTAAACGAAGTGGTCTTAAATAATCCTAATAATCTAGATTTTTAACCTTTAACGTCCCGTCGACGCGATATCGGGTCGGTAACATTTTTTTTTTTATTGTGTCTGTAATTCCGGTAGGTAAAAGGTTAATCTAGTACAATATCCTTTAAGGTTGAACAAGTCGCAGTCAGTCGCCCACCTTTCCATACAAACGTGGAAGGGTAACTACTCCACTGTTTGACTGTAGCTTGTATTTTTGAAATGAATACTTTTTTACGGTTTGGGGTGTATACAGACATAGATAATGACGAGATAAATTGATATAATCCTTAGTTTTGGTTGGTCAACGTCAAACAGTGGAGTAGTTACCCTTCCACGTTTGTATGGAAAGGTGGGCGACTGACTGCGACTTGTTCAACCTTAAGTATTCTTTTACGAATTAAAAGTGGTGAGGCCTTGTTCGCTTTAGGATGATAGGATAATACATAGTTATAGTTTCAGGCATTATTTATAACTTAATTAAAATAAAAGTAAGTTCTACGTAAGGAAACCGGTTTCTGAAAAATCATGCTCTGATAAGTATGATACAAGAAAATATCAGTATTCTCATCTGAAATTGCTGTACCTACATAGTGATGTGCATATGATAGCTCTCATATGCCACTTTGCCTTAAAACTTTATTGTTAGGATAGTTTATACGGATTTTGGGTTAAATCGAAATCTATATTATCACTAGCCCGCGACTTCGTTTGCGTCCCGTTGAATCCCATTGATTATCCGAAATAAAAAGTAGCCTATGTTAATTCAGGTCACGGACAGTATACACGGTGTAACATAATTACCCTATAAGCCCGAAAGGGGGGTACAAGTCCTGGCGAACAGTGTTTGTTCTACGACTTTTGAGATTTCGAAGTTTTTCATTCATGAAATGAGCTCGTAACTTTTACTTAAAATGTACCTACACACAGCATGCATGCGCGTGCGACGCGGTAGGAGGGTACCTACGTGTGCATGCGTGTGTACGGGTTTACGCAAATAGTAAACAAACACTTAGGGTTCTCGCAAATTTCTAAAATAATAAAAATTGTACCTTTGTATGAAAATTAAAATTAAAATTTTTTGAACCTTTCCAAGCACTCAAGTGGTCGGTCTGATTACGCCCCCTTCGGGCTTATAGGGTAATTATGTTACACCTTGTGTATTCAAAGTTTCATCCGAATCGGATCACTTTTTTGGTTTTTCGTTTTGTTATGCCACTTTTTTCCCCGGGAACGGGCTAAAAAGTATCCTATGTCCGTCTCCTGGTTCTAAGCTACGTCCCTACCAAACATGTCTTTAAAGTCGTTCAGGGTAGGCACCGCGCCTACAATGCTCCGAGTGTTGTCTGTGTTTCTAGGCGACGGTGCACCGCTTACATCATGGGAACCGTATGCCTGTTTCTCTACTTACATTAAACAAAATAAGATTATCGCTCGTATGCAGCGGAAGAAGAACAGCGTATCTGTTAAAATAATTGTGTAGAGAATACCACTAATTTTATAAAGAGGTGAGGTTCAATACAAGGGTTAGGCATAATTCAAACAGTTACAAACTTTCCAAATAGTGTAGGCTTTTAAAGTAAAAAATAGGGTTTGTAATTGCGCAGCCAATTGGTAGCTGCTCTTACTGGCCCGTTTCAAAAGTCCACCCATTTAAAGCACTACTGCATAATTCACTTTCATTTAAAGCACTACTGCATAATTCACTTTCATTTAAAGCACTACTGCATAATTCACTTTCATTTAAAGCACTACTGCATAATTCACTTTCATTTAAAGCACTACTGCATAATTCACTTTCATTTAAAGCACTACTGCATAATTCACTTTCATTTAAAGCACTACTGCATAATTCACTTTCATTTAAAGCACTACTGCATAATTCACTTTCATTTAAAGCACTACTGCATAATTCACTTTCATTTAAAGCACTACTGCATAATTCACTTTCATTTAAAGCACTACTGCATAATTCACTTTCATTTAAAGCACTATTGCATAATTCACTTTAATGTGTATTACGTCATTGAAACGCCTGATACGTTCTGAACTTTGTTCGCTGTCATGAAGAATGACAAGTATTAATTATTTAATTAAATTATATACAGCTTTGTAGAATCGCTTGAGCTAATAGTGAAATAGTGATTTTTAAATAATTGTAAATAATTCTAGATTGGGCAGTATCTACAGTACAGTCAGGTACTTACTGTACTAGTTACTTAATATTATAATAAGTATTAAAAAAAAACTGTCAGTGTTTAATAGACTCTGACCACGATGTGCAGCACTTAAAAGAATGACATTATTTGAAAACTTATGTCGTTGGCATCGAGTGCGTCAACAATTTGATAACCAATGTGTCACGAATATTACTGAAATGCAATTAGTCAAGTTTGTTTGAGTTTGCCCATTTATTCCATTGCAGACTAAGCTTGGTCAGACTCTACCAGTGATTTTAGCGCAGTATGATGATATTTGATAAGTTGTATAACTCCTGTCTTCGCCATCATGCGGAAATAAAAGGTACAAGTTATGTACCTACCTCCTCACTTAAATCTGAAGTCAAATTTAGGAATAGTAATCAAGTATTTATTTAATACTATCTGACCCGACAGACGTTGTCCTGTCATTCAAACTCTTACTGTCAAACAACTGACAGTGTGATTTCAAATGTGACCTTAAAAAAGTTTTTATGGAAAACGTTAAGGAACATTCACCCCCCCCCCCCCTTTCAACCCGCTTACAACCCTTTTTTCGCATTAAAAAGTAGCCTATGTCCTTTCTCAGGCTCTAGACTATCTGTGTACCAAATTTCATTGAAATCGGCTCAGTAATTTTGGCGTGAAACCGAGACAGACAGACAGAGTTACTTTCGCATTTATAATATTAGTATGGAAGTAAGGTGCCTCAGAATATGTAAGTACTTATACTAAAAGGCCTTGTTCTACATATTCAACAAACATTGAATATGCCATTCATCAATTGGGTTACTAAAAACATTTGAACCCAAAGTTTTTTTTTTATGCAATATAGGAATAGTGATATGTAAATGATGATATCAAAATGCATGGGAATACAAAACAAAACGCCAATTAATCTCTGTGAACCTTTTCAGACTAGCGTTTTATACGAACGAATCGCTCGTTTTTCGAAGTTATTACCATAACCACCAATTACGTATTAGGAAGTCCGAATTTGAACCGAATTTGGAATAAGCCCGTGTACGCGCTCGGTATAATGTCCCTTGCTTGTTGAACTTGAAATATATTCTAGTGCATCTTGTATTAAACGAAGCCTCTACAAAACGGCCTTTAGGGCTAGTGAAATTAACAGTATTACTTTTATGATAGGTTTAAGGTCCGATATGAAGTATGTATCACTTTGTTTTTATTCGATTTATTTTATGCTTTTATGTTTTATTTTAGTCTAGTGTGTTTAACAATTCAATTTACTTTACTGCCTCTTCAAGTATTTCGTCTTAGGCCTTAGGTCTTAGGTATTTGTTACCTCGAATAAATCCCGCCTCGACTCGACCTCGAAATTGTGCTTTGGGTAGTTTTAGGGTGCTCTTTCACCAGAGTTATGTTACGTTGCTAATGTTGGAATCCACCAATTAGGGATAATTTGTTTTATATAAATTCGATTCCTATTGGTGGATATCAAACACATCGCGACGTAGCTTTTAAGCTTAGCTCTGGTGGAAAAGCACCCTTAGGCCCAGAACACACGGTGAAACGAAACTGCAACTAAACCTTTTTAAAATTATTGATTTGAAACCAGTTTCAACCATTTTCCACACACGCTGCAACCACAATAATTTCGGTTTTCGTTGAGAAAAGACGTCTGCATAATGAGTTCTTCAAGTGACGA
The DNA here is from genome assembly GCA_947507515.1 of Eulithis testata. Taxonomy (NCBI): domain Eukaryota; kingdom Metazoa; phylum Arthropoda; class Insecta; order Lepidoptera; family Geometridae; genus Eulithis; species Eulithis testata. The sequence goes on along the minus strand of OX382193.1, from coordinate 13,437,115 downwards.
AGAAATGGTGGTTATGTAAATGAATGAAACGCAACGCGAGTTGCCTGCTCGCCGGTTTCAGTGCGGCTGATATGCAACGCGTTTCAAACCGGTTTTAAACTGGTCGCGTCATGTGTGGTCTCTCAACGGAATCCATGGCAGAAATTAAATGCAACTCAAAAGTAGTAGTTGCAGTTTCGTCATTTTGGCGTTTCACCGTGTGTTTTGGGCCTTAGGCCCTCCGCTTATGGAGCTACTCAAAAATGACGGAACTAATCAGTAATTACAATTACAAACCAATTAGAAACTGTACTTCTCACAACGACGACACTCTCACCTCCTTCACAAATTGAATATTTAATGTTAGCTCGTTCATTTTTATCACAAAAAACAAAGAAACTCGGGAAACCAGTAGCGTGGAGACCGGTACGACGCGTCGCGCGTGATCGGTTGCTAACGCGTTAGTAACTAGTCGCGTCGTGTGCGAACCTCCATAGAACATGTATGGGCTGTGACGCTCAGGCAACTCGTTAGTAACTTAAGTTTGTGACTAGTTCTTTTTGAATCCATGTGCGAAGGGCCTTAGTTGTCAAAATGACTACCTAAGTCTGATTACGAAATCGAGTCGAGGCGTGGTTTATTTGAGGTAATTATGGAGGTTTGTGCCCGGCCGGTCTGATTCCAGATCGGGAACTAAAGAAAGTCAAGGTTTAAACCTTGATGTTGACGTTTAAACCTTGACTTTCTTTAGTTTTCGTTCTGGAATAAGACCTACAATGTTTTCAGATTTACTTATCTTTTTATTCTCTGTGATCATTAACTAGTAATTGATTACATTCCTTATTATAATTGCTTATCAATTTCATTCACAAATTAATTATTATTTTCCAATTAACTATCAAACTTTTCCAAGTATTAAACAAACTCAACATATTTTTATAAGATACTTTAGTATCTATTTCACCATCTGATAATTTACGCAAACTATCATTAATATTTCTGTCTCTACTTTAGACTTGTCAAAAACAAGAAGGGAATATTTTTATTTGACGGTTAGCGTAACTCCGTAAGTGGCGAAACAGGCCCTTATTAGCATTGATTATAATAATTATAATAAATAATTTAGATTTTACAAGTGCGTTTCCATGCACACTGTAGCTCAGCACCGGCGAAGTGTACACGTACGTACGCACACACGCATAGTGTAACGTGTTTTTACACGCTTTATATTAGCTTCACTTGTGTTTGTATGTTTGTAACCGACTCCTTTGGGCGCGATTTTGACCCACTTTAAACGGCCCAGATTTCATTCAAACTTTGCAGATTTCATTCAAACTTTTTTGTAGATTTATCGAGGACCGATGACAATACACTAATTTGATAAGATTATTCCATTATTCAATTTGCAAAATAAGATTTTTGTCAATTTATTAGCGTTCAAACTAGGCTTCCCTGTAGATAGCAGGTATATTAGGAATAGTAAATAGAAAGTGAGCGAGTAGTGTCGTAGAGAAGCGGCTCCAAAATTGGTAAAGTGAGTGCATACGTAATTGGCTAGTAAAATATTTTATTACATTTTTTGATTTTAAAACGACACTGACGTGCATAGAAATAAGGCCACCCGGTTAAACGAGTAGTTTTTTTTGCAATGACGAAGTTAAAACACATGGGTTGCCTAATTTTTATGCACACCACTATATTTATTGCATTACTAGGTGCCGCCCGCGACTTCGTTCGCGTCCCGTTGGATCCCGTTGATCTTTCGGGATAAAAAGTAGCATATGTGTTAATCCAGGTCACGGACAATATATATTCCAAGTTTCATTCAAATCGTATCGGATTAGTAGGATATTAGTAGGATTATGTGTTAATAGATTTTTTTAGTGGGGTTTGTCACTCTTATGTAATTATAATTCAATATAGTTCCTTTATATTTTATAGATTAAAAGTAATGGTTGTTTTAGAGAATGTGAACGAAAACTGTACTAAACCCGGTAAGGATTTCAACTTAATATGTAGATAATGATATACTGATTTTACGTTGTATTTATTAAACAAATGTTGGTACTAGTTTAAGATCACACACATGTCGCTACAAAAACGCACGCAATATGTGAGGGGCCTTTAATAATATAGTGCTACTGCTACTGACGTCGGTAGAAGTAGTAGTTTGAAGAAACTAGGCACGGAGACTTCCTGCATAGTTCCGAAATAACCAAACAATGAAGTTGGCTTATTACTTATTCTTAGAAGTTAGTGTTTTTAACGTAGAATCCGCAAGTTTTACGATTAGGAGCCTTATCGCCAAGTGACATGGTAATGGAATCAAAAACTTAATCTATTTTTTCCACCTTAACAAGTTAAACCAGCCGCTATAAACTAGCATTTATCTCAATTATAAAACTCACAGTTTTTGTATCATCACTTGGCGATAAGGCTGCTGATTTGGTAAGCATTTTAAATTTGAATCCTCATTTAATTTTGTATTTTTCGATTTGTCTATTTTATCATGTAATATTTGAATTAATATGAAATAAATACAATTTTTAAACTCTTATCGCTTTACTATTTTTATCTCCCTGTTTATGACCATTATTATCCTATTTTTGTCGGGGTATATTTAACCTACTTACTCAAGGTTTTGTCGACTCTGGGTTTTTAGCCGTCTTATTTCAGATTACACTAATTGTGCATTAAATGATGGCATATATTAAAATGAAGATTTTTCTACGTGGATGCTGGAAACATGCACACGAATTGGTTTACATTGGCAAAGAAAAACGAAACACATTAATATAACTTAATTTTTTGATTTTATTAAAACTCATACTTAGTAATACCTTATTTACCTACTAAATAGTTTAATGTTTCACATCAGAAAAATACACTTACAAACTAATAGCGACCAAATATTATGTACGATTATAAAATTAGGTGATGTCTGATATCCAGAGCTGGGATGAATAATAAAGTTGATAATCGTATAGTCGTATATTCATCAAAATTAATTGGTATTACAATTTTTAATTTATTGCAAAACCCGACGCTGGAAATCTGTGCCTAACTAAAGATTTACATTTATTTTACGTAGTCGGCATACCTTACTAGATTTGTACATGTTGTAAACATTTCATTAGATTAGAACCTATAGGTTAGGTACGAGTGGTACCAAAATATTAAATACGGTCCCTGGTGCACAAAGAGGGAAAATAGTTTTACGTCGAACGACGCTAGTCAAAGTATAGTTTGATAAAACAGCGTCTTCAATACTATAGGTAATTGTTACAAATGTGCCGGTTCCACGTGACCAAGACTTTAAACTCTCCTGTAACAGTAACAGACAGGCTCGACCTCTACCTTGTATTAATACTCAGTGCCTACTCAGGGATTTGGTAGTGACTTTTGTGTTACACTGCGCAGCGACGCAAGAACACACGAGGCGGCTGCGCAGTGTAACACCAACGTCACCGAATCTCTGGAGTAGAGACCAAGATAGTCAATATAGAACATAAACATACTGGTAAGACTCGTCGTTTATTGCTACCAGTGGGCCTAAGATGCGCACCGCGAGATATTTGTCATGTCGTTCTGTCAAAATGTAAGCATTTTGTACCAGTTTAGGAACTATTGCATTATCTGTGGTAATGTTGTCGAGAAACCGCGCCTTTGAATTTTCAACTTTTGACATTTCTGCATGACTATTATCTCGTCCTCAGAGAGGTACGACGACTAAGAAATGTCAAAAGTGTACATTATGGCGCGTTTTGTCGACACCATTAGGTACTACAGATAATGCAATAATTTCTAGCAAAATGCTTAGGTACATTTTGACAGAACGACATGACAAATATCTCGCGGTGCGCATCTTAGCTGTAGGTAACGAAAACGGAGAGTTTATTGAAACCGACCAAAGGCGTCTGGCGTCACTCAATGTCTCATTAACCACATAATGTCTGTTACATAATATCACAACAATTACAGAACAATTTACTCAGTCTATAAAGTAATCTTTTACGGTAAATTACATACCTCTAACAATATTTCAGTTACTTAGTTGAAAGTAATAGCCATTTGTAGCGATTGGTGATCTAATATATTGTAACAGACGTCACTTACAAGTCTTGCAACAATTTGATCGTCGCTTAAAAAACCATTTACCTTAATAAAAGACAAAGAGCTACCCAGTTTACCTTGTCCTCGTCAGAAATTGACCCACCTTTGAAACGTAGCTTTGGGGTTTTCTCGCTTACAAATCGATCATTCACATTATACCTATCACATACTCTACTATATTATTACCCTTATTCTCTAAACGCCCGAACGATAGAAGCAATACTTTCATATGTCCCAGTGACGAATACAAACATGCCAAGGAGAATAATAACCAGGTCTTTGACCAGCATAGGAATGGAAATTGTTTCCCGTTGCGAAGCCAACACTAACTCAATGACGGGTGGGAAGACTAGTGCTAATGCTGTACTGCTGACGGCTCCTACCAGCGAAATGAACAGGCCCAGCTGCGGGATGCTCTCCGCTAAAGCAACTGTAAAAATAAACAAAAATAAGTAAAAAAATCAAATTTCTTTATTATTTAATTGTCGTTTTTGCCATTATAATAAGAAATGCGGTTGGTCCGACGGTTATTTTCAAAAATGTTTCCTCTATTGCTTTTGTTACATTTAAACTAATAGAATGGAGACTTACAAGTAACAATGACCAGTAAAGCCCTGAACATGAGCTCTTTGACGACTGGAGAGGTGGTTGCTAGCTTCTGCTGTAAGGACGGCCACATGAGGGAGACTGGTACATAGAACTGCAGTGGATATGTGAAGAGAATGGCTAGTGCTATTAGCGACTGCACCACGTTGCTCATACTATAATCAAAATTACAAATTTTAGTCAACTTCAAGGAACACCATACTGGGGGTTCATAGTTTCAAGCCAATTTAAATTAACTCTCAAAGTTTTTTTACGAAGGAAAAAATAGCACAAACTGATGTTACGCTAGGACGTGCTCTATTATGATACAATTAATATATACATTCGATCGTTCGTCACCTCTCGACAGAATGGTGGCTCTACCTTCAATATTCTGAGGGCTCTACATAGTATCTCAGTACCTACATTCGATTGAGTTGCCTATATACCTGTGAAGCTCCGAGGAATAACTCCAGCAGATTAAATGAAGAATATCGTGTTAGGCTCATTAAACTATTAAACTTAAAAGAATGACACAGTCATCTTACATTCCTGGTTTCAAGTTCAAAGTGAGACTGCCCATGACTTCGTCCCCCCATTTCAAGTATCCACAGAATCCAACTGTAATGAATATGCATCCGACAAAGAACATGCCCACATTGAGCACTCCCAGTGGCGCCTGGAATAACTCTGGTTTCTTCATCTCATTTTTCAATGGCAGAACCTAAAATTATACAAAAAAAAAACGAGTCCATTCATTGGAAATCTTTTTTTACCTATAAATGGTCATTTATTGGATCCTCAATGTATTATCGAGCTTACCAATCCAATGCCCTCAAAGGCATAAACAGCGGTGCCAAAGTACAGCGGTAACTGGTTCCAAGACGCCAGGTATTCTCTGGAGCTGACCGCAGGCAAGTCCTGGGTCGCCTCGTACACCACTGCACTGACGCCCACTGCCATCATAATATTGGCTACCGTGGAGAAGGGCGTCAAGTACTTGAGGTTTCGCACCATGCAAGCCAGAAGTACGGGGATTATGACGAGAATCATGTGGACAGACAACTCCATGTGGATGTTATACTGGTCGCAAATCTGAAAAGTCAAAGTTAAAACCAAATTAATTACTCCAGTAAACTCACAATATAGCTAGAATTGTCTACGCAAATAAGTTAGTTTGCGAATGCTTATGTTCATGGTGTCATAAGAGATATATTTCAGTACAATAAAATAGCATTATAATAAGATTTGTTTGAACAATACGATTTCGCCAAGGCCGAAACGCATTACCTAAGTAAATAAAATATATTATGCGTATTGCGTACCTAGGTAGGTAGAGTAGTACCTATATGGTATAAAATTCTATATTTTGCAATGCAAAAACCGGCAAGTCACACATGCGTATTTAATAGGTAGGTGCAAGTTTCATGGAAATAATCTAGAAAACTCTAGGTTTCATGAAAAAGGTTGCTTTTTATTCAATTCATTTATAATAATGTGTGTAGGTATGCAGGTAATCTTCTTGAAACTACTTGGCGAAAAACTTCATATAGCGAGCTTCATAGGTTAGGTACCGTTCAAAATTTTAAATTCTTCATAGGTACCTTCCTACCGATTTTAATTTGCTCAAGTATTTCGCAGAAGTAGAAATTGCATACAAGAAACCTATACCTAATAAAATTAACCATCACAAAATAATATCGAACCAAAGTTTTAAACACGTGGCAGCATGCCAATACTCAGCTGCTGTTCCGCATTGGTTACCCAAATAAAATAATTGACAAGTAATCAGCCGGCCACTTTACATCTGGGGGGTTGCAGGAATTTCGACAAAATAGTAAACGTATCGTAACGGTGGTGGTAACACTTCGCGGTGACAAAGCGAGGCTCCACGGTTGAGCTATCATTGCTGCGCAGTGTACTCTACCATAACGATATGATTGTCACATCCTTCTTGCATTATATTTCAATTCCATTTTTCACCAACTATGCGTTCGAGTCACATTATTTGCGCTATGCTAGAAGGCACTTGCGTAATAATGACAGATAAACCCAAAAAAGTCATAACTAGCGCATGACAAGGTCACATCATTCAAGTAGGCAGTCGCATCTACTTAGGATTTTCCTTATTATTACGTTCAAAATATTTTGGTATTCGGAGTTATTACCATACTAATTACCTAAGGAAACTATTTGCCTTATTATACTTTAAAATATTGCCCTCGTAAACTGCAGTTTTATGCACAGAGTTAATCCTATTTCATTAAATTATGCGTCATTTGGCGTTGCCGCTAGCAAAAAGCATTCCAGAACTCTCCACTGCTACACCGTTGCATGCTACGAGGCTACGACGTTATATTTCAGAAATCCCTACTGGCTGGATTTCTGAAATATAACAGAAATGAAAACGTTTCAAAACCAATTTGTTGCTGCCTTTTTACTTATGACTGTGTGTTAAACCTACTATATAATATATTTTTTATAATTATAGTTTACTGTGTTGCTTTATGGTATTTAGCATAAACTCACCAGCTTAACATTGTTGGCTATAAAGACGATGTAGACACAACAGAAGCCGAGCTGTGTGATGCACAGGAAGCAGTTGACTAGCACCTTCATAAGGGTTGCGAGAGGGCGCAGACGGACGGGCCCGCTGGCAAACACCAGTTGTACCGTCTCAGCGAACCCAGGTGCTTTATCCCGCTTGCTCTGTCGGTGCATCTCTTCAGAGCAATTGAGCTGGAAACCAGTCACAACAACATTCAAGTAGGTACTTTAGTTGAGTAACATAGGTACCTAATGCAGTTTATCCTCGGTTTCCTTGGAACATGAGTTTGAGGCCAACTCTGGGTATTCTCGCTCGAAAGCCGTTGGCCTGGCTTCGTAACCTACGATTCCAGGAAACTATAGCTGTTCACGCTCAGATGAAAATGGCATTAGCAGTCTCTGTCACCCAATCTAGATGCTTTGCGAATACAGAAGAGACTACTATTTCTGTCTTCTGTGGTTTCAAAGCATTGGATTGCACTGCTTCTGCCTGAAAAGCATGTGCAATAAAATTAACCTAAAGACCTTGTGCGGAGTGATGTTAGCAGGAGCATGTGTATATTATTCACAATACATGACTACGCGGGACGTAAGATGCCGACCTTGAATTAGAATAAGAACGTGCACGTGGAACTTGAAAAAATATTATGTAGAATGTATATTATTGTATAGTAAGTAGTAACCAGTAAGTGCTGTGCATGTACGCATATGACGCCGAGCACCGCCGTCATGATAGGCGAGAACAGCAACCCGCCGTTCTTGAAAGCGTCACCCATCGCCAGCAGTCCACTGCCGATGTTGCCGCGGAATAAATGCAGCATTGTATCTCCATATCTGTAAAAAACAAACCGCAGTACCTTGATACCCGGGACGGACCACTATATATAAAGGTCAAAAGAAAGCGCATTCACGGTTAGGTTAGGTTAGGTTAGTTGTTGGGTTTATCCACTTGTAACGTTATAAAGATTGATCAAATAAAACTTTGCAAAATCAAAATCTATAAGCATTTATTCAGTAAAATCACAAGGATAGTTTTATAATAGTAGATTGTATCATAAGGGAGCAAAATTATATTTTTACGGCGATGGCGATTTTTTGAATCCAGAGCGAAGTGAAGGATTCTAGAGTAGAATCCCGAGCGTAGCGAGGGATTCTTTAGTAGAATCCTGAACGTAGCGAGGGATTCAAAGTACTTCGCCCGAGCCAAAAATATATTTTGCGCCCGAGTGGTACACTCTACTTTTCATCACCAACTATGAGAAAATAAAAGGCGCCTCATATTTTATTGTAATATTATTATTTAATAAAACATATATAGTAACAACTAAAATGAAAATAAATAGTATCTATAATGAAAACCACTTATTTCTTATGTTTTCTATTCGTTCGATTTCTTTGGCGCTGAACACTAAGATGTTCCAAGTTCATAAAGTGCGCGGCAAAGTCTATAAAACGATTTCTCGTGAGCCTAGAAGAACGGACAAGTAACTAAGGCGTGGTTCCTTGGGCGTTTTAGTATGATCCTTCTTACAAAGAAATATACAATTCCAAGTTGAAATTCTATGTACCTACCTACAAATACATGAACACTTGAATACACTCACGAGGTAGGGTGTGTGACTTGATGCGGTACATGCTCAGCTGAAGCCTTTCCGTGTTCTGCCTCGTGCTGGCCCTTGATGATCTGCTCCTGCGACTGGAACCTGCCGTTACCTTCTGATACGCTGCAACCAGGCATGAACAGATTACAGTATTGTTTTTCAGTGATAGATATTCATAAAACGTTTTTAGTTTGATTTACCTACATATTTCTGCTATACAAGTATGTAGGTACTTAACTACTTAGGTACCTACGTCTAAAAAAATAATTAAATGATACAACTTTCTATAAAAATAATGTATATATTTTCTTACAGTCATATTAAGAAACAGTAATGTTCATGTTTCCAAAGATAAGGGTTACAAAGTACCTAACATGAAAACTATTTTCCTGTTTTATGTACGGCAGTCGATTGAGTGTTCTAAGTATCTAACGCATCTATTCGATGATAATATGGATTTATCTAACCAGCTACAATAATCTACCTTCTTTAATGTTTATCTCTGTGAAGTGCTCAAGAGTGTCCGCGACACAAATAATATGCTCTAATAAAATCACGTAGACCTACTTAGTGCCTGTCTAGTTATTACACACGTGCAGTCAGTGTTCATATCATAGATCATGATAGAGATATGCATGACGAAATACCTAGGATTGAAGTTTGCCGTACACATACACATACTCGAATCAACCAACATAAATCACTGTGTGTCTAAATACACTATTTTGTCATTCACACTTTTTAAACACATTTAGTAAGTATGTCATCGTTACTAATTTTATTACTCCATCTACAGCAATGGTGCTGAGTTGTCGACGTTTTCACTGCTGTCCTGCAAGGACTTGATATTTTAAAACAATCTGTAAAACGGTCGGAGAATCTGGTTTATTTGTCTCTGTGCTTTCCTCGGGCGAGTGATGTAATTCGCTAGCGCGGTTCCGAATCCTGACGCAGCCGCTGAAACGGCACTCTGAACAGGTCTGTTCTGGGAGACATAACCTTGGTTGTAGTCCTGCTGGGGATAGCTGTTGAAACCTCCGAATTGCTGGCCGTTGAAACCTTGGTTTCCGTGGTTTTCGTACCCTCCGTGGCTACCGTGCCCTCCGTGGTTACCATGTCCTCCATGACTACCGTGGCCTCCATGGCTACCGTGGCCACCATGCCCGTGCTGTTGATGTTGTTGTTGTGGAGCATATTGCGGACCTCCTCCGCATCCAATATAATAGTTATTGACTGGGGCATTTATATAAGTGTAGTCTGGTTGTCCAAAAAGCTTGTCTCCGAAGCCGAAGGTTCGTCCGTAGCCGCAGGGGCTGTACTGCTGTTGCTGTTGTTGTTTCTTTCGCTTTTTGTGTTTGTGCTTTCTCTCCAGGTCACTGTCATCGATGTCTAGATCCAAGTCTCTGGTTTCGCCCTCTTGTGCTGCCACAAGCAATGCAGAGCATTGAAGAAGTAGAAGAACGGTTGCTGCTTTCTGGAATAAAAACATTATTGTTAATTGTTAGCATTGTCTGATAACTTTATATTACATATATATTGACAAGCAATCCTGTGTAAGTAATTTATTTTTTTCATTACCTAGTAATAATATGCTTAATCGTAATAATCATCTATGTTATACGCAAATGCCCTTACAATAAAGCACATTACTTAAAGTAAATTAAATAATTATGAAAACAACGGTTACTTACCATTGTGCTGCTTCTTAAGAACAAGTGTTCCGGCTGGTAGACCTTGTGGTCTGCCAGATACTGGCGCCTCCTTGTTGCTAGTGTTTCGACCCAAAAGTGAAAGTATTAACATAATGTTACAATATAGCCTTAGCGCGACCTACGCTGTGACTTGACTCTTGGGGCAATCTTTATTCCGTAATCTAGCCTAATTGAAATAGGTACATAACTGCTACTATTGTACTGGATCAGAATAGCGAGGATTACAAAATCCTGTTTTGATGACAATTCTTAAAACTTTGAAAACGTTATCTAAGCAACCTAAGTACCTATAACCTCTTCAAAAAGGTACCTACACCTACCAACACTAGTAGTTAAACGACGAGTTCTTTTGTTTTTATTTTATTGGTCGGATGCGTCTGTCGATTATATCCTGACCTGTAGGTAGGTAAATAATAGATTTAGGCATCTATCTCAATGCATCTTCCTAACAATACCGGCCTAACTAGTTAATTGAGTAGGTATACGTTTACCTATTCAAAAAACTTGAATCTACTGTTATTGAAGTGAAACTTGACGTAACCAAGGACGTATTGGCAATATCATGTGTTATAGAATGGAAATCCAACTTGATTTGGTCAATCAGTACCTACCTAACCTACTCAACCTAACCTAGGAACGCCTTACTTGGTATCATGGTATAGTAGGTAGTTGCTATTTTGCTAATGAAACACCCACGCGCACGGCACGTGTTTGGCGTGCGACTTCTCACGAATTAGCGTTCGACATTATTTTGACGGGAACTTACTGACCTAAATGCTATGGTTTAATAGGTACTGCTTTTCTGCACTTGATTTTGTACTTACCTTTCTACTAAGTATTGTTTATAAGAGGTATGGTATAAGCACAGAATATTAGTACAAGTAGGTAGTTTAAGTAGGATAAAGTCAACAAGACAGCAATCCACAAGGCTCAATAAACTTTGTTAGGTAGGTAGTAGGTACCTATGCCGTTGGTTTCTTACCTGTCATCTTGAGTGAAGGACACCACGCTGCCGCTGATATGGCTTATCTTCACTTTTTCATTTGTTTTCATTTTACCTAAAACAAGGTGAACTTCATTATTGTGCTGTAATAGTTAGGAAGAGAGTGCCTCTGTCCAGCGGACAAGCCGGTTGTTTCCAAACGATGGTGATTACCTAGTTCTCGTCTCTTACAACTAGAAGTAGATAGGTACCTAGGTAAAAAATCAGTGAAGCAAAATATAAATTAGGTAGGTAGGTAGTTAGTGTAGGTTTAGGTACCTAAGTTTTTTAATTCATAATTATTTGCGTAGCCGCACCTCCCATGACGCCAAATATTTAAGGAGTCATTAACATTTTTACAAAAAGTCTTGGAAAATCCGGTTTAATTACAGGTCAGCATTGTCATCATCGACCTATCAGTAGAGTTCTCGACCACCGTTCCAATCGGATCTATAGATTTTGACAAAAATCCTGTCAGTAACAAAATGACACAATTTCTGTCAAAATCCAGATCCGGTTTGGAACGGTGGTGTGTCAAGTCAAGAGGCCCTACAGGCCACAGGGTCACTGCAAAACGAAGTATACTACCTACCTAACTTCTGTCTCAGAGGGCAACAGTAACAGTACCGAAGAGGCGCTACTGAGCTCAGTCTTGGTCCTTTTCATTCAGTGTTAGCAAAGCCTTGCAGATATAATAATTATGTGAGGAATTATTGTTCCTCTCTGTTCTTGACGTAAGAAACTTTATACATTTGTAAAGTCTTGGTAGCGTATGCGGGTCCATTCCGGATAAACGGCTCACACGGATGACTTCCCACGTGCGACTGATGAGTTGATGAGATAATGTACTTATATTGTTAAATAGCCTAATTTCACAGTTACCAAGTCCGACGCTCATTTTAGAATTACCTGCGATGATAATCTCCTTTATCGCACACATTTTGAATAACGACCCTGTCGAACGAATGGGCATGAATGAACATACCTAAGAACCTCACTACCAACAATGGCTCAAAAGTTCACCTGTAGTTACCTACCTACCTCATAATAATATCATTTTTCGTGTTTCGCCTTCGATCTTCAGACGTGGTCTTTTACGCCTTGTTTTTACGCTTTGATTTCAAGATACAAGATACAAGATGTTTATTTGCATAAATAAGTGTTACAATTTGGTCTTATATGTAGGAGGCACTTTTCAACTTATTCACTTTTTCCAGGTATCGCAAATGTTTTGGGCGCTTAAACTTAGGTAGGTAATTAATAACATTAATTTTGGGTAGGTACATACCTTTGGGCATGCACTAAATTTTAAAACATTTTTCCTTATCTACTACTTAACTAGTTCTTACTTAGGGTAGGTATACTTTTTACTAATTATATACTTAAATTTATTATGGCTAATATGTTTATTAGTAATTTCCATTATGTCTCTTTCTACAAAGTAGACTAGGCACTTATTGTCTATATTGAGAATATATAGTTTCAGAGATGTAAAACCCAGACCCAGACTCATGTTTTTGGGTGCAGAAATCTTGCAAACATATCGATGCTGTGAGATCTCAGCGGTCACCGAGTGATTGACCTACGAGTAACATCAATATGTACGGTTAACTACCGGAGAATGGCATAAAAGGATAACACAATACCTAGTAGGTACCTTACCTACCATTAATTTAATTCTCGTGTGGTTTTATGCGGGCACTGCGTTTACTTACTTAAGACAGGCGGTGGCGGCGGCCCTGCGATCTTGAAAATATCAAATCACGGTTTTTTTTACCTAGTTTTACTAGGTACATACAATTTAGGTAGGTACTTACAGACAGCAAATTTTGTAGGTGAATCTCTACTTTCTTTTAGCGAACAATTCAAAGAAAAGTTGTTTTTTTCTGTATTCATTGCTTAATAAAATACCTAACCTAGCTCATTTTATTAATGTTTTTACTTTGATGTTTGTAATCTTATTACTCTGTCAATAAACCGATTTGTTTTTTTTTATTTGAGTCGGTAACTAGATAGGTATACTTGCATAATTGTCCCTTTAAAATTTCATCAAAATCGATTAAGTTATAGTTAGGTAAGTATATACATACCTCTTACCAAGAATAACTGGAAAAAGAACATAAATTATGTTCTTTTTCTAGTTATTCTTGGTAATAATATTATTATTTACGTAGGTACCTACCTACACGACATTACTTTGCATACTTTGCTTTCCTGTGACTTTTCAGTGATATTTTACGATCAAAACACAGTCCTAATGAACTGCCATCAAAAAACTGAAGCCATGAAACTGTAGCTGGTTGATCGGTCAGTTTTCAAGTTATCTAGAAGTTAATACAAAGGAACATCAAAATCTGACTGGAGTTTTGAGTAAATACATTTTCACATTTAGTTGCTCCTCCTCACGTGTTTGTGGCTTATTCCAGAAATCCCCTTCGTGGTCCCCCTGCGAAGGGGATTTATGGACATTTGGACCAAATCGCTATGACTGCCGGCGAGGGATTTTTGAACAAAAAGTCTATAAATCCCCTGATGGGTAAAACTAGTGGAATTCTTATTGGTAGGTACGTTAGGTGGTTTTCATGAAATGAACACGATAAGGATTCTGCGATTTGTAAACGTTAGGAATGTTTATGTAACTGCGTATGCAAGTAGGTAGGTACATAGGTAATCGAACATTCGGTAAATGAAGAAAGTGAATTTTGTGGTAAAAGGCTCATTCATGGACATAACTCATGGACGCAGCATTGGCTCAGCACTTCCTTATTGGAGATGCTCGAGTTATCCTCGAGTAACATCAGCTTGTACCAAATGTACTTTTTATAATAAAAAAAAACAACTTCATGTGGTAAAACTGTACTATAGGTACCTATACAGTTTGTATAATTTGTAAAACTGCGGAACCAGAAAATTTTTAGCTAACCTACCTACCTAATATCCCTTTTTAGCATGGTAAAGGAGTATGGGAACTGGAAGAGCGCTGCTGCCTTGGGTTGGGGTTGAAAACTTGCGCGTCTGGTTGAGTTGAGAAAAACCGAAAGGCACTTTTTTAAATAATATATATGTATCCATACAGAAAAGATTCTGTATTCCGATGAATCCAGGGTCTAAAGACCCTCAAAAAGCCAGACATTTTCGCATTTATACATTGGATAAATGTGCACTGTGACTGAATGAGAGGTTCCACTAGCGATGCGTACTGAAAAATGTGCGGACAATTTCCCGATTGTACAGCGCAGCGTTAGCCTTGGGCACGATGGGCACATTGGGCACTCGCGTCACGTGCTTCTCTTTGTGCAGTGATACTACGATAGCTCTAGTTGACTTCCTACCTGACATTGGCACATGAATTGTTTTCTATTCTATAGTCATGCGTCCATGCGTCGACTCTTGCGGCCACTTGCACGCATTGCACACGACGAGAGTTGGTTATAAAACCGGAGTGTGATCACATTTTCGTTAATTGATAAGTAGGGTGCCGTTCAATAAAAAGAAATAAAGAACAAAGGGTAATTTCATTTTTTATTTTTTTTATATCGCGGTATAGTATATTATTAGTCCACGTTGGTTAAAAATAGGTGATATCTAAGTACCTACCTATGATATCTAACAAATTGTGCAATTTTTAATATATTATGTACCTACAATTTAGGTAAGTACATAAATTATATTGTTTAATAAAGTGAGATCTACAGCTTTTCTGGTAATTTGCCAAAATATTGTGATTTTGGCATTATTTCTTTCCATATCATCTAACCAGAGCATTGAGTTTCATACGAGCTCGTTGGTTGCATAGCTTCGTATAAAATGCTACTTATTTTAAGGGGACACAACATTTGGTTTCCACTGAAATTCATAAGTTTCATAGATGTTGATGACGTCATAAACATTACACATGAAAGCTACATCAACGCAGAATCCAGATATTATTTTTCTGGTTGGGTGTAGGTATATTTACCAATTATACGCAAACATTTCTTTTACAGATTAAAGAGATCATGCTCATCAGTGCTATGTTTACACGAAATGATACCTACCATATCTCAACCAGGAGTGTGCGTAGGCATAATTAAATTAAATTTTATTTTAGCGACATGATCTTTCCAGTTTAAATGTGTAGGTAAGTATCATTGTTAATTTCTCCTGGATTAATCGCATTTTCTGAGCTTGCTACACCTATATCCTCCAAAGTAAACGCTTGGTCGCTCATTCCTGAAATAACCTTTTTAATGTGTGTCCTCTGGGTGAAGGGACTCTTTCCAATGTTCCACCTTTTAGTGGCTCATCATACTTTCCTACTGGTTTTGAGTGTCATCGATGAATACTTTTCGAACACGGACGAAACGTGTTTGAAATCGCAGCTAGGTACCTAACTTAGTACGTATGTAATCCCTCTGGGCGTAGGTAGCCTTCGAACCAGTATTGAAAGCTGTTCACCTCAAAGGTAGGTTACGTTACATACAGCCTGCCATTTTATTATTTTGGTGAGTGAGTATACCTAAGTAGTACACATTGTCATTCAGAATGTAGGAAACAACATGTGTATAACTTTCAGCGTGATTCGTGTTCGACACGCGCTTGGCGGACATGCGTCAAACAACTTCTCGCTTACGTACACGTTACTTACCACATTTTAAAAGATATAAGTAATTACTGAACCGCAAATAAACAAAGTATTAGAGAAATACAAAAGTACAGCAAAAGAAAATAGATTTGATCCGAACAAGGTTTCGAGGAAAATACAACGACGAGATCATAGCTCGCTTCGCTCACTAGAATCCTTTATCTTATGTTTTACGATTTGTTATCACATTTTCGTTATTCAATTTATACTAGGTAGATAAACATTTACCTACTACATTCATCAAACTGTTAATAATACAAGTTAAACATAATACATGGCCGCTGCTTACGTCTCGCACAGTTGGCTCTATTAAGTAGGTACCTACCTACTGTATCAACATCTTTTATTGACTATAGTCGGTAATAATAAATGTTAGGTTATCCAATCAATAAATTCAATCATATACATATGCATAGAAAAAGAATACTCTTCACCTATGTATGTATGTATGCCGATGTCGAAGAGTTTTTTTTTCTGTCATCTAAGAAACTAGTAGTTCCACCAAAAATATTCTAATGCCCTCTCAGCTGACTTACACGAGCATGGTATAAGGTAGTAGGTACTTACTTACACAAGGGAAGGTTATTTACCTACATTATGTGTCTGCCATTGTCTTTTATTGCTAATGTGAGTTAGTTTTAGAAGTATTTTCTTACCGATAAGGAAAAACACAAAATCATGGTCAAACATTATTAAGCCAAGGCACATTTTATATAATGGCCAAGGTTAGCCGTCAACCTCGTCCGCGGTGGTGGCGTGCACACCACCACACAGTGTAGCTAATGTATCTATACCTAAGTATACAAAGGATTTGCACCTGCATGTATGAACGTACATACACCAGCGGTCAGTGGTCACTGGTGCCGTCGCTGTTGGCGCATCCTGTCCGAGAATGAAGAAAGTCTAGTGGGTCATAAGTTGATTACTTAGGTAGGTACTTAATCCTTTCTGTGTAGGTTAGGTAGGTAGGTACTCCTACGTGTCTTGACAGTTATCGCTGCGGCCTGCGGATGCCGAATGTGCCGCTAATGATGGAATTCATTCTTGTTATAACTGTTTTGTTACGACACCAGCGTATTTTTTTGTATTTTAATGATGCGATTAGTTTGAAATTGAGGACAGTTGAGATAAACCAGCTAAAACGTTTTTCCAAGGTTCTGTAGTTTTCGCTATCTTTTGCATGAGTCTGTGTTATATTGTATTGTCACTACGACCAAGACAGTAGTAAGTACCTATACCCTTACCGCCCAAATCAACCTCAATGGGGCCACCGGTGGGCAAAGGGAAGTGTAGCAGGCTTAGGTACCTAAGTATTGAAAAAGAAATTGACCCAATTTTAAAAAAGGCACTGCCGCTGCCGCGTCATTGGGCGTGGGTAAAAAGTGGCCGCTGTCTCATTTAATAATATCATCTGCTTATGATGCAAATGCCTACCTTGTTAAGTCCCAAAGTATGGTTCTAACAGCTAAGGTGTTAGATTTGTTGATTTCTTACCTAGGATGGTGGGTGCGGAACACAGGTGCGGATTATACAGCGTTCGCGCACGCTGATGTCATATCATTCAAAATCAAAACACAGGCTTGCTGTTCTACCGTAGGTACTTATTGTAGTGCTGAAGTATGCGATAGTATACCTAAATAGCCAGACGTACAAGTGTTTCATTTAGACAATCGCTCAATATACTCCGTGCCAAACCGTTTATTTCATACCTGAGAGCCAATTCTCTTAATAAAATCTGGTAAAACATAATTGTTTTTTTTTGTGGGGATGTTAAAAATCACAGAATGGTAGCCACAGTGACTTTTATGATATCATACCGAAATTGCAATGAAACTCAATTTAATTAAGTTTTATTAACAGAACTATCCGTCTAGTTCAATGTATTATTCAAGATTTCGTGGTGATCATAATGGTTGGCTCTCGGTTGGTAATCTAGGTACTATTATCTACTGGCCACACACCTGCAACCATACGCCTGGGTATAGTCTGAATACTAATGTACATAAGTAGGTGCACTATATAGGTGCATAATACATTATTTTCTGAGCGATAAGTCACGTGACCGACGACGATAGAGCCTTACCATACGGCGGCGATTCGCGGGGAACCCGTATTAAGTACATAATTGTAAGTAGCATCGATAAAATATTACTAGGTTTTAGTACTAGTACACATACCTAACTTAATACATATTTTATCGATGCCAATTTGTAACCTGCCTAAGGCATTAAAATAAGGTACCTTTGTGCCCTATGCTCTATCTATATAAAATGGCCTTTTATTTTTGGTTCATTTCGATTGTATTTACTTACTTGAAAATCGATTTTTTCTGTCCTAAATAAAAAATAATTGAATGTTGGGATTAGGTATTAGGCGCATGCCGCGCATAAGTATAGGTGGCTATGCAAGAAAAAAAAATTATGTATGCTCGGTAGGTTTTTGAAACATAATCATAATAACATAACATAATGATAATATCAAAAACTCCTGCAAGAGCCTTGATTCTGATTACTTAATAACTACATAAATGCCGAGCCATCATCGACTGGTTCCACCATTTAGTTGTTTAAAAAAATCTACTAAATATTATAACATCAACCAAACAGCTATGAGCCCTAGATAATCATTCTAGCAACTAGTTTTTACTGTGACCGCTTTGCAATTTACCTGATAGGTACAGCTAGGTAGGTACTTAAAATAAGTTAACTAAGTACCTCTTTATTTTACGCATACGAAATACTTACTTTGCCGTGGTGGACATTATCGCATACACCTGGATGTGCTATAGAAGTTGCGTCTAACATTTAAACTCTATTTGAGAATAGTAAAAAAAACATACCGGGTTGTTTGGCAACGATCGTGAGCGCGCGTACTAATATCCGCTAAGGCACGCCACACATGCGCACCAGCCGCGGTGCGTGCAGTTTCGCAACTAACTCGGAGACCGTGCGCCCGCGCCGAAAATACGATACCAAGCTTATGCACCTAGGTAAGTACATAGTTAGCTCGCGACACAACAATAAAAATGATGGTCGATTCACGAGCAATGAAGCATATCGCGGGTTCGATGTCTGCATCACGAAAACAGCCTTAACCTTAGATAAGAATACCTATCTAGACTATCTACCTCATCCGACAGGCACTGTATACGGACTGAAGACGGCCATCAGGCGGCCCCCCATCCGATGAACCGACGATGTGAAGATTGTGATGTCGCCGCGCCGCGCCTGTTCGACTTAGTGACGATTCGGACCAAATATTTTGGGACAAATTCTCCCAATCGTCACTTTTGATTTTAATAATTTTTGTTGTGACGATTCGGACAACTTTAAAAATAGCTGCATTGTACAGTCAGGTAAACAATTTTTAAGCAAAATGTGATATAGCTATTAAGGTGGTTCGATTTCCATATTAATTTATTTTACCAATTTGGGGGAAATTATATTATTATACCTAACAAGCAATTTTTATTTATTTCTTGAATCATAGAACTTAAAATCAAGATCTATTTTTTTGATGACAGTTGTCAAACTTCAAACGGCTATATCTCGGAAACTACTCACCCTAGAGTTCTCGTTTCAGAACTAAATGAAAGGTGTGATCAAGACCTATTTTTTTGATGACAGTTGTCAAACTTCAAACGGCTATATCTCGGAAACTACTCACCCTAGAGATCTCGTTCCAAAACCAAATGAAAGGTGTGATCAAGATCTATTTTTTTGATGGCAGCTGTCAAACTTCAAACGGCTATATCTCGGAAACTACTCACCCTAGAGTTCTCGTTCCAAAACTAAATGAAAGGTGTGATCAAGACCTATTTTTTTGATGACAGCTGTCAAACTTCAAACGGCTATATCTCGGAAACTACTCACCCTAGAGATCTCGTTCCAAAACCAAATGAAAGGTGTGATCAAGATCTATTTTTTTGATGACAGCTGTCAAACTTCAAACGCCCATATCTCGGAAACTACTCACCTTAGAGATCTCGTTCCAAAACCAAATGAAAGGTGTGATCAAGATCTATTTTTTGATGACAGCTGTCAAACTTCAAACGCCCATATCTCGGAAACTACTCACCCTAGAGTTCTCGTTCCAAAACCAAATGAAAGGTGTGATCAAGATTTATTTTTTTGATGACAGCTGTCAAACTTCAAACGGCTATATCTCGGAAACTACTCACCTTAGAGATCTCGTTCCAAAACCAAATGAAAGGTGTGATCAACAAAAACGCTCGCCTAAAAACATTAAACTTCAATTAAAATCCTACTTTATAGCTAATATTGAAAAGTATAATAATACTTACTATTTAAAAGCTAATCAACCTACCTACTTACATACTTACCTAACTAAATAGCAAGTAAACAAATTTATAACTAAAACAAGCTACCTAAGTAAATGGAATGCACTTTGCTAGATCCTACTGATATCTACCTACCTATCTAATCAGGTAGCTACCTAACCTACCTAATGTATAAGGCTATCGACGCTAAGACCCATGTAGCATTATCCCTATAAACCTTGTGGTTTCCTTAGTGCTATATACAAAATAAGTTATGTTTTTTTAAACGATAAATAAATTAAAAAAATAAAATGAAAAATTATTGAATTGTGCATAGAACGCCTTGTTATGTAATAAAATCGAAAAAAGTAAAAAGTTTTAAGATATAAGAAAATCTAACGCGAACTCTAGGGTGAGTAGTTTCCGAGATATGGGCGTTTGAAGTTTGACAGCTGTCATCAAAAAAATAGATCTTGATCACACCTTTCATTTGGTTTTGGAACGAGATCTCTAAGGTGAGTAGTTTCCGAGATATAGCCGTTTGAAGTTTGACAGCTGTCATCCAAAAAATAGATCTTGATCACACCTTTCATTTGGTTTTGGAACGAGAACTCTAGGGTGAGTAGTTTCCGAGATATGGGCGTTTGAAGTTTGACAGCTGTCATCAAAAAAATAGATCTTGATCACACCTTTCATTTGGTTTTGGAACGAGATCTCTAAGGTGAGTAGTTTCCGAGATATAGCCGTTTGAAGTTTGACAGCTGTCATCAAAAAAATAGATCTTGATCACACCTTTCATTTGGTTTTGGAACGAGATCTCTAAGGTGAGTAGTTTCCGAGATATAGCCGTTTGAAGTTTGACAGCTGTCATCAAAAAAATAGATCTTGATCACACCTTTCATTTGGTTTTGGAACGAGAACTCTAGGGTGAGTAGTTTCCGAGATATGGGCGTTTGAAGTTTGACAGCTGTCATCAAAAAAATAGATCTTGATCACACCTTTCATTTGGTTTTGAAACGAGATCTCTAGGGTGAGTAGTTTCCGAGATATGGGCGTTTGAATTTTGACAGCTGTCATCAAAAAAATAGATCTTGATCACACCTTTCATTTGGTTTTGGAACGAGATCTCTAGGGTGAGTAGTTTCCGAGATATAGCCGTTTGAAGTTTGACAGCTGTCATCAAAAAAATAGATCTTGATCACACCTTTCATTTGGTTTTGGAACGAGAACTCTAGGGTGAGTAGTTTCCGAGATATGGGCGTTTGAAGTTTGACAGCTGTCATCAAAAAACTAGATCTTGATCACACCTTTCATTTGGTTTTGGAACGAGATCTCTAAGGTGAGTAGTTTCCGAGATATAGCCGTTTGAAGTTTGACAGCTGTCATCGAAAAAATAGATCTTGATCACACCTTTCATTTGGTTTTGGAACGAGAACTCTAGGGTGAGTAGTTTCCGAGATATGGGCGTTTGAAGTTTGACAGCTGTCATCAAAAAATAGATCTTGATTTTAAGTTCTATGATTCAAGGAAGAAATAAAAATTGCTTGTTAGGTATAATAATATAATTTCCCCCAAATTGGTTAAATAAATTAGTATGGAAATCGAACCACCTTAATGTAACCACACGCTGGCAAAGCAATTTAAATAGCTAAATCATATTTTGCTTAACATTTTTTTACCTGACTGTACTCAACGGCTTCCTTAATTTGATGTTCTCCGAATCGTCACAACAAAAATTATTAAAATCAAAAGTGACGATTGGGAGAATTTGTCCCAAAATATTTGGTCCGAATCGTCACTAAGTCGCCTGTTCTAGGCCGCTGTCAGTGGTCAGTTTTTCTAGGCATTTTAAAATCAGAATGAAAAACTGTGAAAAAACGAATCCTGTTACCTACCTAACGAATATTGTACGATTATTCTTGCGCTAAAATTTATAGCCTTCTTGGGTCTTGGTCTTTTCAAATTTAAGAGAAAAGGACGTTTTAGTGCTGTCAAATTACGTAGAAAAGTTCACAAGGAAAATTTAAACTTATAATTAATACAATATCAAACCAAAAACATTCTGTAAAAAAACTAGCCAAGGTCTCGATGGAGCTGCTTGTTTATCTCAAAAAAATAATGAAATCTAGGCAAAGTCGTGCCTCGTGGGATTTCACTTCTTTTTGTAAAAACGTGGGCATACAGCTGAGACAAGCTGAGGGTTCTTCATCAGATACCTACTTCAGACCTTAGATTTTTGACATCAAATGAAGAGACAAAGTTGAATATTTTTTGTAATGGCGCATGGCGGTATGTCGATCTTTAATAGTTTGGTTGGGCTCTTGTGTTTTCAAATAAGGGTCACCAGGTACTCCAGATCTTCGAATAACCTAGTTTTTATAGTTTTCCCTTTAAGTGGCCATTAAACCCTAACTCTGTACCAAATTTCAGCTCTCCGAGTTTATGGGAAGTACTAGTTCTATTCTGATGATCATGAGTGGGTGTCATAAATGCGAAACTTTGCTTTCGCTTATCTTCGGTTCGGAACTAAATGACCTACAGACTTGAATTTTTTTATTTTAAGTATTTGATTATACTAGCATTGGATGACGAAAATTTCTGCGTTCTGGTCTTATCCAGAGGTTCTCAAATAAGGGCCTGAAAATGCGGCGAAATGGGTCCAGTAAAGGATGGTACGGCAGTGTTTGCTTCGCGCTCGACTTGGCGGGGGGCACTGCCGTGCCCCCAGATTTACAAAATACACATGAAGCAGTTGAGCTGTCTAATAATTAGGTCAGTACTATTTATCCCAAATAATTAACAGGGTCGCTTGCGCATACTAGTAGCCACGGAATATCCAGCTAGTGCCAGTGCCTGACTACGAATTGACTGTCATCGATCTCAATTATTTTGTCCAGAACTTTAGCGAGCGACGTCTTAAAACCCAAGCAACAATGGAAAACAAAATATTTAAATTTGTCTTCCATCCGTCACTTTTTTGCGACTGGCAACTCACTTGTCAATAGACGTTGTTTCTTTCTTTTTGTCAGTGTCAGAAATGACGTACATTCGTCTGTACAACTGTAGGATGTTCGTTTCGTTCCTTCTCTTGGATTGTTTCTACTTCGTTCGATTCGATTGAATTTTACTTGCTTGCTATACTTGTTTTCTGTGAAGACAACCTGCACTCGCGCCGCGCGTTATAATACCTCTAACACAGGTCTTGTAAACCACAGAAGTAACTTTAATTGTGTGTGTATTAATTAGCCAGACGATGCCGGAAGCCCACTAGGTTGGTTTGTAATTTTACCAAACTTATTCCTTAGAATAACGATTCGAGCTCAAAGCCGTGCCCGAATTTTTCGAGCCCGAAATAACATAACTTTCATTTTTCGTTGCCTTTGTTTAGCTCTGCAGTTAGTAAACTGGTTAGAGTTTATTAAAAATAAGGGGCGGAAAAATAGGTAGATATGCTACCCAACCCAAATCACACAGAATGTCAACACAATCTTCAGCTCTAAACTCAAGGTTATAGAATCTTATTTTGTTTAGTTAAAGTTGACCAGGGCACTACAAGGAACTAATAAATAACAACTAGTAGGTACATAATATTAGATTATCTAGATTTACATCAATGGGATAAATATCAAAATAAACAACAATATTAGGTACTTTACTAAGTAGGTATTACTTAGGCAAGTATATGAATTTATAACTACATAATAATGTAAAATATAATAAATATTGCACTTACTCAACTCAGCTTTTATACTGAACTAGTCTTATGTGAAATAGGGCTTCTCCGGGGAGTATATTAGAGTGAAAATTAGAAGAGAAGCTAAGTAATAATGGTTCAAGTGGTAGCTCTCCATCTCCAATAGTCAGAGCCATCACAAGATCATTTGATCACAATGGAGTGTGTGAGCGGTGTGAGGTCAGCGGTCAGGAACTAAGCAAGTATTTTTAATTTCTAATTAATAAATAGCAATTTGTTCCAGATCATAATGGAACGGTTCCCGCTCAAGTCTTCAGCAGTCAAAGCAGCTTCTACATACCAGTCAGTCTATAAAAAGGTAAACAAAAATTCCAAATGATAAGTACACTTGACTTATAACATACATAATATTGATTAGCACAGTGAATGTGATCGGTGAGCCAACACATTGTTCTAAGCAGAGTTGCCTAACATTAGGTGAGCCATTCATTTGGTTGTTTCTGCATTACGTTATTGGGTATAGTATATCTACAAGCATAATTATCAAAACAACAGTAGACCATGGTTTGTTTATGAAACAGAAGACTATTTCATTTTGTAAAACTCTATCAATTTTTTCCGACCATGACTTGCCCATACACACGTAATGCCAAAACACCAACGTAACACTTTCCCAGTGTTACCCGCAATTTCGCCAATGTCACGTTTAAAACAATAATATCTAACGTTTGACACTCAGATTACCAAGATAGTCCTGAGGCTTAAAGTTTTACCTCTTATCAATGTGAAAAGCACAACAATTTTTTATTCATTATTTTTACTATTACACAACAAAAATTTTACAAAAATGAAATTCTGGCCTAATAGCTGAGTACCCTAAACTAAACTAACGAGCGTGTATAAAAAATTATGACAATGATGATCTCGGCCTCAGCTTATGTGAAGCCGCGTTGTTTTTTTGTCCATTGAGGGCGTGCCCATCACACTACGTCTATTGAGACGTAGGTAAACTGCACTGGCACTCATACCTTCAAACCGGAACACAGCAATGCGATGGATATGAAATCAATTCACGACCTTCGTTGGTATCTGAGAACTAATAACATAAAAGATGTTTTATAAACATTGCCGGGATAATGTTATGACTGAAATACGACTGAAATCGTATATACCACTCGTTTGTAGCTTAGGGGAACATATTAGATACTCATCATTTACAAGGAATATCCCCTTAGTCTTCTCTTGATTCCGTGCTTCGGGGACTCCACTGCAGTTGCGCAGATCTTTACTCCAGCATTCAAAAACAGAAGCTGAGCAGTTCGCCAAACCGTCAAACGCTTTTGAATCCAACACCAGACGAGCATCGTTTATGAATTTGAGGATTCGTCGCCTATGGATAACTTGGTCTCTATTACCCAGTTAACCCAGATAATACGCCTCCCTCGCGAATGCTGCACAATAGAATCAAAATATAACAAGAGGTATACCTAACCTATGTCACCCTATGTGCAGTTACGAGTGCGCAAATTGACCGGTCAATGAATCACAGCGTAGGCACTCTTGAATCCAATATTCAATTTGAATTGGCATAAAGTTTTGTATGAATAAGTATGATTCTTTTTACATGTTTGGTACATTATTGCAATGATTTACAGGACCAGGTAGGTACCATTAAAGAGGTAAAGTGTATGTTTTTCCATGCACCTGGACGTACTAATTGGATGAACGATGAATCTGATTTGGAAGCAGTGCACCGCTCAGTGGTACTCATTCTCAGTACCTAGTCGATCAATGGCAGTCTCACATCTGCAAAGTCACTGTAGTTTATTGTCTTTTTTCCCTTTCGCCGTGGCTTTTCTTGAAGCGAGAAAGTGCGGGTCGCAAAATACTTACATTCTAAAATAAATTATGACTCATTTCGTTTTAAGCAATAACTGTATATCTTGAGCGAATGCAGCTAGTGCATTTATAAAATAGTTTAAGTTTCGGGAAGTAACTAAGTAGGTGACAGATTACTTTTCGTAGAAATACAATAGTATAATATGCTTAAGTAAAAATCTGGTAGTTCATCATGATCATCAGCACTTATAAGAAGTCCATTGCTAGACATAAAAATTCTTTGTAGATTTACAGGACCACAATCTTGAGCAGTCTCCATCCAGCAACTTCTAGCGCTAAACTATTATAAACCTGTTTGATAAATAAATTGGACGTAACTCGATCAACACAGTAACATTCGTAATCCTAATTTCACCATTCACACTATTTGGTGTAGGGTGGAAACGCAACAAATGGACGAGGTAATGGCATCCATGCGTCCGGCGAGGAAGATCTGATAGACATCACACCGGGGCTGCAGCAAGCATCAGACTCCTCGACCACGCCCACCAACCACGGCACCTTTCAGCTCTACGACCACGGCAGGAACTCTACAGCCAGCGCCAATTGTACGTTCAATGACCTAAAGTATATTACCGTTTTACTAGTGAGTCGGAGTTAGGAGTACGGACCACTTCCAGAAGTCCTGTCCTGTTACAAGGGACTGAAAAATTAGGTAAAAAACCAAAAAGGCAAAAAAAATGATTACGTACTATTATCAAAAAATATACCTGCTGATTGGCTGGGAATGGATTGGAGCCATTCCAAGCATCTTGTCCGAGACGCCACAATCGCCTGTCGTTTGTCCAGAGTGTCCTTCACGTCATTGAGAGCCGTGCGAATTGTTCAGTGTGGCTCAGATTGCTGATTGCAGTGAATGACCGCAGCTAAGGACTAATACGATTACAATAGGCATTACTTGAATCTGCATTCGTCCAATTCTAAGACGACTCTCTGATTCTGTTTCACTTTGGCATCGACATCAGCTACTGACGCGACGTGTTAGTTACGATGGCGTTCCGCACGCGCTTGTGGCGGTGTAAGTACTTACCTACATTATATAAACATTAATTAACCCTGCTTGGCAAAGAATTGCTCAGAAAATGTTTATAATCTTGCGGTGTTTGTCGAAGTCCTATTAGTTTTGTGCAGAGTACAGAGTACCTATAAAGAAAATGCAGTTCCTAATATTAAAACTAAATATTTGTTTCAAGAGTAACTCGAATCAATATACTAATTTCTAAAAACAAGCTTTTCTTTAATATTCCGCAGGACTATTATAATATCAGAGGGCACGAGTTATTGTTTCAGCTCCGTCAAATAATAAATCTTAGATAATTCATTGTTGTGTATTAGCATCAAACAAATCAATTTGGGCTAAATAAGATATAAGAATAAGAGCTCAATAATACATAGTACTGCCAAAATACCTATTGCATTAACTAACATACTTATTTTTTTTATTCAAGCTGACATCGCGCAGTACTTCAGTTCTTCCGTTGGTAAGCGAGTGTCTTAATACAATTCATAGTTGCATCATCTCATTTATAGGCATTGGGTTTATTAAAAAGAATCTGTTTAAAAAGTCTGTAAATCTGTTAATACTAATCATTGTAGTGGTGCCTAATCAGATTACTAGATAGGCACAAGTTTACGCACAATTTCGATACATTTGACCTCAATATTTAGTAACTTTATCCGCCGAATGTCTACTTGTATACTTAAGTCGGCACATGATAAATTGCGCGAGTTCGTTGACCGGCTACAATTTCAGGCATGTAAATAAATACTTACCTACATCTAGATGTTTGGATAAAAACCTTATCGATTCATTTTCTGATAAGCTAATCGTGTAACTATACCAATTGACTCAACCGGTTAGTACAGTTTCGGAAGCGTGTGTAAATAGTGCCTGCGCCAATGGATCACGTCGAGATAAATCCAGGAGATACAGAACCCCTCATTCGTGATGATGTAGGTAAAAACAGTTTTACATTAATAATTATACAAAAACGATCTTTTAAAATGTGATTCAGTAGAAAGTGAAATGCTAAGTCGAAGCACGTGACCGCGGCCGCGTCACCAAAACTCGGTGCTCTTGTTGCTCTCAAGTGTCAAGGTTGCTTGTTTATGACTCGAACTATATTTTGTTAAGTTAAAAAACTATATTTTTAAAATCAATTAACAAATAGATTTTAAAGAATGCAAGTATCTAAATGCAGTTGCAAAATATTATAATAAAATTCTAGGTATGTAACTGAACTCTCGCAAAAGTTACAAAACAAATAAGTTGTTAAAAGCACCTTAGACAATCCTAAAGTGTTCATGAACTTATGTTGCTGAATGTACTGAAATGAGTTTACTGTAAAATGTCCACAAAATAATAAAATAATTTTATTGTAAATGTAAAAATCTAGACATGGCAACCCTGACCTGAGTTTGACGTTTTTGATTTTGACACCTGACTGACGTTTCGTTCGTCCGTGTTTGTTGGCGATACATACAGTAGGTAGGTAGTACCTCCGATCCGATCATCATTTGTTTGGAGATCTGTTGAATTTCATGGTTCTTTTGTTTAGATTACGTACCTATTTTTCCATTACTAAAATACAGAAGTGTTTTGTTGAAAAGTTCCACGTAGCAAAAAGTACTACGGGCTGCAAAAGACCGCTAGCATTAGTGATAATGTGAAACAGATCGCAAGGGGAGTTAGTTTTCAACTAAATTTTCTTATATTCGTGGAAATTTGTTTCAGGGGACACAATCATGTTCTCAGGAATGCAAGGTTGGTGCAATTTGTCACACAATTATTACTGATTTTATTACCCGTATTTATGTAGTAATTAGACAGTGAAGAAAATAGTGTGAAGTGTAAAACACCTAACATACTCCTGTCACGTGAAAAGTGAGCCTAAGTATGCATAAATTAATATTTAGATGTGCCTACTTCCCTGACATATCCTTACCTATACACTTATCTGTAGGTACGATTTCCAATATCATTGATGTCAATGAACTATATTATATGGTTTTGTTAGTATAAATAAAATAAATGGGTTTCACCAACTCCAAATAAACTTATCGTCAGATAAAATGGGGGAGGGGGGTATTTTGTTTAGTAAACATTTAATATTTATTATTGTTGTTTAGCAGATGATGATATCCCTGGCATTGGCCAATATGAGGACTTCCACACAATTGATTGGCAGCGAGACATTGCTAGGGATCGGATGAGGCACAGATACATTGTCAAGAAACGACAAGACTCATGTTGGGATCTCGTAAAGGTAATATATTATACATATAAATATCTAAAATTGTTGGACTTCCTGGCTCATCAGTCTTGATCTCTATTTATTCATTTGCTCCAAAATAATAATCCACAAAAGAGTGTGTTGAAATTGTAGGGTTGTGTTGTACCATTAGGTTGGGTATTTTATGTTTCACAGTACTGCTTTGAATGAGACCATCCACCGAATGGGGCAGGTGGTCAGCCTTGTAGTCTTTGAGCCACCTTCGGTAATCATTGTTGTCCATCTTTCATCATTCCTTCTTACCACGTGTCCCGCCCATCTCGTCTTGGCCACCATTCGGTGATCGTTGTTGTCCATCTTTCATCATTCCTCTTTTCCACATGTCCTGCCCATCTCGTCTTCAGGCTTGTGTGCATACCTACATCTACAACTTTTGTCCGGCATCATCAGAGATGACATTTCGCTTTGGTCCACCAAAGCTTGTTCTTATCTGATTTAAAAAAAGACCCAACCAAATAAAGTAGGTACTTAGCACCTACCTACTTACACATGGTGCCGCCTTCCCATTATCTATTATACTATAGGATGTAACAGGATTGCATTGTTGGTTACATGATAGGTATGATAATGTACCATTATATGTATATTAGACTATGTGTGCATTGTGTTGTCATTGTGTGTCAATTGTGCTGACTAACATTTCCCACAAGGCCAGTGTGTTTGTTATAGCTCAGTGTGCTTGAAACTGCTCCACCAATTTTCACCAAACATGGCTAAGAACCATCCCAGATAAATCGCCCTTCTTACAGAAAAACCGGATTCAAATCGAAGCTCTATTTACAGAGGTTTGATGGCATAGATAGACAAACCGACAAACAGACATACAACGCCGTCAAACTTATAACATCCCTTCTGTTTTTCCTGTGTGGGGGGTTAAATAGTATACAAAGCAGTACAATACTTGAAGTTTTGAAGCCAATATTTTTCGAAGTACTGACAGTGTCTGTTCTTTTCCCTCTGTTTTTGATTTTATTACTCACAAATTAAGTTCTTTTTAGGTCAGTACACACGGGGTGCGTCGTTTGTTGCTTTGCCGAACTTGGCTGGCGCACTCTAATGACTCTAGATAATATTTTGAGTTGTAGACCAATGTGTGAACCCTACCAATTGTAAATTTATTCGAGTACGTCCTTTTGTTTAGTAATCTAATTATTTTATATTAGGGCGCACACGACGCATGGTCGGGCTGGGTCTGCGTCCTTCTAGTTGGTGTCTGTACCGGCATAGTTGCCGGGGTCATTGACATCGGTGCCTCCTGGATGACGGACCTCAAGTTCGGCATCTGCCAAGCATTCTGGCTCAACCGCGAGCAATGCTGCTGGTCCGATATAAACAATACAAACTTTGAGCCGGGGAACTGCTCCCAGGTAAATAATCTTGAAAAGGTTTAAGTGGTTTACGAAAGAGAACTTAGTTGCCCCTGTTTCACTTGGCAGGGGTCGGCTTTGTCACTAGATTTGGTACTACAAATTATTGTCCTAGTATGTGAAATGTCCACACTTTCAACTTAAGTGCTGGAAGAGAACTCTTGGAAGGGGTTAAGCTCGCCTATGTACATGTTTAAAGGTTAAGTTTTCTGATAAATATTTTGTACCATGAAGAAATAATGACAATGTGTTTTTTATTATATTTGTAAGGTATTTAATCAGCCACTTGTCTATTTTCTGCAGTACAAGCATTTGATTAGTACGGGAAAGGATGACTGTGAATAAATCACTTATATATTTGATGTATTTGTATGACAGTGGTCGACATGGCCGCAAGTGTTCGGCGACCGCGCGGAGGGCGCAGGAGCTTACATAATAAGCTATCTGTTCTACATCGCGTGGGCGTTGCTTTTTGCAGCGCTTTCCGCTTCACTCGTGAGGATGTTCGCACCTTACGCCTGTGGATCTGGTATGTGCCACATCATTATGTACTATTTTTTTAAAACAGTTTATTTCGTAATAGGTGTCGGTCTGTATTGGGACAATAATATTAGATGCTTCAAAACGATAAATAGCTTGATTTTATTCAGAACAGTGCCTCAGAATAATGCTCTGGAATAAAATTCTATCAAGTTATTTCTACGTAGGTATTGAATAAAAAATACTTGGCAACTAATTGTTGGTAAATCATAGGTTCCCGAATGGCGAACATGAAACGAAAAGGGAAGGCTCGCATCCGCAGGACGGACGACATTGTTCGGATGCCGGGAAGTCGATGGATGGGCAATTATGATTTTTAAGGATAGTCCCTGTAGACAGACAATACATCCTCCGAAGCCTCTAAGAAGCTTCTGTGCTTCTGGTAGGAATTCAGGTGAAGCACAGAAGCTTGCCAAACCTAGCCAGATCTCTTCTGATTGTAAATATGGTTACGGAAGGCAACTACAAATGATACATGATAATAATATTGCAGGTATTCCGGAAATCAAGACCATCCTAAGTGGTTTCATCATTCGTGGGTACTTGGGCAAGTGGACGCTGATCATCAAGGTGGTCGGTCTGATCCTCTCCGTGTCTTCAGGCCTCTCGCTAGGCAAGGAAGGCCCTATGGTCCACATTGCTTGCTGCTTAGGTAAGTTCCCCGTACCTTGTTAGTATACTGGTTATTTGCACCATAGTTTTCGCAAAAGATTTTATACATTTCTATTATCTATATATTAATCTATTGTATTCATCTACTTATTGGATATCCAGGAATGTTTGTTGTTGTAACCATGAGCTCTTCAGAAACGCCTAGTAGATTTCGCATAGTAAATAGCACTTTTAACGTCGCGGGCTTCATCTAGTTTATAATATTAGTAGGAAAGGATGGTCTTAAACATTGTCTATCGTTGTGCAGGCAACATTCTATCGTACCTGTTCCCCAAGTACGGCCGTAATGAAGCCAAGAAGCGTGAGATTCTGTCAGCCGCTGCGGCCGCTGGCGTCTCCGTGGCTTTTGGCGCGCCAATAGGTGGCGTGCTCTTCAGTTTAGAAGAGGTTAGTGTCCCACTCTGACGTGTATCAATATCACGCTATTGTAGCAATGTAAATCAGCCTTAACTGTTTATGCAGAGCTGGCTTGGTACTGTATTTATAAATAGTGTACGCAGCTGTGTATACTCGATAATTTCCATACAAATATAAAATAAATAGTTTCTTACAGGCTACTAGGCAACTTTTTAAGGTAATATACTTGTAGATTCTCTTAAATGATGTCATACTTTTTTATTTACCAATATATTGCCATTACTAATGTCTAAGCTACAGTCACTACAGGTAGCGGATAGCTGAGGGTCGATATATATACAACTATCGGTAGTCAGCAAACAGCATGTTTATTAGTGAGTTCGTTTACGTATACTACAAAGTTGACGTAAACTAATATTATTGTGTAGAGATTAAGCAGCGCTCCTAGCGAGAAGTTTACAAAACTGATGATTCTCCATACATAATTACAGTTTACGTGACTTTACAGTGAACGTCAAACGCATGCAGTAGGATTGCAACATTTGCAACACTGTTTACATTTTTTGACAAATAAACAAAGTTGTTATGGTGTACTAGGTACGTTGTAAAGCTAAATAAAATTGAATGTGATATGGCATGGGTTAGTTGATGGCATCTTTAATTGCAGGTGTCGTACTACTTTCCTTTGAAAACGCTATGGCGCTCGTTTTTCTGCGCGCTGATTGCTGCGTTTATTCTGCGCTCCATAAACCCGTTCGGCAACGAACATTCCGTGCTGTTCTTCGTCGAGTACAACAAGCCTTGGATATTCTTTGAGCTCATCCCCTTTGTAGGACTTGGCATCATTGGGGTAAGTACTAAACATTATCAACAATCTAGTTACAATACAAGCTCTGCTTAGTTTGGCACTAGAGGGCGTTGTGCGACATGCCCAAATTGTCCAAGGATATTTATATTATCAAAAAAATATTGCTCGTAAGTACAAAATACACAAAATTATCAATTATCAATTGACAGGAAGGAAAATCAAATACACTAAATGTAACCAATTTAAAATCACTAATGTACAAAAGTGTGACGCCTTTCTAATAGAAGCATTATTTCCAGGGTTGCATCGCAACAATATTCATAAAGGCCAACATCTATTGGTGTCGTTACCGCAAGCACTCCAAACTCGGCCAGTACCCGGTCACCGAGGTCCTGGTAGTGACAGTAGTAACCGCCGTCATCGCCTACCCGAACCCTTACACGCGCATGAACACGAGCGAACTTATCTACTTGCTCTTCAACCAGTGTGGGATCTCCTCCACTGATCCACTGTGGTATGTACAAAAATACATGCTCTAAGTCGTAAACACGATTCAACTTTTTACCTTCGCCTTTACTGAGAGCCTGGTACGAGTTTTTTATGGAGACGCTGAGCGGATTTTTTGACACCATGCCCACACCCACACTATAACACTGAAAACTGGTACTAGGCCCTCTGTTAGAATGTCTGGTTGGGACGTGATTTAGATTGACATACAGATTTTCGTACAATATAGCTGTAATATCTTTTATAACACATTTGCTCGTAAAGGGTCTCTTATTTCACCAATTTCAGTATGGTGATGTATGTCATTACGCACTCGTGCGTTATGGTAATGTAAAACGTACGGTTTATCAAGATGCTCCCACTAAAACGAACGGCACCTTTTTTAAATCTTAGCAGAGTTTTTATGTCAGTAAAGTGGTCAACATTTTATGAATAAAATTGACTTTGGGAGATAAAAAATAAGCATTTAATTCTTTTACAAATTGTTAAAATTTTTCTAACTACTTTAACAAGTGATTCATTCGTATTAGAAAGTAAGGTAAAACGTACGGTTTATCAAGATACTCCGTCTAAAACGAACGAACCTTTTTTAAATCTTAGCAAAGAGTTTTTATAGCGCTGATGCGCGCGCATCGCTAATTTGTGATCAAGTAAAAATTATTCCCGCGCTTTTTCTTTTCGCTGTATTGTTTTTATTTGAAAAAGTTTTATTTATTTCCTCGCAAATGTGTTATAAAACGTCGTATGACATACGTGCGCTTTGAAAATTACAGCCTCTGCTTTCTTGTAGCCCTCGCCTACGGCTCGGGCTGGCAATATCGCCTCGGCTGTAATTTTCAACTTACCGCACTCGTATCATAATGTATTATTAAACAACACAAATCATAACATTTCTCGTAGTTGATATTGCATTACGCTTTATTTCTGGTTTGACAAACTTTACAAAAGAGTCAAAAATAAGGTTGAAAAATGGACGATTGCAATATCAACGACGCTAATGGTCGAATACTCAAACGCCACTCAAACCCCACTCAATTTAAGTTACGCTTAAATTATTGCCATCTCTTACAAATGAGTAATGTCAGACAGAGGCAGAGCAATTTTAAGTAGTACTCAAATTTGAATGACGTTTAAATATAGGTGTAATATATTGCAAAAATCATTGAAATACGCCACGGCATGTTCAATGTAATGTGTATATTTGCAGTGACTACAGCCGTAACTTCACGGACGTGAGTGCGGCTATTGAGAACGCTCCGGCCGGGCCGGGCGTGTACCGCGCCATGTGGCTTCTCATTCTAGCTCTCATTGTGAAGCTGGCTATGACGGTGTTCACGTTCGGCATGAAGGTGCCTTGCGGTCTCTTCATCCCTTCTCTCGCTCTGGGTGCCATTGCGGGCAGAATCGTCGGCATAGGTACATAATCTATCTAATTAATTGTACTTCATTCTGGTCTACTATAGACAGATGCAGCGGAATTTTTTCACCATCCAACAAGTAATGTCCTAACAGAGCCATATCTGGATTAAAAAAGAGTAAAGTTGAACTACTTGTTAGGTCTTTACATCGACAGTCGAGCCGTTATTAACTAAAAACTAACAATGGTTTTATAAAAAATTAAAACTCTTCTTCCTACTATCGAGAAATAGATGATGATTTCAAATCTGTACTAACTTGCGCTCTATACCATTCCCCCTCTAAAAAGCTTATTTTATTGACTGAAAACAGTGAATAAAAAGCACTTTTACTCACTGTTTTGGTGTTTGAATTTAGAACACACTAATATATTTGACCTCCATCTAATTATTGTTATTGCGCAATGAGGTTGTATAGCATTGGCTATACAACCTCCAATCTTTCTTTTTCTCGTAGTCATGGTATAAAGTATAGTATGCTCTTGAGTAAAACGGATTTATACCGAGGGCCATGAACCACTCACGTCGTTCAGGATTCTAACACTTGAATAACTCGCTACGCTCGTGATTCAATCATCATGAATCACTCCCGACGGTCGTGATTCAGTCGTTAGAACCCTTCACTTGCTCGTGTTTCATTTATGGCCCTCGCTTTAAATCCGTCTTTTATTTACTAGTTGCATAACATACTATTGTAGGTGTGGAGCTACTTGCGTACCAGTACCCGAAGATATGGATGTTCAGCGGCGAGTGTTCCTCTGGGAAAGTGTGCATCACTCCGGGACTGTACGCTATGGTCGGCGCAGCGGCGGTCTTGGGAGGCGTCACTAGGATGACAGGTATAATAAGACCGTGACTGTCAGTACGGGTATGCTAGTTATATTTTGTCTTGACATTATAATATAATATATAAAAATCAATCCCTATTTCCCTTGGTCACGGCATCACGTGATAACGGCTAGACCGAATTCGCTAATTCTTTTTTTGGTTATGTTTGCTTTTGTCAGGAGATGGTTCTTATAAGAAAAAAAATTGGAAAATTGCGCGGAAAATTAGAAAAAGACAGGACAACGTCGGTTGGGTCAGCTAGTAATACAATAAAATAACACCTAATTGTATTTACAACTTATGTATCTAATTGTTTAAACAAAAAAATCTTACAAATATAGCGGTAACTATTGTAATACTCTATTCAGTAGTGTCTAGTCGCCTCCTTGGCGTAGGCCGCCTTCACTTCGCTCCATAATTTTCATGCTCGTTTTGTTTCTTGGTATCCACTCCATTATTCGTTTTATCAGTCTACGGTTTTCCATTCTGCACAAAATGTCCTGCACATTTCCACCTTGGAAATGACCAATAAGTGCCAATAAATAGAGCAATATGAACATTTCAGTGTCCCTGGTGGTGATAATGTTCGAGCTGACCGGCGGAGTGCGTTACATCGTGCCTCTAATGGCGGCTGCGATGGCATCTAAATGGGTCGGCGACGCGCTGGGCAGGCAAGGCATATACGACGCGCATATTGCACTCAATGGCTACCCATTCCTGGATTCTAAAGACGAGTTTCAACACACGAGCTTAGCAGCTGACGTTATGCAGCCCAAGTAAGTAAACTTTACCAACAATTACTTTATTTATTTATTTATTAGTCTAAGATTCACAGTTTTATTATGGTATATAAGCTATTTTACATTATTCGTCAACTAATTCGAATCTATATTTTGTAAGTCAATAATGTAATATAGTAATAGTAAGCAGGTAGGTACAATATCTAAAACAAAACGGCAGGCACGCCGCCGCCGGGCAAAGAGTTTAATATAATAGGAGAAAAATAAACCGCTTCAAACGTAATGTAGGGTGCGAGGGTGTGTGTGTTTGTGAAGGGTGTAGGTATGTTGTGTGTAGTGTGGTGAGGGTGTGGGTGTGGGTGTGATGTGTACTTTGCGTTATTTGAATGTGTACATGGGCTGAGTCAGTGATACATAGATTTTAATGGCTACCCCTGCATGGATTATACGAGTTACAACACATGAGCTTAGAATATTAGTAGTATTTTGTTGTTTCATTTTCTCGAATTAATTTCTCATTAAATAAAACTTCACGCAGCACTACGACGAGTTTTAGTTAGTTATTTATACTTATTATACGCACTGCAAAGGTTTGTAACTACATATGTTCTCATGTTATTGTATTATGTATTTGTGAATATATTTGTGGTTCATTCGTTTAAGTGCCCATTAACATGACTACATGCACCACTACTACTGCAAAAGTCCTATCCTACTAATATTAAAAACGCGAAAGTTTGTAAGAATGTATGGATTTTGTTATTCCTTCATGCAAAAAGGTTCAGTTTAAATATCGTTTTGATTCGAACAAGTTTTCCGACTAAAAAATGAATTCACTACTTCATTACTATTATGTTTTCACTACTTTTTACTTTTCGTTTAGAAAATTTGTTCGGATCAAAATGATATTTATTCTGAACTTTGTGCGTGCTTTGTACAAACAACACTGTTGCTTGCGATTTTTTGCAATTAACTACAGAGTTATCTTAAGGAATGTTTAAATGTGCGAGCGAGAAGTTTATGGACGGCTGTCAGCTTTTTGCTTCGCTTGTTAGCTGAACTACTTCGTATCCTGTTCAAAATCATAAACTATGTTTACTCAAAGTAACATCTAAATAAGTCTAGCCGTGTAGCGTGTAGCGTGCTCGAAATGGCCATATTTTAAAATATTATATTATTATGTACTGGCGAGTGTTGGAATAAGCTAGAACATTTAGCGCATGTTTTTTTTTTTCGAGCTTCATTTCTTTATTTTGCATCTGTAGCGAGTTTGTCATGCAATGCCGCGTTCATTCTAACTCTGCAAAATTGATTGATAATTAAACAGCAATAGATAGCTAATAAGTTTACTTCAATTGAATAAAAAATAAAAATAAGCCTCTATTGCGGCTATTTTTAAATTTCTTCTTGTACTTATCTAGCCTTATTGCTTTAATTACTAAGTTAAGAATAAGTTTTATTTGATAACTGATATCTGTTGAACTTTATCTGATAAATAAGATTTCTTCTTTACTATAATATTTAATTCATTAGTTTTGTAGACATAACATTTTTCAGAATGCCAAGCAAATTTCTATCTGAATGTCGGTGTTCTTTTCCGTGTAGTTTATGCATTACTTCTTTTGTCAACGCTCATTCTGCTAAAGTGCCTCATGCATATGCTTGAGTTTGTATCAGTGCTTGCTTGAGCAATTAATGCGAATACGAATCTAAGACACATAAACACCAATCTATATTTTGATGCGACCCAGATCGTGATCAGATTGTGATCGCCTGTGTAAGTGTCGCTACTGTTCGGGCTGTTCATAGTTTATCAATAAATCGTGTTAGAAACTGAAGGATTTTCTTAAGGGTGCGGTGTATAACTATTGTAGCTATCATCGTTCTCTATTTTTGTTATTGTTTTCATTGTAACTTTGTTCCAAATAAACATTTTTTGTTTTTTTGTTTCTCAGCTCGTAATTACATGGAAGTTTTAATTTTCAGGCGTAACGAAACACTGTCCGTGATAACACAAGACTCGATGGCTGTGGACGATTTGGAAACCCTTCTGAAGGAGACGGAGCATAACGGATACCCCGTGGTGGTATCCCGCGAGTCGCAGTATCTCGTCGGATTTGTACTGCGTCGCGATCTCAATCTTGCTATAGGTAATGTACACCCAGCTATGAGTTAAGTTAGTATGAATTATTAATTAAACTTACGAATGGTAAATACATGATCTTTTCTTGAAATAATTTTTGTCCAAGTATGCAAAGCGTTAAATCTAAGTAAAAATAAAAGAACTACTAGAATCCGCGTCTTTGATTTCAATAAAATATAGCATATGTAATACGGAAAAAGGGCTTCTGAATGGTAAACTTTCATTGAAATGGGTCCAGTAGTGTTCCGTTTTTCTAATCTACCAAAGTGAACTCTAAAATGTAAATTATGTTATAAACATAAACAATTCATTATGAAACTCGTTATTCAAAACTTGTAAAAGTTTCTGAACAGCGTTTCACGGGTTTCTAAACAACGTGATTTCGTCTCGTTATTGCGAAATTCTTAAAACAATGACGCACATTTCTTGGAATATTTAAAAAAATGTTTTACAAATTGATTACGTCCCAAGGGCAGACATTTCTTCAAATACTTTGTACTCAAAAACCTTGATTATGTGTACTTAGAACCACGGCCAAAATGTACAATTAAACACTTGAGAGCATTGACATGCATTAATTAATTGATAAAACATATGCTACAAGAATTACAGTAAATCTTGAACTTGGTAAATTGGTGGACGAATTCAACCAGCGTCATCTGACTCCAAAGTAAGCAAATGTCGACTGGCAACAAACCACACTATAAGTGTAATATCTGATTTGTTGAGGTATTTTCGACTGACTGAATAAGCGAGCGTAGACTATAATATACGGGACCGCCTGTGAGTCGCCGTTCTGTATGTAGTAATTACTTATCATACTAATATTATAAATGTGAATGTAAGTTTGTTTGTTACGCTTTCACGCGAAAACTACTTAACCGATCATCATGAAACTTTGTACACATATTCTTGGAGGTATTAAAAGTAACATAGGATACTTTTTGTCACGGAAATCAATGGGACGCGAACGAAGTCGCTGGCGGAAGCTAGTTTCTATTATAATCTCAAAGTATAGTTCTAGTGGATCATTTTTAATCTATCATCATCAACATCCACGGGGCGACATCACGCACTGCTGGATAATACCGCAGCATTCGAATGAAAAATATGTGACTTATTTTAATCAATAAACAAATTAATAATAATGCATTACTTACCAATTTCATTGATTTCTTGGCAAATCTGTTCCCACAATTTTTATAAGCATTAACATACGTATTATACAAACATGTTTCCAAACCAATTCTACTAGTTTTTTACTCATAATGTAACATTTAACACACATGTAGTCAATGCTACAGTGAAATTCTTTAAAAAAATACAACGGCTGGCGTCAAAGCTCCTACGCGACACAACATTGTGTACTGCTAGCGCCGGCGCTCGGTGTGACATTACACTACCGCCATAGTGCAACACAATTAAATTCGGCTCAACTTAGCGCTCTGACGCGGCGTAAGTACGCGTTCTGTTTGGCAAAGCCTTAAGGCCCGAGCAGACCGGATGCGTATACGTGTATACGTCGTAGTCACGCGCGTAGTTACTCAGTTGTAATGTATGAAACTCTACGAGACAGGGCACACTGCTTGCGTAACGTAGACGTGCGCGTCATTACGCAAGCAGTGTGTCCTGTCTTATACAGTTTCATACATTACAACTCAGTAACTACGCGCGTGACTAAGACGTGACTACGACGTATACACGTATACGCATCCGGTCTGCTCGAGCCTTTAAGCATCCACTACGATCCTAAATATCTGGTTTGTATAATGTATGCATTTGTGTAGGTAACGCACGTCGTACAATGGAAGGTGTGTCCGGTCAGACCGTGGTGGTGTTCGCTGGTCCCCCCTCTCCCGCGGCACCCCCTGGGCCTGCCAGCCTCAACCTCACGCGTATCCTGGACATGGCTCCCATCACAGTCACTGACCAGACGCCGATGGAGACTGTCGTCGACATGTTCCGCAAACTCGGCCTGAGGCAGACCCTTGTTACGCATAATGGGTGAGTGTACACCACAACAACCCTGCAAAATTAAATCAAAGTTACAAGGTACACTTAGAAAATATTAGCTAGGTGAAAGTGAGACAAGACACAAAACCAGCATCATACAAAGAAATCACAAGACTTGAATATTTAGTCACAATGACACACTCTGATGGGACAATGTAATTTTTTTACAAACAGAGTTAACCACTCAGCATCTGCCACGGAAAATCTATGTATTGTCTCTCACCGTTACCTTGCATCATTTATTGAATTGACACTATAACGACGTTCCAGGCGTCTTCTCGGAGTAATTACAAAGAAGGATGTCCTCCGTCACGTCAAGCAGATGGACAACGAAGATCCGAGCTCCGTGCTTTTCAACTGAACGACCTTGTGCCGACCAACTGATTCACGCAAAAACCGTCTTCTTACACCTGTTATGGCACGAGTTCACAAAGATAATATAATTACCTCGCTATCGATATGAAACAAGGTGTTACTTTCGAAATTCTTAGCGTAGTTTGCTCGTTCAGATCGACCAAGTTATGAAACGGTCATTAAGGCTAGGTTAAAAGTCATAGTGGTGCTCATACCTGCTATAGCGGCCTAGAATTTTGGCCGGCAGACTTGGTCACTAGCTGATACGAACACACTCGACAGCGTTGTTTATTTGTGTGTGAACGTTGTCGGGTTCTCGGTAGCTAAGATATTTATTATTGCGATACGTAGGTCATTTTCATTCTAAGTGTGTAAGAGGTTTTGTAATGTATTCCGTGATTGGATGTTTGTTTGAGACTGCAAATGATCTTTGCAATGACTTTGTAATACAATTAGGCATAGGACGCTCACGTAAAGCGTTTGCAATCAATATTTTCTTATATTTATAGAAAAAAATTGCCAAGAAGTGTGTTACTCTGTCTCTACATTATGTATTTACAATTATTCTATCTAGTTGGCATAGTACAAGCGTTGCTTATTTTGGGACTAGAGAACATGAATATTTATTTATTAATAATATTATCTAAATTATGCCAGCTCTCATTCCTTATTCCAAGTAAAGCGTTGTAGGCACGAACATAGCTGTTTTGTTTTGCGCTTACAAGATTCATTCAGTTATTTTTTTGGCAAATAGCAAAAAAATATACCTACCAATATCCCATTATCATAGAAAATAATGTATACTTAAGTATAATTATGTAGTTCTACGTAATATTGGATGTTTGTTGTTTACGTGTTTACGATGTATTTTCCATATACCTCTATTAATATTAATCTATATATAATATTTATACCATTTTCTAATATAAAACGAGATTTATTTTTGTAAACATCTTGCATGCATTACTATACTGTACCTATGTATATCTATAGGTAGAGTTAGTCAATCAG
Organism: Eulithis testata; assembly: GCA_947507515.1. Taxonomy (NCBI): domain Eukaryota; kingdom Metazoa; phylum Arthropoda; class Insecta; order Lepidoptera; family Geometridae; genus Eulithis; species Eulithis testata. The sequence goes on along the minus strand of OX382193.1, from coordinate 13,395,052 downwards.
TGAATATATTTGCATTCAATTATTGTAAAATATTTTGTGTAAGTACATAATCGAATCTTATTTTATTTTGTATTGTTTTACTTTGCATAATATTTTTAAATATTGTATCTCATTTTGTGTAGATTAGCGTCTATTTTAAGAACAATTTAAGTCCCAAAGTGTTGTTCATTTTGTACATAACAGTAATGTGTCGCCTATCGCAGAATTAATCTTTTTTTAAAATGCTATTAATATTGTAAATGTCAAAGATTGGATGTTTGGATATTTAGATGTTCGTGTTTCAAACACGCTGCAACACATAGACTACTATTTGTCTCGGGAAATTAACAGGATCGAAAGGAACGCGGATGAAGTCGTCTGCGAAAGCTAGTATTGTATAATTTATGAGAATCATGTTTTAAACCTAATTATTGCAAAACCTAGTGACCTGTCATGAAAATAAATTGTTCTAATGGGGTAGTAATGAATATTGTAAGTAACAGGCGCTTTAGTACAATCATTTTAAAATACCAATGGTATAGTAGATATACGACTACGTAGGTCGCAGTACTCGCGCTGGGAGCGCTGGGAGCTGGGAGCGTGTAAATATCTAAATATAATTATTATTGTACATAGAATCGTAACTGTTTATTTAATTACTTATTGACGGGTAGTTTTGAAGAGTTTCACTCATAATTATTGTATACTATGTATTGTTATACCAACAAAATGATCGATTATAAAAAATGCTCCACTTTTTGGTTCTCATCTAAAGACGTGATTAACTTTAAACTGCTAGTTTGAGAGTGTCTAGCAATTATATTATATAAATCGTTATATTTTACAATAACTTTATCTTCGTTGCATATTTAAGAGTATAAAGTAAATAAATAATCGAAAATAGTCAATGTAACGAAACGAATTGTTTTATAATAGTACCTACCTATGTATTGTCAACACAACATCATACGTTCGTTCCTTTCCGAGCAAACGTAGATATTATCTTTGCAATTGTAACCCCCAAACCGTTACAACCGACATTCTCATACATACATCATTTATGAATTTAGTTTATATTTCTGGTAGCATCCAAATACGATTTGTAAAAAAAGTATTATCGGATAAATGATTTGCTCGGGGTAAAACCTTCAGGTCAGAGGCGCTCATTTTGGTTTGAATCCTCCATAACTAGATGAATTCTTGTTTACTAATTATACAGACTAAGAAAAATATATACAAAGGAAATGTGCTTGGTTTATTTCATTTTAATCTCGCTAATACTCCTACCCTCATCCGTATGTATTAATTTTTTCACACAAAAAGAAACTCTGTTTTTGATAAATGTACTTTATTAAAAACTACATACAATACATGTACGTACATCGAAATGTAGATATTATTGGTAGTTACGTGATTACATAGGTACAAATATTGAAAAACATAACTTATGTGGCTTATCTTAGATGGCAGGACGAAATAGTCACTCTTAATAATGTCAGACTTAAAAATATAGGTGAAACCTATTTTGTGTATTGGGTATGTACATTACGTAGGTACTGAGTTGGCCAAGAAATGTACACTACTACAACTACACGACTTCAGAAATTCGGTCATCTAGAGTCTAGATTACATTTGTATGCTTATTCTAACTAATACGATAATCACATTATACTTATTATTACATACAACAACAAAAATAATGTATTATACCACAGAAGACGGAAAAAAAAATATTTGAAAAAAAATCCGTCTTCTGCGTATAAACCTTCACTTCCCGAAATAAACCAAAACTTACCTAGATAAGCAGGCAGGCATACCTATGTCATAGACACAGAGATACAAATATCAATAACAACGGTAATTCAATATAAGACATGGTACGTACTCCCTAGGAGTACTTACGTCACTAACAAATTATTATTTTTATGTACTAGGTAAGTAACCTACCTATACAATAGATTTTACATTAGGATAGGTACGTTTCTTACTTAAAGTCGTATTTACTCACACCACCGGTGGTCTAGTGGTATCATTTTCGGAAAAAATGATGTGAACAATGGCGGTGAAGGAAAACATCGTGAGGAAACCCGCTGATTAGTCAGCTCTGCACGTCTAGGGTATGAGTGAAAAGTGGCCCCTGACACTGTATAAATCATCAAGATTAGATTTAAATGCCCGTTTATTGTTATTAACTCACATGGGGTCAAATAGACCCTAGGGGGTATTTATCGGTTTTCCAAGTACTTAGTTATCTATAGAACCTTGCATGATGATGCAGTATTATATAATCTGTGATGATGCTAATGGTGTGTGGAAAACGACTGACTGGACAGACAGACGGACAACATGGTGAAAACCTACCCTGCCTATCGACCGGTACATTTCTAGAGCGACGACTGCTGCTGCTGCGTCTTAAAATTGTTCCGAATCACATGGATCTGGTTTAGGATCCCTTCTGGGCTCGTGTCTGTCAGAAAATGCAACAAGTCTCGATGGAAGCTAAGGGTTGGAGTTTGCATAACCATACGAATGTTACAGAAATTATCGAGTGCTGCCCTCAGCACGTGACTGATATATTCGGCTTCTTCGGGACTGTCCGTTTCAATCGCGTAGTCTGGGAAGTCGCGCGACCCAAACTGCAAAGCGTACATTCGAGAAGATCTCCGAGTGGGCACGTTTATTGCCACGTGGACGTAACGGTTGCTAGTAAACACATTGATATCAGGAAAATATCTGCGCTTAGGTTCAGGCCTAAAAGTTGACTCGTTCTCAAGGAATAGTGGGTTTAAGGGCCCCGGTGCGCGCATTTCGATATCTTCTTCATCCGATGAGTCCGGATAGAGTGGTGATGGATTTTCTCCCCTGAGTAAAGCATAGCAATGCTCGATGAGCCGCTCGTCCTCTATCATCATTCGTCTTTCAAACTCGTCTTCGGAATCGGACGACTCTTCAACTCTCGGAGGTGGTGGCGGTGTCGGTGGTTTTGGTGGTTTTGGTGGCCTTGATAAGATTTCGGCTATATCCTCGCACATATACCTATAAATCCTCTCATCGTAGGTCTCGTCTCTAAGAGGAGAAGTCGATCTATATATGCTTGAACCCGATGGGCCTGCACCCGATGTGCCTGCAACCGATGTGCCTGCACTCGATGTGCCTGCACCCGATGTGCCTGCACCCGATGTGCCTGCACCCGATTTGCCTGCACCCGATTTGCCTGCACGCGATGTGCCTGCACGCAATATCCCTGCACGCGATGTGCTTGCCCCCGATGTGCTTGCACGCGATGTGCTTGCCCCCGATGTGCTTGCACGCGATGTGCCTGCCCCCGGTGTGCTTGCACGCGATGTGCTTGCCCCCGATGTGCTTGCACGCGATATGCTTGCCCCCGATGTGCATGCGCGCGATGTGCCTGCCCCCGATGTGCTTGCTCCTGATGTGCTTGGACGCGATGTGCCTGCCTCCGATGTGCTTTCCTCCGATGTGCTTGCACGCGATGTTCCTGCACCCGATGTACCTGCACCAAATGTCCAAACGCGCGAGGTTCCCTCACCTGATGCATCGTCACTTGATGCAACTTCACCGGATGTGACATCTCTCAAACCTGTACCAAATCTAAACACACCCTGTGTCATCTCAGCCAATGTCCCTTGCCGAAATTTCCACCTCATCCCCGATGTTCCCTCGCCCGATGGTCCATCACCAGATGTTCCCTCACGCGATGATTCTGCACCAAATTTCCACACACCTGATGTACCTTCACCTGTAGCGACCTCACTCGATGTTTTATTTTTTGTTACCCCTTCAGTCGACGCTCCTGCACCTGATGTCTCCGTAGTCGATGCCCCCTCATCTGGTACCCCCCTATATAATGTTCTCTCACCAGATGCTTCCTCTGATATACCCTTATAGGATACCCTTTCGTCAGAAGTTCTCTTATCTGATGCGCCTTCACACGAAGCCTCCTTATTCGATGTCCCTTCACTGAAAGCTTCCTCATTCAATGTTCCATCAACCAAAGCCTTTTCATTCGATATCTCTTCCCCGAAAGCTTCATCATTCAATGTTCCATCAGCCAAAGCGTCTTGATTGGATGTCCCTTCACCTGATGCCCGCTCGCAGGATGTGCCCTCAGTTGATGCCTTCTCAGCGAATGTTCTCTCGGCTTCAGCCTTTATGGGCTCTATAGGTTTGCCTACAAAAATAGGCTGTTGTTCATCTAAAGTGACATCAGTTTCTGTGTTGTTGACGGTGGCTACAACGGCAGTATCAACGTTCGGAGCTACCAAAAACAGTGGATGGTTGGTTTCCGTTGCAGAACACTTTTCATCCGAACCTTTCTCCAGCTCCATAGTGTGGGCATTAGCAGTAATAGAAGACTGCTCACCCCCAACGTCCATTGGCTTGTCTTAAATTGTCTTCTTTTATCTGGGTGGCATTAGGAACCCCCCAATGGCCAAGCATGAATAGGTACCTGTGCAAGGAGAAATTATACTTATTTATGTAATGTATTTAGGTAACTAGTTAGGTACGGAACGTACGTATTCTCATCAAAAAGAAACACGGCCAAAAAAGTAGGTAAATATTAGGTAACATTTATATAATAATATTCAAATTCAAATTGTTTATTTACATAGATGTTATCATGACAGTTGACCCAAAACGACAACTCTATTATATACTACCACATTTAAACAAAGCAGAGAAAATATAAAAACTAACAACTATACATGCACTTAAAAATAGTTAATTCATATCGACTTACTTATACTTATTTAACAACTTAACTAGGTACCTACAATATTAAATCTTACTTTCTACTGACATTATAAATGTGTTTTAATACTATCTCCTTCACAATATAACAGGACAATTTTTAAAATTTGGTTAACCTATCAGCGAATATGTCCATCTCGGGGTATAAGCTATGAGTCGCGTTAAGATGGAACTGTGCTCGGTAGAGTGGTGATTGCTGACGTGCAGTAGGACGCTGTAATAATATTAACAGACCTTTAAATCTATTGAAGATGAAAGAGCACTTAACGGGACACTGTATAGTTGGTGCCAAATAACACCGCAATACAGGTCATTCACCCACCATCACCACGATGTCGCAAGATTCAATTAATGTATGGCTAATTCTGTCGCTTTCCATACAAACCTGTCGCTAAGACAGTATCGCTCGAATCTCGTTAGTAGGTATACCTACTAACGAGATTCGAGCGATACTGTTTGTTTACCATACATAAATTGAATTTTGCGACATCGTGGTGACGGTGGGTGAATGACCTGTATTGCGGTGTTATTTGGCACCTACTATAGTGCCTGGGACAACATTTATATAGGGACCTACCTAGGTACCTATGTCTGCTAGTAGTCAGGTCAAAAATTGAATCCTGTTTTATTTACCTACCTAGTACTCTAGCTGACGGGCTTGAACGAACAGTAAATACCTATGCGAAAATATATAAAACCTAGGTACGCAGGTACCTGCTTGTTTCATTATTTAAAATTGCAAGACAAATGTTGCTTAGCAGTGGCACAACAGTAGGTACCTAGGTACTCAAGAAATATCACTGTTTCACTCAATTTTTATTAACAAACAGCACATTGTTTACCTTTATTCGTAAAGTTCCTCCGCCATGGGTCCACAAAGCACTACCTCTAGCTTTTCAATTGGACTTTTACTTTAGCGGTAGCACAGTGTAGCGTCTACTGGCGAATGTGTATCGCGAATAATAGAGCAGACAGGGTGCGCGCGGCGCAGGGTTCGATCGATCGCCCGGGCCCGAGGCGGCGCGGCGCAAAGGGTGGCGGCGACCGACGCGACGCCGTCTACGTCTGTCACAGTCCCCTTCACACAACACACTAAAATAAATAAGTAGATAATATTGCATTGCCAGATCCCTAACTTTCTACTGAGCTACAAGCTTTGGCTACGAAGTTCTGCGTAGCACTGTAGGCAGAGCCTCGTAGAGTGGACATTATATTTTTCATGTCTTCCACTCGGATTGCGCTATTTTCACCGTTCCATAATACAAGCCTTTAAACTATGAACTCGCTCTTGGTACAAATGAACAATGGCAACGTTTGTTGAACCAGGTATTGTAGGTACCTATACTGTAATGGCAACTTTTTGTCAAACTCAATGGATGGAATGTAACCGTCTCATTAAAATGTACCCGCCGTTAGATAGTGATATTATTATGCAAGAAAGTATTTTTTTATCTCGGATTCACATTTATGATTCAGTTTCGTAGGTACTTTCTTAGTTTGTTCTGTAGGTTGGATACTTTACCAATCCATTCCCAATTAACATAAATTCATATCAGTAACGGCCAAACCGGTAGGTACCTATCTAAGGTAGGTACATACGTATTATAGTTAAGTTACGTAGATACTATTACTAGCGTAATAGTATTTCAATGGATACTATTCATACTTAAAGGTTGTGTTTAGCATGTTCTAGTACTTATATATGCTGCCGTGATATCCTTTAAAAGCCCATTGCCATTCTAATTTTGTATACCTTGGTTGGATGTCCTAAATGAGCTAGGTACTCAAAAGTATCACGTAGATACCTAGGTACTCAATAGTTGACCCATTCCAAGTTTTATCTTATAGTCAGTCCAGTCTATGGCTTACTTTATCTAGTGCATTTCTAGGTTGAAGTAGTTGTACGTAACAGAAATATGCGATACGCACACCGAAATAAAAGAAGCAGACGTATCATTAGGTTCGTTTATTTTAATAGTATTCGTAGTTTAGGTACGTACATTAGTTAGATAAATACATACTCGTACAAGTGATTACAAACATCAGTGTTTACACTAGTGGTAAGAAGGCATTTTTTTTTATCAATTTTTTTTCTAAAATTTTGATTTCTACTAGCAAATGTTACCACGTAGGTACGCACACCATAGTCGAGATGTTTTACCTATAATGTAACTTAACGACGCGACGGTCTCGGAGTGTGATAAATCTTACTAACTGCAGTCTCGTCGTTGGTGTGCACACTCGCTTACATGGACAACTAAAGCCTGCGATATTAAGAAATAATCCTATTGGCTACGCCAGAAACTTGCTTAGATACATATTTATCTGGTTGCCATACGAATATACAAAAAAAATGCAATTAGAACATCATATCAAACAAAATAAAGCTTAAATTAGCAAATAAATATTGTCATAGTAAACATAAATAGTACATTACTGCAGCGGCCTGCAACAGAGGCAATGAGGGAAGAACGTGTAAGACGAGGCACACATACGTGAATCCCTCATTGCCTAGTTGTGGCCAAGGCTTGTATAGTACTTTTCTCAAATAATGCGCGGAAATTAAAACTAAGTAGGTACCTAGGCAAAACTTTTTAGTTGAAAATACGTTTATATTTCAAAACCATTAACGAACAACGAAGTTACAGTGTTCATATGTTTTTTTTTTCAATAATTAGCCTTCTATTTGAAAGCCTGTTCGAAATTTGAATAAAACCTTTGATAAGTTACCTCCTTGGTTGCCATGTTATGGAGTAAAAGATCGTTCCATTTTTAAATAACACGACAAATGAGTTTTGTATGTAATTTATCTGGCCGCTAAACACGACAGTAATGGATTTTCATACATTTTTATCTGGCCGCGGCTCGCATGTGTGTGGCCAGTACTGCATCTTCGATTTATCTCAAAGAAGGTTGTCAAAATAATGCTTTAATTTCTAAGCATGTTTGAGAAATTTTACAATTTGAGTAAAACATTAAGCGACCCAGGAGCACACAATTTTATTAGTACCAATCGGCACAGTTGAAAGGCTGCCACTATGGATCTAACTGACAGCAAAGCTAAATAAAATGTGCTAATAATCCTCTAATCTAATATATTGTTAATTTTCCCTAAAATAAAGTGTTTTTGGTTTAGTTAGGTATTGTTCTTACTATTTAAACTTGAAGAAACAACTTTAGTGCTTTCTAAAACTTGTACCTACATTGTTTTACCTTTATATAGGTAAGGACATAATTGTTTGATTGGGTTTCATTCCGCCAAATTATGTTTCCAGATGTATCTTGGATCTAACAAAAACCGCCAAAAACCGCGTCTGTTTTGGACTTAACCCCTATCAAAGCTGTCAAATTTATATGTTACGTAATATGAAAAAACCTAGTTAGACGCGGTTTTTGGCGGTTTTTGTTAGATCCAAGATAAATCTGGAAACATAATTTGGCGGTGGGTCCAGTTTGCACGTCTCGTCAAAATGTACTTTTAGTTTTGTTCAACCAAGCATAGTCAGCTCTATGGTATTGATTGCCGGACATATCAAACCATTTATAATTACCGTGACCACTTTGCCCGTTTATTTTTCCAAATGTACAAGTTATTAACGTAAATTCTTTAAAATCATTGAAGGCACCTCATTGTACGGGTAGGGCTGAGCGGAGACAGTTTAAGATTTATCGATTTGGGATAAAAATAGGTAAAAAGCAGAAATAATTATAACTACGCGTCAATCAGCTTTGCCCCACCCTCTTTCTAAATTCGATAATGACGCGTATATCAACTTTTTATTATAAATAATCGCAGCAATAGGTACAGCAGATGCATAACGCGGTGCGGTGCGATGCGATGGATTATTGCGGTCGCGATACTTTTTGAATACGGCCGCTAATCGAGCGGGCACAACAATCGAAGCTCTGTGTTAACTATAAGCTATACATACATAGCACACCGTATTTCGTTTTAAATAAGCAAGCATGCTCGTACGAGTTAGTGGCCAACCCTGGTGACGGAGTTTTTAGGCCGCCTTAAGGCCTCCGTCGTGGCTTAACGACTGCTAAAGCGGGACCGACAGTTTAACGTGCCCTCCGAAGCACGGAAGCGCTCAAATGTAAATGCCGCTAACGGTCACCCATCCAAATAGTGACCGCACAGAACGTTGCTTAACTTAGATAATCAGTGAAGATTGGCTAAGCAAGCTACGCCACGAGCGCTTCATTTTAAATTAGTAGATTTTAGAGGTTTTTACAATTTATTGTTTAGTGATCCCGGAAAGAGGTATTTAGAAACAAGCTGGCGGAAACGTTCTTACAATGAATATAAGACGAGATACTAAATATAAAAAGTATGAACAGAGTGCATACGAACTGGTTGAAAATTGCAAATTTGATAATGTAAGTAAATAATGTAAAAAAAAAAAAACTTAAAACATAGTACTACTAAAACTACTTTTAAATCAATCTTTATAATCATAGCATGTCCCTCCCGACAAATAATAACGATTTCATTTTTAACATTTAATTGCAATTTATTTAGGAATAAATATACCTACTTAAAGTAAAAATGAATACAATTTTGGTATAAATTATTCAGCTATTAAAATTAAATTCATATTAAATAATTCACTCTGAGGCAAAAATAAGCATGTGGAATAATGTGGGTCTTAAAATATATAATATATAACAACTTATTAGTACCTGAGTATGTCTACTGAGTGTGTATAAGTATAAGTATGTGTTAATCCAGTGGGCCTAAGATGCGCACCGCGAGATATTTGTCATGTCGTTCTGTCAAAATGTAAGCATTTTGTACCAGTTTAGGAACTATTGCATTATCTGTGGTACCTAATGGTGTCGACAAAACGCGCCATAATGTACACTTTAGACACTTGTTAGTCGTCGTACCTCTCTGAGGACGAGATAATAGTCATGCAGAAATGTCAAAAGTTGAAAATTCAAAGGCGCGGTTTCTCGACAACATTACCACAGATAATGCAATACAGTAGAACGTCGGTTATCCGAACGTCGCTCAACCGAACGACCGCTTATCCGAACGCGCGGGTCAAGTCAAGGCCCTCAAACTCGCGCGTGCCTCGCTCGCGTCTCCCGCGCTGCAGTTTTTCGCGCACTTGTCGCGACTATGTATGTCTTTGACCTATTTGTCATTCCGAAACGAAAAATCCATTGATGCACGGCCGGGATTCGAATCCATGACCTTCGAATCGAAAGTCGAGGTGCAATATTATCCCACTCGGCCAACACGGCTGTACATTATAGGTAGTTCGATTATCCGAAAATATCGGTTTTCCGAACACCCACGTCCCCCAATTAGTTCAGATAATCGACGCTCTACTGTAGTTTCTAAACTGGTACAAAATGCTTACATTTTGACAGAACGACATGACAAATATCTCGCGGTGCGCATCTTAGGCCCACATATCTGAGTCATGTCTATTGTGAGCATGTGTTCGGTATCAAATGTAAGCTTTGTAACAACTTGTTAAGGCAGTAAATCAGTGCCGATTATATTTTTATTTACTTAGTAAAACCAAGCCATCTTTGGTGTCAGTTTTCGCGTAGAACTGACTTACATTCTAATTGATAATGATTCAAAGTGATGTGTTTTTCTGCTTTTAAGCATCTTCAAACGTTAACCTCCTAACGTACAGTTAAACTATTAGTAGATAGAGTAGAATATAAGCGTGTGTTATGTGAAACTAGGCTCTATGTTATGGTAATAAGGCAGTAATTCATCCTCCATCGTGTCGTTGCAAGGCCACGGAAACCTTGTAGAGGCTCTCCATCATGAAGGATAGGTTCTGGGACAGTTCGTGGACAGGTCGAGTGATGGCCACCATATCTGAAAATCATATTGCTTGTAATCTAAACTAACCAAGGAGGATAACCAACTCCCATACAATATGGCTAATCAGCCAAAACTACCGACAACAATCAAAGATAAATATCGAAAAACGGAAGAGGTGTCAGCTAGTCTAACCAAAGTTTTAACGGCTATCACATTGGATCCTCAACATGTACCAACCAAATAAAAATAAAATGCTTTTAGCAATAAATTCAAAAATTTTAATGTTTTGGTTCTTCTCCATCCACCGTTTTCCGCGATGTCAATATCGTCAACTCATCAGGTTCTCCAACGGCTTTTATTCTGCGAGTCCACCGCCTTGCCGATTGCCAGTTCTAGTTGATGTTAGACAAACCTTTTTTGAGATAAAATAAATATCATAGGGTAAACTACCTAATCTTGGCACCCCCACCAATTGTTGGCACTTCTCTGATTTATCCCATTTACTAAGAAAAAGCGAGACGTCACGATGCTTTTTGGTTGCATAGCACAGTGTATGTGTACCTGGATGCGCCTGCGCCAGTCCGCGGCAGTACACGTGCAGTAGAGTTGAGACGTCGTCGTCCGGCAGCTCGCCGCGCTCCAGGATGCGCTCGGCGTTGCGCGCGCGCGCCTGCGCTAATGCAGCGCCCCATCTAAACATACAAATGGATAATCATTATAGCATACAGCTACATGAACAGCTTCCTGTTGTACCTTTTATGGCTAACATTTTTTCCAGTGTCATGTAGAATTATCCTTACTAATATTATAAATGCGAAAGTAACTCTGTCTGTCTGTCTGTGTCGCTTTCACGCCAAACCTACTGAACCGATTTGCATGAAGTTTGGTACACAGATAGTCTAGAGCCTGAGAAAGGACATAGGCTACTTATTAATGCGAAAAAAGGGTTGGTAGGGGTTTAAAAGGAGGGGCATGAAAGTTGTATGTAAGTATCGGCATTTTTAAAGCTAGAAGCTTGAAACTTATTTTAAGCTGTTGATTCGATATAAAATCAAGGTTTGTAAAAGCTATGCTACCCAAAGACACTATTCCACGCGGACGAAGTCGCGGGCACGCCTACCATTTTATATTATTATGTAAAGGCCGGTTTACATTATTCCAGTCCAGCGATCCAGTCCAGCACTGGACTGTAATCTCGCTAGATCACTGGACTGGAATAATGTAAACCGAGCATAATTGAAATAGCTTTTAGTCGAGCCGTCAAGTCGGCTGTCACTTGTTTTAGAGGCAACAAAACTTGACAGCGAATACACATTTATTCTAAGAAAAGTCTAAAGAACATAAAAGCAGGAAAAACCCATAAAATAAAAGGGCTACGTTTTTCTAAAAATGAATTCGACAGATACAGCGAAGACCAATAACTTTCGTGTTAAAACTTGAAAGGAACATTGAGTTCAGCGGCAGTCTTTTGAAAAAGGAAGACCCTATGGATGTGTCACGAGCGACGATCCATCCATTCTTACAAACTTTAGCGTTTATAATATTAGTGAGATGATTGCTTTGAAGAGTTACTTGTGTCAGAAATTGAATTTTGCCTAAATGAAACGGACGAGCTGCTCGCAAGACCCCGTTTTCTAAACAAATATGCAATGCATGCTACATCTTAGGTCCCGGAGATTAATTCCCCTTCACGCATCAACTTAGTCCGTGGTAATGCAAACTGTAAGTTGTATCTACTAGCGCAGAATTCAAATCCGCTCACTCAAAAGGTTTCTGTATAGTTCGATGTTTGGTATGTATAAGCAACTAAGAAATTGGTTTAATATTATTTAAATATCATTTGCACGTACAAAACATCAAGGGCTATTTTCACTTGACAGATTAATAACTGCTACGTCAGAATCTGTCATTCCTGTTTATTTAAACTCAGAACTGATGGCTTGCAATTTAACCTCCTGCTACTTTATGTGCAATAAAACATTTTGTTTAGTTTCGACGTAAAATAATTGAATTTTGAATCCAGGAAATTGAACTTTATTATATATGTTTTTAATAGATTTAAAAACGTCCCATTTCCTGCTAGTAGCGTAAAGGGTTTTAGGATTAATAATAAACAATGATTTATCATTTAAAAATAACATAAATTTATTGTATTTCATAAACAGTAACAGTAACATTTAATTGTAAAAAAAAATTATAGGGAAATATCAGCCTAATAACGCGTGTTTCCACCATTAGCTTCGATGACTGCTAACAAACGACTTCTCATAAAGCCAACGACGCGTGAACAAATGTCTGTCCCGCGCAAAGCCTCCCAAACTTCATGGCAATGACTATCGATGGCATCTCGAGTTCTCTCATTGCGGTGATGCCATCGCTGCACCATAAGTCCCCAAAGGTTTTCGATCGGGTTAAGATCTGGACTTTTAGACGGCCATGGAATCAAGTTAATGAATGAATGTTGATCAAACCAGGTACGAGTCACTCTAGCTGTGTGTAATCTACAGTTGTCTTGTAGAAAATTTAATCAGATCGCTTTCCGGGTAGACGTTCCGGACGGTTGGCAACATAGCATTTTCTAAATTATCCACATAATCTAAAGCTTTTGGAGGTAGTCTGCTTAATTCTCTTACTCCATCTGCCGACATCCAGTCCCAAATATTTACACTGATTCTACCAGACTCCGTGGTCGGCACAATATGTTCTTGAGTGTATCTAGTATTGTTGTAACGCCAGAGAGTCGTTCGACCATGTTGGCTAGATTTGAACGTTTTTTCGTCCGTAAATATCGTAGTAGACCAATCGAAATTCAAGTACTCCCGGGCAAAATTTAAACGAGCCGCTTTGTTAGCGTCGGTCAAATAAACTTTTTAAGCGTGACGTCTGTAATGCAATCCCATACTATGCAAATGCTGCCGAATGGTCTCTTTCGTAACATCGAATTCTTCTGCAAAATCGCCGGTAGAAGTGAAGCCGTTCTCTTCGTACTGACGTCTCATTGTTTCTCTTTGCTCGCTGGACAGTGCAGGCGGCCGACCACGTCGCCTATGATCTTGAAGATTACCTTCTTCCCCTTCACGTCTTATCCAAAAACGTGTCGCATATCGCGATATGTTCAGTTCTCTAGAAATATCACTTATGTTGTATCCTAACCGATGTAATGTTTCGGCTCTTTCCTGTAAGTTTAAATTAGGCGACATTTTCTTGACAGTAAGTGACTCGAGTTGATCAATAACTGACACTTGACAGATCATAAGTCAAAAGCGATTCGAAAATGAATTAGTTTTTTTTAAGTATGGTATCTAGCATAAACCTCCTTGATATATAAGGACAAGTTGGTTTGTGTTTACATAAAATATTCTCTATTGCGTTGACATCACAGTTCAAGTTGCATGCTCTTTTAACCATTGCTCTGTGATTGGCTCACAGTTAACCAATTACGTTAATGTAATACAGTAATCCTTAGCGAATAATTATGTTACTGGGAGATGTCATCAAAAGTGGTAAACCAATTTCTTGGTCGCCTATACTACACATAATCCTTTTGAGTGATCGTGCATCGATGTGTGCGTGGATTCAAACTACCTACAAACAAGATAACCACCTGGAAGTACCTAGCTTTGTTTTGATGATTTCGCAAAGAGGACTGAGGTTAAAATAATGTTACTTTAGTTTTCTCGTCGTGTTAAAGTAACATTTTATTAAGTACCCATATACAGTGTCCAATATAACAATCTAGTGTAATGTAACGTGTTGTTAGTAAGGGAAAGTATTGGATAAGTAAAAGGGAAGTCCACTGCTGAACATAGATTTGTAAAATGAAGTATTTTGAGATTTCAGCATCTCCGTTCAAGAACCTTTGTTTCCCATTGGTGGTCAGTTCTGCAGCCTACTATATACAACAATCAGTGACCTTGGGGACACAGTTTTTTTATATATTTTTTTTATTTAGCGTAATTGTACTAACAGATAATTATATTACGATTTAGCCAAAAGGCAGGCTAATTAGTAATTTTACATTGACATAAATTTTTAAACATAAACTAATCTAAGAATGTGTCCATTGGCACTTTTCTTATTGTCTGTAATTACTTAAGGCGAAGACACTTTGTTGTTGTGTTCTTTATTAGGTGGCACTAGTTTGCACTCACACTACATATCACTGATTATTTAACATTACAATAGCTCAAAAGGATATTGCCTTTTCAGCCAAACACAGACTTGACAAAAGAAGAAGTTGACACAAGCCGAACAAAATAGCAATGTTTGTGAATGTAGGTTATGTTACCTCTGTCGGTGCATGAGATGCAACAGTGCTGCGTCGTCGTGCTGCGCGGGCGCAGGCTCCGCCCACGCGTCGCCCGCGCACGCCGCCAGCGCGCCGCGCACTGCGCACACAGCGCCACTCATCTCCACACCCTGTTACACACACAACACTACTCAAACATACTATAACAACTTAACCAAGATAAACATTTATAAATTCAAATTCAAATAGGTAAACTACCTTAATCTTGGCACCCCCACCAATAGTTGGCACTTCTCTGATTTATCCTATTTACTAAGAAAAGGCCAGACCTCACGATGTTGTTATATAAACAACAACTTAACATAATAATAAACATAGTGAGGTCTGGCTTTTTTCTTAGTAAATAGGATAAATCAGAGAAGCGCCAAAAATTGGTGGGGGTGCCAAGATTAGGGTAGTTTACTCTATATTTATTTCTCTCATGCTAATAACTAGAACGAATGTGCCAGAAAAGCAGCGGTTCGGGAGGAATGGCGGAAGATTGTGAGACGGGCCACTGCTCCAACATGACGACCACGACCACTCTGCCAAGAGTGATACGACAAATAAGAAGAATACTAGGGTAATCCAAGTGGTAACCTTATATCTAAAAATAGACTAAGGTGGTTAAATGAGAGCTGGCGCCCAAAAGGTTTGATGATAAAACCTGTGTAGTGGGACACCAGGCCCACCTGCCGGCCTCGATAAATTGTGAAGCTGAGTGCGATGCACTCTTTGTGTAACGCTACACACAAATAACACTACAGCAAACGGATAGTCACAGAATTCTGACATTTACGGTTGCATTTTACGCTTTTTTTTATATAAACGCGACGATTACTCCTCTATTTGATTATATCTAGACTTAAACGATTAAATAATTAGACGGCAATCACCGGTTCACTTTTAAGTTTTGTTTACAAGCTTCAATTTGTTAATACATATTAAAATTAATCGCATATTTTCAGCGTTGAATCTCTCCGACTATCGAATTAATTCCAACTTAAAATAGTGCTTTGGTAGTAATTATCCATAGCACGATATCGAAGTCGAGTCGGGGCGAGGATTTTTCGAGGTATCAAGTAAAGAATACGGGCCTACACTAGAATGTTTGTGGAAAATATAAGAAAATCGCGGCCAGTAGGGTATGAGTGAGATGATATCGATTGAACGCTGTGCCAGATTCGCGGCCAAGGTCGCGCGCGAGCGATGCCTTGTGATTTTGTAAGAAAGTTTAATAAGTATATTAATGCTAACTTAAAAACGGGCATTTTAAAAGAGTTAATATTTTTCTAAAAAAAAGAGCCTTTTCTCAAACATGCTTGGAAATTAAAGCATTATTTTGACAACCTTCTTTGAGATAAATCGAAGATGCAGTACTGGCCACACACATGCGAGCAGCGGCCAGATAAAAATGTATGAAAATTCATTAATGTCGTGTTTAGCGGCCAGATAAATTACATACAAAACTCATTACTGTCGTGTTACTTAAAAATGGAACGATCTTTTACTCCATAACATGGCAACCAAGGAGGTAACTTATCAAAGGTTTTATTCTAATTTCGAACAGGCTTTCAAATAGAAAGCTGATTATTGAAAATAAAAAACCAATGAACACTGTAACTTCGTTGTTCGTTATTGGTTTTGAATTGTATTTTCAACTAAAAAGTTTTGCCTAGGTACTTAGTTTTAATTTCCTTGCATTATTTGAGAAAAGTACTATACAAGCCTTGGCCACAACTAGGCAATGAGAGACTCACGTATGTGTGGCTCGCCTTCGACTCGGACCACATTTACAAGTTCTTCCCTCATTGCCTCTTTTGCAGGCCGCTGCAGTAATGTACTATTTCTGGTAGCACTAGAGAGGTCTTAATAATATGATCACAAAAACAAATTGGCGTGGTTCTATACAAAACCATTTCAAACTACATGAAGTAGCGATACATCACGTTTGTTTATGAGATAAGTAGTGGAACAAGCTGATGCCAAACCGGATGTTAAGCAGTTACCTCTGCCTATAAACAATGCTCAAACAAACCTCACAGAGCAAGTCAATTGAGAACGTGCTCTGCGATGCATTGCACTGCGCCTATCACTCTGAGACTTTAAGGTGTTAACTTCTATAACAAAAGCTTTTTATAAACAAATGAAGACGTTTAAATTAAAACGTCGCATTTTTTGTACTAAGCGGGACGTGAACCCCCGACCCTAACCATTATCTAAACCTAATAAATTTATTAATTAAATTCTGGTACCAATAACCCGCAGCATTTTATGTAGCTATAGAATGCGAGATCAGTTGTATAATACCGGCACCCCAGCCCGTTGACATGGTAACTGGGGAGCGATGTAGCCACCCTATCGACAACTATGTACCTAACTAATAATACTAGTAAAGGTGAGGAGTGTGCTCCCTCTCCGTTCTTCCCCACTGCCCACTTGTCTCCGCTATCGATCGAGACACGGGACCCTCGCCACGAGACCTATGATTTATGATTTGTTTTAGTAACACAAATCTTGCTACATATAGGTAGCTACGTAATGGCAGCCACGCGCGTTCCAATAAAATTGCGCAAATCAATTGTTCAGGTTTGCAGTTACGTAGAAAATTCTGAATAGAACATTTATTTTTATAGCCAATGTGCACAAGTCTAGATTTGTGCAAATCCTTAGAAAAGCTCTGAAACTAAACCTAGGTTTAAATAATACTTTGCTTTGCTCTAGCGATTGATTTCAAATACATTATCAATTTTCTTCAGTTATTACTCAAAACCGTAAATTTCTCTAAATAAAACCGTAAAATCTCATAAATTTAGCAATTACGCATTTGCTGCCACATACGTGCTTATACAGATTTCAGTATCTGTCTTTTTACAACCTTTATAAAAGCAGCACGCTGGTTACGTTACTGATTAATTAATTAATAAACAGTAGGTACATAGTGAAACAGCATATTTTCTACTCTAATTTTACTGAAAATTTGAGTGCAACATTTTTCTCACGACAAAAATTTTCTTTGCATGACCACCGACTTAGTTGCATAGTTTTGTAAGTCATAATGACATTGGCAAAGTTGCTGTCCTTGTTGGAAGGCACTAAATAGAAGAGAAGTGTACATGTGCTTGTGCACTCACCCGGTTATCGAGCGCTGCGTGGTACACCGCCACCACCATCTTATTATTGGTCTCCAGAAGCAGCAGCAGCTGGAAGATCAGCTTGTAAAGATAACGTGTGGTTTCTTCCCCGGCCATGCCTCCGCGGGCGCCATCCAACGACTGAAAATGTTTCTATGGTAAACAAAAAAATTGGATCAAAATCACGTTCGGTAGTCACAATATTGTGTTAGTAGGACCGCCAGTTACCCGAAGATTAGCTGGTTTACTTAAATCACTAACCACACGTCTATAAGTACCTATAACAATCAAATTTGATAATAATTTGAAAGTGTTTTTTTTTGTAATTATTGTGATAGTAACTTTCACCTCTTCTATACTTATCTAATAACATCTAAAAAGAATCAAGCAACTGGAAGAGATTCATGCATGATATGATAGTGTTTATTTTCCGCAATATTTCGGGGAAGTGTTCCACCCTGTAAGTATGCAGGACCGGCCTCGTTGGCAAACCACGTGCGGAACAACTAGACGTCGCTCAATTGAATAGGGGGCTCGCCTCGCCTTAGACCATGACCTACATTCTTAAGAACCCCAAAAAGGTCACGGCTCATCTGTTGCCTTTGTTTGGGTGTCAGTCCCGACCGCTTTCGCACTCGTAAGTACGAAAGCGTTTGTCGAACTTGGCCGAAAGCTTACTGAAAGGCGGAAAATGTCGAATTTTGACAGTTGTCGGTGCCCTGGCTTCACGCAAGAGGGATCGAATCTACATCAAGTCGCTTTTAAGATACGACAGTTTGAAACTCACAAAGTAATACTTAGTAGGTATGTAGGTACTGTGTAGTGACCTGCCTAATTCGGAGGGTAATGTGCCTACCGCGAAACTAATGCATGTGGGAGGTATCACGCATCTTAAACCAAATAAATGTATTACAGTTATTTTTTGTGCGCGAGCCTTTCATGTTGAATATAAATGTAGACTTTAGGAACGTACTCTGCAATAGACTATTTAATTGTTGAGAGTTCGAAGTTTTTCATTCATGAAATGAGCTGGTAACTTTTACTTAAAATGTACCTACACACAGCTAGCGTGTGCGTATATATATTGATTTTAGTAATGCGGATCTTACATTATCTTACATTTCTTTATCGCTTTCAGCAGGATTTTAAACTCTTTTGCCGCGCTGCTGAGCAAATGTCTTATCTATAGTTGTTTTTAATAAAATTAATTTATATGAATCGATGTATCAAGAAACTCCTTTGTCCCTGTTATAACTGATTAGCAGATCATCTAGACGTGCGTAGCAACACATCTCTACAGAGTATTTGTGTTTGCGGGGGGATGCAGTCGAATTATTGATCCGACGCGATACGCCTCATCAAGTAGGTACAGGTATACCTAGGTAGGTACACCTTGTATTCGCGCTTGTTTTACCAAAGTACAGGCAGCCTCATGTAGCAAAAGGCCTCTTATATTTGTCATTATTTGTCGCTACCATTCGATTTTTTTCTGATTGGTATCGAGGAGCGTAGCGATGACTATGAGCGAACAAACCACGAGCGAAGCGTGCCGCGGCAGCAACCAGGCAATAACTGCTAGACTTATTTTTTATAAATATTATTATAGCGTATATTGTACTTACTAACTATAACTAATATTATTTGTATGTGCTAAATAGTTATGGGGAAGTTTTTAGTTATATAATTAGTCAGTACATAAATTCTATTTATTATTATTTATTGCATTAGTTATAAAGTAAGTTATTTAAATTATGAAACTTATACTTAAGATATTAACTTAACTAACTACTTAACTTATACTTAGATTCTAGTCTTCAGATTTCAACAATTTGTGATAATTTTATACTTCAATTTTACTTTAAAATTAAGGCATGACTTTTTATTAATGGCTCTGTTTCCTATGCCTATAATTACTGTTGTTTTTTTACCCCGTCTAGTAGCTTACAAAAAAACGCGTAGGAAAAGTTAAAATAGATCTCGATTCAAACACGGACACGGACTTGTTTCAAAAACTTTTGAATCTCGATTCAAAGGGTTTTAAAACAAGTCCGTGTTTCCAAATCCATTGAATCTCGACCAGTCTATATTACTTCGTAGAAATTCTCCAATTTCAATCTTGCCAATAAGAATATAAGTAAATAATATAACGTAATGTACAACTAAGTACCTCCTACATACTGAAAAGCAATTAGGTGGTTGAAAGTTACCAGTCTCTTGATTAGTTAGTATAGTTTAGAATATACGCCACCTAAGCACGTAATAATAATTATTAATATAGGTAGATACTAGATAGGTACCTATTTAAACAAGATGTCAAGAAAGTATGTAAATTCGTCAGCCGTCATGACTCAGTCGGTAGTAGCTCTGCCTTCTGTGCTGTGGGTCGTGGGTTCGGTCCCCACCGAAAACAAACATTTGTGTGTGGCAAACATAGATGTTTGTTATGTGTCTGGGTGTTACCATGTATTATATAACAAGTATGTATTTACAAAAAAAAAGTATATAAGTATTATATCCGCAATCTAGTTTCCATAGTACAAGCTCTGCTTAGTTTGGGACTAGAGAGCGTTGTGTGTAATGTCCAAGAATATTTATTTATTTATTTAAATACTTAAATAAACAAAGATGAATAGAAAATATAAAATAAAAACACGCATAAGTTCTAAGAAAGTATGTATACCACCGAAATGAACCACACAATGTTATTTTTTAATACAGTTGCTCAAAAAGTGGTGTATTGCAGGGACGTATAGCGTTCGGGATGTGGGCTATTACACACTCGTGCTTTTTTTTACCTTTCCCGAACTCGTGCGTTCTCTTTCCCAACTGTCAAAATAATGTCTATTAAAAAGAAAAACCAACCATGAAGTTTTTACTAAAAAAATTCATAGATGTTTTTGTGATTCATGCAAATACGTATATTTCTAAAAAGAAGCTACTAATTTGTTTCAATATCAGATTTAATGATTTGATTGAATGAGTTAGGTTAGGTTTCATTTCATTTCATCTCATTAAATTTCATTTTTATTTCATATCAATAAAAAAAATCTACTGAAGACTTGGCTGTATGGGCATAGTTCCCTTTGCCTACCAGAATGGGTGAAGAAAAATAAAACTCTGCTTATATTCTACGGTTGGCGCCATTTTTCAGAAATTTTCTTTGCGGGTTTAGTTGTTTGTTGCACAAAATATTTTATTAAATTGCTTAATTTTTTCGCAACTGTATTAAAAATAGTCGTTCAGTACACGTGCGGAACCGTCATTGCAACTTGTTCCGACTGTCAACCCTCGCCTTCGGCTGCGCCTCGGCTCGGGTACACATTTGTCGGAACTCTTTGCAATGACAGCCTTTCCGCACTTGTAATGAAATATACTATTTAGGACAAAATGTTATGTTTTTGTTAATGTAATGTGTAAAAACGTTGCATAATGTGTACCTCGAGTGCATGTTCCCGCCTGTCGAAGTAAGTCTCCAGATGCTCGGTGATCTCTAGCGCGGCGTACCTCACGGCGTCGCGCACTCGAGCACAGTCAGCGGCCGCCGCACCCGCCCATAGCAGCGGCGGCTCTACACACACATCACGTACATTTATTCTATTATTAGTTTCAACATCATACTAATATCATAAACAAGCTTCCGCCCGCTACTTCGTTCGCGTTCCGTTGGAACCCGTTGATATTTCGGGATAAAAAGTACCTAGTCTATGTGTTAATCCAGCGGGCCTAAGATGCGCACCGCGAGATATTTGTCATGTCGTTCTGTCAAAATGTAAGCATTTTGTACCAGTTTAGGAACTATTGCATTATCTGTGGTACCTAATGGTGTCGACAAAACGCGCCTTAATGTACACTTTTGACACTTGTTAGTCGTCGTACCTCTCTGAGGACGAGATAATAGTCACGCAGAAATGTCAAAAGTTGAACATTCAAAGGCGCGGTTTCTCGAGAACATTACCACAGATAATGCAATAGTTCCTAAACTGGTGAAAAATGTTTACATTTTGACAGAACGACATGACAAATATCTCGCGGTGCGCATCTTAGGCCCCCAGGTCACGGACAATATATATTCCAAGTTTCATCCAAATCGGATCAGTATTGCGTGAAAGAGTAACAAACATCCATAAATACATACATACATACATCGTTACTTACTTTCGCGTTTATAATATTAGTAGGATAGATTAGTGTGATATATCGATACAGTGCTGTAAGTACCTTCAGTTCCTAATCTGTCGAGTACGAGTGCTAGTTCCCCCCCCGCGCCGCCGGCCGCCACCCCGCCGCTCGCCTCGCTGCACAACGACACCGTCTTCGTACACACCTCCTGCAACACACACACACACCCTCACACCCTTTATATATGTACGGGCCTTACTTACGACAGACGAATAGTTAAACCGTTGACACACACACACCCTTTATATATGTACGGGCCTTACTTACGACAGACGAATAGTTAAACAGTTGACACACACACACACACCCTCACACCCTTTATATATGTACGGGCCTTACTTACGACAGACGAATAGTTAAACAGTTGACACACACACACACACCCTCACACCCTTTATATATGTACGGGCCTTACTTACGACAGACGAATAGTTAAACAGTTGACACACACACACACACCCTCACACCCTTTATATATGTACGGGCCTTACTTACGACAGACGAATAGTTAAACAGTTGACACACACACACACACACACACACACACACACCCTTTATATATGTACGGGCCTTACTTACGACAGACGAATAGTTAAACAGTTGAATCAAAGTCTAGCTCTGTCACTGTTTGACATTACCTGTTAGTTGGTGACAGCTGATTAACGTTATGCAGCGATCGTAAGTAAGGGGGTGAATTGTTATTTTATTTTATTGATTACTAGTGGGTACTCCAGCTTCGCACGGGTATTTACCCTGCCACGCTTCGCTGTGCCAAAAATGAGATAAAAACAATCGTTGATGCGGATTATATATCATGGTAAAATTTCAGCTTGATCGGTGCAGAAATTTTTGAGTTTTTGAAGCGTACACAAACCAAACTAACATTTTTATTATAGATTTATATGAAGACATGAGTAAGACGGCTGATAGAGGAGAGTGGAAGACGAAGACATGTTGTATTGACCCCACTTAGCGTGGGACAAGGGTACGAAGAATTTGTGCACTAAATTTTTTTAAGGAGCAAGTGGTCTTACGCCGTTTGTTAACCAACGCAGTCGATAATGTACTACCTGATAACTCGAACAACATATACTTCATATAGCCTAAGATCCGCTATACAAAGATTTGGACCGAGCTGGTTAATGGATTCAAACTATTTTATATTAAATTAAATATTTCAATAAATATATTGCAAATGGGTTGCCTAACTTTCAGTCCAGAATATGATTAATTAAAAATTTCACTTTTAAAACCGCGACAACCGGAATATAACGAGATCCTGTAATAATATAAGTACTCCAACATGTGATAGATAAGTTTTTCTAGTTTCGTCATGTGTACATTATTGTTGGATAGTTACCTTGAGCACGGTATGCACGGTGTGTAGTAGCGCAAGAGGTTGTAGATGCGTGGCATGCCGCAGCAGCGCCGTGACAGAGGAGCGCCACGCGTCGCGCGTCACGCCGCTGCAGCTCGCTTGCGGCACCGGCGTCACGTCGCCGCGATCACCTGCACACATTATACACACACGTGTACGTCTAGGTTCGATCAACTACTGTTGTGTATAAAACGCCAACCGATGCAATAAGTACATTACTGCAGCGGCAATGACGGAAGAACTTGTAAATGTGGTCCGAGTCGAAGGCGAGCCACACGTACGTGAGTCTCTCATTGCGTAGTTGTGGCCAAGGCTTGTATAGTACTTTTCTCTAATAATGCAATGAAATTAAAACTAAGTACCTAGGCAAAACTTTTTAGTTGAAAATACAATTACTTTTCAAATCTAATAACGAACCAATAATTTTTTTTTTTTAATAATTAAGCTTTGAAATTTGAATAAAACCTTTGATAAGTTACCTCCTTGGTTGCCATGTTACGGATCGTTCCATTTTAAAATTACACGTCAGCAATGCATTTTCATACATTTTCATCTGGTCGTTACTCGCATGTATTTGGCCAGTACTGCATTCTCGATTTATCTCAATCAAAATTGTCAAAATAAAGCTCTAATTTCTAAGCATTTTAGAACAATATGATTATCAGTCAAAACTTGAAAGTTCCTTTGTCTATCCCCCTTAGTCTGTGAATGTTTCAATAAATGGAAGTAGGGGTAATATAATGTGTGTGTGTGTGTGTGTGTGTGTGTGTGTGTGTGTGCATTACCGTCCGGCTCTGTGCTGGAGGCGCTGGAGAAGGAGAGGGTGCGCACGCGCAGCGCGAGTTCGTGCGCGTCGCCCTCCCCGCGCCCCGCACCCTCCTCCCACCCACCGTCCTCGTCAGACGAGTCCTCGTGACCACTCTATATATACAAACATGCACACATTTATTATCATACTAGCTGATACCCGCAACTTCGTACGCGTGCGTAACTTTCCACCAAAAAATATCTGTCAGCCAGCATACGATGAACCTCGTGTCAAAGGCTGCTTTTGGTTTAGAGAGGTCAAGCTGTATCTAAGAATCCACGTCTTTAATTTCAATAAAATATAGCCTATGTTTCAATCCGGTAAAAGGGCTTCTGAATGGCATAAGTTTAATTGAAATTGGTCCAGTAGTTTAGACGTGATGCGCGAGCAAACAGACAAACAGACAAACTCGATTTTCGGAATCATAATTGTTTATTTAGTAGATCTGTATATTTAGTTAATCCATATGTTTAATGCTAGTTTTGGACGGTATTTACAGTTTAACAATGTGTGGTCATGTACCGGTTTGGCGTGTTCGTGCGCCGGCGCTAGGTGCGTGGCGACACGTTCCTTGGCGCGCTCGCCGCGCTCCTCGCTGGGAAGGCGACGTCGCACGCCCCAGTTGAAGTTATCAGAACTCTCGCCCTGGAAAATACAATGTCGCTATTACGATAATGCCACTTCTTATAAATACACAAAAGATCATTTAAAATGGTCACAGGATAAAAGATGCTCTATACTAAATAAATAAATAAAGGAGGGTAGAATTAGAATTGTTAAGATGAGATTTCATTCAACCAACACGCCTCAATAAACTCGTTGTTGAATCTGTTTTACGCTTTGTATTTATTTAACAAGAACCGGATTCAATACAAATGAGTCTGAATAAAGAAGCTTCAGATGTAATGATACAAAAATTTATTCATGAGAATCAGTGTGCCTCTATTAGTGGCTATACTTTACACTGTTTACTACAACAAAAGTACTAGTTTTCGTTTACTGTAATTTGTATAAAAAGTCATCTTATGTGAGAGTTTCACTAGGGGCGTTGCTACATACACAGTAAAGTGAACGCGAACACTGTTCGTGATATTACCTCTATACTCTCGCTCTCGTACTCCAAAAAGTCAAAGTCCTTGAACACGCCGAAGTGGTCAGTCGGCGGCGCGCCACAAGACGGCTCGTTCCCGGGAGTTCCAGAAACTTCCTCCAGCGAAGACGCCATTGACGACTCGCGCTCCAGCAGCTCAGAGCTTTGGCTGAATATCACCTGCAAACGGACACTCTTTCACATTTCTAATCTTTCTTCAAAAGTACCAATAGGATGTACCATTGCTGTAGAGTCCTTATTAAGATAAGTTATATAGGAGGCCGAGGGAAGTCGCAGGCGAAGAATAGCTAGTAGCTTTATATAACATGCCTTGTGCCTACGAAGGTGTAGCCAGTTGTCATGCTATTTAACAAAACCACCTTTCTGTGTTCAATTTCGTAGAGGCATAATTTGTATAGTAATAGTTTCGATGAGTACAACGTCATATGAATGCGTTTCAATCACAATATAATGTTAGGGTAGAATTACACTGGACGATATCAGAATATCCAAATATTCGTCTGGCTGGGAGATTTGAACCGGCTCGTGTGAACCCGGCCACATGGTGACTACGAGTTGTACGCTTATCCTAAGTTATCCGTAATGCCTTGTCGGATCGGTATTGGGAAATTTCCAACTCGATACTTGAGCTCTCCATACGATACCGACCCGGCCAGGCTTTCCGCATGAAACCGAATAGCCTATATGCCTGTTCTGTTTACGGAGATACAGACATAACTTGATAGATAGAGTACGGCAGGTACGTAGGTACGAGTACCTAGCTGATTCGATCAGGGAATCGAAAGCTTAACTACCCAGCCCGGTTCAAACTCAGCCATTGAATGTTTAACAAAATGTCGATATTCAGCTGCTATGTTCGTATAAATATAGTTCAAATTCGACTGTCGACTCGGTCAATGCCCGGTACCGGCACGGTGTAGCGGAATAAATGCTGCACTACAGAACATTCAATTACTTCCCTCCTCGAATTAAATTAAATTCCGTTTAAAAATATCTTAATACAACTCAAAGAAAAGAAGATTGGTGGGGGGGCTATAAATACATATATACAGTACATGCAAGCGACATGCGGTCGCGTCAATGTACACAGCACACATGCTTATTTACAGTTAGGCAGGAACATGTCCAAGCTACCACTTCATCTTATTTCATCTGAGTTTTTTTTTTTACGTATTTATATAAGTGAGCGAATACACTGTATAGTTGAGTTCCAAATGTGTAATATCTAGGCCATATTTTGAAAATTGCAGACAAATTCATTGCGATAAATATATAATTAAATGTAGGTAGTTGTTTGTCGTGACATTGTGAGCGCTTCTAATAATGGTCTATGTTCTGCTACAACCCTGTGCCATATGTGTGTGTATAAACAATTTTGACAGTGAAATAGTATAATAATTAAAACATCATTATTTCTAAGTGAATTATAAACTTATTTATATTATGTGCCGAATATAGAACCAGAATAAGTTTCTGTGAGTAACAATAACATTTATACTCTACACCCGATTACTTGTGCTAGATATTGTGTTTTGTTTAAAAAATAGTGTGTCTTGTGTAAACGAATATTCAGAAATCGGGCGGTATAGGGTTAGTAAATATCGCTCGTGATAAATCATATGCAAATAATAAATATGCGAAATTAATAAAAATCTGAGACTGAAATTCATTGTTTACTTAGTTTGCTACGTTAATATAAGATTAAATTGTATTTAATGAAGCTATTTTGAAAACAAAATTCAGAAAGAAAACTTCCACGTGTAATCCCTTCTAATCTAATTGATAAAACTTCCACGTGTAATCAATCCCTTCTAATCTAATTGATAAAACTTCCACGTGTAATCCCTTCTAATCTAATTGATAAAACTTCCACGTGTAATCCCTTCTAATCTAATTCATAAAACAAAAACATGACTTTTGTTTTTATATGAAATCTTGATAATGGTTTACTCGTAATTCACGCATATCAAGAAGTGATTTACACGATGGAAAATACAAATATAAATGTACATTTATATGAATGAATGAATGAATGAATGACATGTACATTATGTAAATGTAGTACCACTTATGTACATAGATTGTATTTATATTGTTGACTAACTCAACTATTTATATTGTTTTACTTTTTACAGAAGGCATGTTACAACAACTGACATTTGATAAAGTTTATAATGAAAAAAAGCATTGAAAAATATATATAAAGTTTGATGTTTGCACAAAATTACCAAGCAACCTGTATATGTTATCTGTGACTTCTTGAACACTCTGTATGTATAGGTACAGGACACACGTCATAGCGTAGTGAGAGCAAAGCGTCGTGACATTATACAGGATGTATACATATATACTTTATGTATATGCAGTTGGATGCGTTACCTTAGAAGATAAAGTAGTTAATAGATCATCCTATATGCAGCGATGGGTAAAAACATTTGTTATTGTACAGTGTATTTATAAAATACTAGCCGTCTCCCGCGGCGTTGCTTGCGTTAGGGTGTGACTTTTCAAAATTCCATTTTCCCGCTTTTCTGTTGAAATTTTTCCTGAATTTTCTTTGCTATAAACCTCACGGAGCCCGAGACCTTTCCAACGAATGCAAAACCGTGGAAATAGGTTCGTGCGTTCTGGAGTTATAGCGTCAGGAAGGAAAACCCGACTTATTTTTATATAGTAGATTACAACTATCGGTTATGCGCCTTTTGACACACTGCCTGTCCTAGTCTAATTAGGAATCGATTGTTGTTCCTATTCGGGAATCGAACCCGTACAAGTTTTTCTGATTTTATTCTCACTTCATCTCAGATTAAGTTGACAAGTCGAAACAGGAGATTACCGAATTCAGACGATAGCGTAGGTTTTAATCCTGTTTTTTTTTGGTTTCGTTCTATATAAACATGTACACAGTTATTTTATTAGTCTGTTTTATAAGGTACTTACAGATGGGCTTTTCGGTAGACCGACCCGTTGGCCACACGTGGTCAGTAGATTAACTAAGCATTCTCGCACGCGACTCTGTAAAAAAAAAAAATTAAAATAATTGTGTTGTATTTTGCCTCCACTGTTTTACGAATAGAAATAGCGATGGCTATAAGAGTGTAACGACATATTATATAAAACTAAGTTTTAATTTAACTATAAAAATTACCTGAATTCGAGATATTAAATAAAACCTGCAATTATTAATGCGTCCGGGTTAACTTCATCCGCATCATCATAAACAATCCTACAAATGGGAGCTCATGTTACACTGGCTTTTTCTCAGAACACTACATGCGCATGTAAACTTGCGCCTTGTCCAATTTATTTTAGGTTAAAGTAACTATTAAATTTTTGTGTTTTGACATTTTTAATTGGTAGTGTTTAATTAATTAGTGTAATTGGTTGTGTGTGACCGTTCTAATTAAATAAATAAATAAAATAAATAAATAAAATATTTGCTTTAGCTTCATTATCATTATTTGCATGCTGTAGTATCGAGTTTTGCCAATTACGCGTTCTCTGCTATCAAACAGAGTTATTAAATCAATTATAGTCGAATACTCAAACGCCACTCAAACCACACTCTTGTTTGTTCTGTGTCCGAACTAGTCCGAAGTATTATAAGAATGTATTTACCAAAAAAAAATGTATGTATCTATTCTAACAGCCGTCTAGTTTCCATCGTACAAGCTTTGCTTAGTTTGGGACTAGAAGGCGTTGTGTTAAGTGTCCGTGAATATTTATTTATATTTATAACTAGCCGTCTCCCGCGGCGATGCTCACGTTAGGGTGTGACTTTTCAAAATTCCATTTTCCTGCTTTTCTGTTGAAATTTTTTCAGAATTTTCTTTGCTATAAACCTCACGGAGCCCGAGACCTTTCCAACGAATGCAAAACCGTGGAAATAGGTTCGTGCGTTCTGGAGTTATAGCGTCAGGAAGGAAAACCCGACTTATTTGTATATAGTAGATTTATTTATTGCCATCTCTTACATATGAGTAATGTCAAACAGAGGCAGAGCAATTTTAAGTGGTGCTCAAACTTGAATGACTTTTGAGTATTCCAGCCTGGTATTGTAATGTAATGTTGCGATGATTGGTGTTACCTGAGACATCCAGGGTCGCTTCCAGCCCGCGGCGAGCGCGTCCGCGGGCGACAGCGAGAGTGACCGGCGGGGGGATGCGGCGCACGCGGGGGGAGGGGCTGGCCCCTGCCCCTGCCCCCCCTGCCCCTCGCCCCCCGCCAACACTGTCCACGTAGACGCACACGAGCCTGCAACACCAACACACATACTAATTGTCCAGAATATACATGTCAAACAATTGTATATTTTAATACAGTTGCTCAAAAAGTGGCGTATTGCAGGGACGTATAGCGTTCGGGATGTGGCCTATTACACACTCGTGCTTTTTCTTTTACCTTTCCCGAACTCGTGCGTTCTCATTCCCAACTGTCAAAATAATGTGTAAAAGAAAAACCAACCATGAAGTTTTTACTAACAAAATTCATAGAAGTTTTTATGATTAATGCAAATACGTATATTTCTAAAAAGAAGCTACTAATTAGTTTCAATATCAGATTTAATGATTTGATTGAATGAGTTAGGTTAGATTTCATTTCATTGCATCTCATTAAATTTCATTTTCATTTCATATCAATAAAACAATTCTACTGAAGACTTGGCTGTATGGGCATAGTTCCTTTTGCCTACCAGAATGGGTGAAGAAAAAAAAAATCTCTGCTTATATTAATAAAATAATTTAATTACAAGTGCGGAAAAGCTGTCATTGCAAAGAGTTCCGACAAATGTGTACCCGAGCCGAGGCGCAGCCGAAGGCGAGGGTTGACAGTCGGAACAAGTTGTAATGACGGTTCCGCACGTGTACTGAACGACTATTATTAATACAGTTGCGAAAAAATTAAGCAATTTAATAAAAAGAATTAAAAAAAAAATGGCGCCAACCGTAGAATATAAGCAGAGATTTCCCTACAATACGCCACTTTTTGAGCAACTGGATTAAAAAATATATATTATACATATAAAAAAACCTGTGCGTGCAGTCCCTACGCGCGGGAGAAGTTCTAATTCGCGTGCCACGCATTCACTCTCGCTCTGTGTTTATTGTGAAATTAATTTACTATTTATTTTTATGTACTTAACCAATTTGCAGTACTAAATTTTCATTTCTAAATAAAAAGTTGCATGAACACTGCTATCTATTATATTTTGATTGTAGCATATTATAGTCTCTTTCTATTCCCCCCCGCTGACAGTTGGAAGTCGTATAACTACAAAAACACGGGCGGTCAAATTCTGAATTGCTAAACACTGTCATCTATATTTGATTGTAGCATTTGTAGCGTATTACCCTCTCTTTCTTTCTATTCTTTCTATTCGGGGGGAATAGAAAGAGAAAGGGACTATGTCCTCCCGTTTAACGCAACGTTGTTGGAAGTTGCATTAAAAGTATAAGTTCAAAAAAAATTATAAGAGGAGCTCAATAGATATAAGAAGAGCACCGCCTTACCAGGCGAAGCCACAGGACCCAGGGGTAGTTACCCCTGGCGCAGATTACCACGATAGAGATTTTTAATCGGGGCCTTATCCTTCTCCCAGCCGGGAGCAAGACCCGACGTCAACCAACACAATATATCTACTAACATAAACTACTCCGCAAGTTCAAAAGGTCTGGACGAATGAAGCCGGGTAAAATTAGCACATACAACCATAATGTAGAATACAAGGAAGGAGATTTTTTATTTTTTTTTACTTATAAATTAATTTACAGATTTATGTTGGGGATGCCAACACATTTATATCGTGTTACATTTCATCGCAGTTTTATTAACTCACTTCCTAGATTGTACTATATTCCTGTACGTATCTATTTATTTATTTATTAGATTACCAACACAGTGTACACTAATTTTAAGATCTATCTGAGTATTTAGTACGTATCTACCTCTACTTCACATTAATTAATTAATAAATTTAATTCAGTTCACTTTCAATTTGTAGCAACACCCAGACATACACAATGCATTTATATTTTCCACAAAAAAAAAATCTCAGTGGGAATCGAATCTCAGGACGAAAGAGCGATACTACCTACAATTGAAATTAAATTGTTCAATACCCAATTCCACTTTTATTTTTATTGTTCACGAAGCACTCTTTATTTCACAGTGATGGATAGCCCTGGGTGGAATATCCTACTTAATAATAATAAACGCGAAAGTTCCGATGTATGGATGTTTGTTATTCTTTCACGCAAAAACTACTGATCCGATTTGTATGAAACCAGGAATATAAATTGTCCGTGACCTGGATTAACACATACGCTACTTTATATCCCGGAAAATCAACAGGATCTAACGGAACGCGAACGAAGTCGCGGGCGGAATCTAGTGTGCAATAAATAAATATAAATATTCACGGACATTTAACACAACGCCTTCTAGTCCCAAACTAAGCAAAGCTTGTACTATGGGAACTAGATGGCTGATACTTATAATACATAGAAACACCCAGATACAGAACAACCATCTATGTTTTGGCACACACAAATGTTTGTTCTCGGTGGGGATCGAACCCACGAGCCACAGCGCGGAAGGCAGAGCTACTACCGACTGAGCCATGACGGCTGTCAATATGGAAAATGTTAGGGGTACCTTTATCATTAGGGGTAGTACTGGAGGCAGTGGAGAGCGAGTTAGGTCCGGTCGCGGGGTTAGAGCCACTCTTTGGTAAGTACTTGCGCCCTATCACAGGCGTCTGTGAGAGATCGAACGTGAAGTCCATCGTGCGGCCCGGAAGCTCCTGGATACAATACATACCATTTGGCTGATACTTGTGGTTTTACAACTGGTATAGTAATCTCTGACAGTCAATGTTACCTGCTCCATTTGTTTATATATAGATAGATTGTACACAAAGAAGACAAGGAAATTATTAAGGCGTAGGGTAAAGTCAGGCAACCTTCTCGCTCGCACATTTCAACATTTTTGAAGATATAATATAACTAAATGTAACTAACCTAACTAAACAATGTGCACTTTAATTTATCGCATTGGTACGAGTTTTTGGTTAGAAAACTTGTTTGGATCAATGTGATATTTTTACTGAACCTTTGCGTTGTTATTCTCTCGACCCTGAAAGTCTGCAATTTCACATAATTACATTTAGTTATATTATATGCGTGGCCTTATCGCTCAAAGTTAGCTCTTCCAGTCAATCTGATTCATCTGTTTAGCCTTACTGAAGGTAGTTTAGACCACAAAATACTTTTGAAGCTAGTAATATGTATCGTTGTTAGTGTAACTATACAGATAGTTGAGTCACAGATTTTAATTATAATACTAGGTTGAGTATACTCGTGTGTCAACCCTAAGTTGACGTCACATTTCAGTTCTTTTTTACTACATGTGTGTAGATAAATGTTCTAATAAACTTATATCTGTTGACTTGTCTAGCCGTAACAAATATTTACTATAGTACGTGCCGAGTAACACCGCAATACAGGTCATTTACCCACCTTCACCTCGATGTCGCAAAATTCAATTCATGTATGGTAAACAAACAGTACTGCGAGATTCGAGCGATTACCGTCTTAGCGACAGGTTTGTATGGAAAGCGACAGAATTAGCCATTCATAAATTGAATTTTGCGACATCGTGGTGAAGGTGGGTGAATGACTTGTATTGCGGTGTTATTTGGCACGTACTATAGCTTTATTATTTTCATTACATTTATTTATTTTCTCACACACTCACACAACACTTTTATCTAAAACTTTGGAAGTAATCGTTTAGTGATTGTCGTTATTTTTATCTAAAATGTAAATCCGCTAATGTCTATAACATGCATTTATAAGATACCTACTTTGATCACCCTAAGAGCTGTAGATTTCGTTAAATAATACTACATTGTTCACCGAGAGGAGAAAGTGACCGATTACCGTCGGGTGACGTTTGAAGCCCGAGCCTACGGCTCGGGCTCGGGCACTTTCTCTCGAGTGATACATAGTGCTTTATACTACACCTACGAGGAAAATAAAAAACTAAAACTGAATCCTCAAACAACACACAAATTGAAAATGGCGCCAATGGCGTCTGCAATTTTGACATGTTCTTTTTTGAAATAGTTTATCCTGCCGCCGCAGGGTCGCACTGCCAGCCCGACACCATCCAACACACAGCTAGTGGCCAGTGTCATTTTGCGAACTTGGAGATAAAAACTCACTGTAAAAACTTTTTGGCTTTTGATATTTAGGTCTTACCCAAAATTAAAAAAGAAAAACCACGTAAGAAATGGATTTTCATACACTTTTCTCTCCCGCTCAGATGCGTTTTCTCCCCGCGTATTTGTTCGATATGCAATGACGTACTTTCTACCGTAAATTTGATAAAGTATCAAGGTACTTTCCAAGCAGGTGTAGTATAAATAAAATTACTGTTTCGTAGTTAGAAGGAGTGAGTTTAGTGAAGTACCTTCTTGCCGTGCAGGTCAGTGTCGAGTAGTGAGGAGGCATGCGTGTCCCAGTGTGGTGGCACCACCAGTGTCGAACACCGGGTCACCACTAGCTTTAGAATCTTCATCGCTTCTTTGTAGTTATTGCCGTCCTGTAACAATTCATCATTCTACTTACTACTACGTGAATAGGGAATATATATTCCAAGTTTCATCAAAATCGGATCAGTAGTTTTTGCTTGAAAGAGTAACAAACATCCTCACAAACTTTCGTATTATTAAGTTCGCGTCCCGTTGGATCCCGTCGATTCAACAAAATGTTTGATCTCGATGAACTACCCACAAAATACACAGCGACAGATCGACCTAGACTGGTTAGACTTAGAAGTTGAACGTTGGGAATCGTACGAGAGGGACGATATGTTTTCCCGTTCCCTTTTCAACGATTGTTTGCATTGTATTGTATACTAGGTGCCGCCCGCAACTTCGTTCGCGTCCCGTTGGATCCCGTTTTGTTTTTCGGGATAAAAAGTAGCCTATGTGTTAATGCAGGTCACGGACAATATATATTCCAAGTTTCATCCAAATCGGATCAGTAGTTTTTACGTGAAAGAGTAACAAACATCCATCCAAATTTACAAACTTACACGTTTATAATATTAAGTAGGATTTCATTTATTAACCAATTTGCTACATTACATAGTTATTTACTTAATAAAATCTTAGCATACGTAATTGTAACACAGTATCTAGTCTACTAGTACCTATTTATACATTGTATCAGCAATCTATTTAGCATAGTGCAAGGTTTACACTCGCTCGCTCTAACAACGTAAAACTTGTATGTAGACGCGAGAGATGAGATATCACTTTGATTTCATGTTTTGAATTTAATTCGAGTGTAATTGGCCTGACCGTGAGGTTCACCGGCAGAGCAATTACACTCGGATTGGAAAGATCGGGTAACG
This sequence comes from Eulithis testata, assembly GCA_947507515.1. Classification (NCBI taxonomy): domain Eukaryota; kingdom Metazoa; phylum Arthropoda; class Insecta; order Lepidoptera; family Geometridae; genus Eulithis; species Eulithis testata. Next base: position 13,360,188 of record OX382193.1, on the reverse strand, counting down.
CTTATTTGTTCTATAGGACTGTTACTTCATAGAACTGTTCAAACTTTTTTTATCCCTAATATTTGGTAACTTCCATTTGTTCTATAGGACTATTACTTCATAGAACTGTTCAAACTTTTTTTATCCCTAATATTTGGTAACTTCCATTTGTTCTATAGGACTATTACTTCATAGAACTGTTCAAACTTTTTTTATCCCTAATATCTGGTAACTTCCATTTGTTCTATAGGACTGTTACTTCATAGAACTGTTCAAACTTTTTTTATCCCTAATATTTGGTAACTTCCATTTGTTCTATAGGACTATTACTTCATAGAACTGTTCAAACTTTTTTTATCCCTAATATTTGGTAACTTCCATTTGTTCTATAGGACTATTACTTCATAGAACTGTTCAAACTTTTTTTATCCCTAATATCTGGTAACTTCCATTTGTTCTATAGGACTGTTACTTCATAGAACTGTTCAAACTTTTTTTATCCCTAATATTTGGTAACTTCCATTTGTTCTATAGGACTATTACTTCATAGAACTGTTCAAACTTTTTTTATCCCTAATATTTGGTAACTTCCATTTGTTCTATAGGACTATTACTTCATAGAACTGTTCAAACTTTTTTTATCCCTAATATCTGGTAACTTCCATTTGTTCTATAGGACTGTTACTTCATAGAACTGTTCAAACTTTTTTTATCCCTAATATTTGGTAACTTCCATTTGTTCTATAGGACTATTACTTCATAGAACTGTTCAAACTTTTTTTATCCCTAATATTTGGTAACTTCCATTTGTTCTATAGGACTATTACTTCATAGAACTGTTCAAACTTTTTTTATCCCTAATATCTGGTAACTTCCATTTGTTCTATAGGACTGTTACTTCATAGAACTGTTCAAACTTTTTTTATCCCTAATATCTGGTAACTTCCATTTGGTAGGACTATTGAAACGAAAACTAGCCCTAATGGGAACTAGCCCATAGGACTATTGAAACTATTCAATAGTCCTTCTATGGAACTACAGGGATAAAAAAGTTTTACGTAACAGTCCTATAGAACAACTGGGAATTAACCGAAACATCAACCACTGCGTCGAACGCAGCGTTTATCTGAGCCGTCTTTATGTACTTGCAATTGCCCCAGTCGGAGGGTACCAACCGGAACTCAGTAATATGAGCATCACTGTCCAACCACGAATTATTATTAGTTGGACTCCCGTTTCCACATTTAGACTCAAAGTTGGTCCATTATACGTGAGACCCCGAAAGAATTACGGTGCGAATACTTCGAATTTTTTAACGAAGAACTCAAAACTGAATTTATATAGAAAACTCACGTCGATGAACTTAGCGACGGCTCGCAGTAAGTCCGCGTTCACCGGCTGCGCGTTCAACTCCACGTAGTACAGCATGCAGTGCAGGATCGACAGTACAGCTGGTTGCAGGTTCGATGCTCCCTGCCATCACACACACAAACATAAGTAGGTACACATACAGGAAAAGTTAACGATCTTTCAACATCGTTCCGATTTTTATTACTAGTATTTACAGTAAACATAAAAGTGCAAAATGAATAAATTAGAGCACGGTATTATCAAACAATCCCATCCCACTTTCCACTAATCCTACTAATATTATATATGTCAAAGCTTAGATGTTTGTGTTTTAATAACGCTGTCTGTGTATGTGTACAATGGGGTAACTCACATTTGTTCTTTAGGACTGTTTTTAAAACTTTTTTTATCCCTGTAGTTCCATGGTAGCCCATTAGGGTTAGTTTTCGTTTCAATAGTCCTACCCAAATGGAAGTTACCAGATATTAAAGATAAAAAAAGTTTGAACAGTTCTACACGTAACAGTTGTATAGAACAAACGGGAGTTACCCGTACAATGTAAGTAACAACTTTCACGTGAGTGTAAACATATCACAATAATCAAATCAATCAGATCAGATTACAAATCTATCACGTAACATACACTAGCAGACTGAAAGTGGTAACATTATTACGAGCATTAGCGTATTGTCAAGCTTTGAATCAAATTAGTTGTTAGTGTAGAGTCCTTTCCATGAAAGAAGTCCCGCAGACGCGTCGCTCTACGACTTTAAGTATTATTTCTCGGGCAGCACTTTTACCAACTTTAGGCATTGAAAACAAGACTTTGATCACAGAAACCAAATAAAAACGCACTAGCATCCGAACACATTAACAGCACCTGACAACTAATTTAAAATTTAGTTTTAATATTTAGTTCCGGAAATTTCCGCGGGACTTCTGTCATGAAAAGGACTCTATAGAAGCACGCGGGTAAGAAACTAACGTCTTACCCGTTTATTCATATTCAACTGTGATTTTAGCGCGGCTTTCAAAAATGCTCTATCATTGTCACTTGCATGACAACAGATTTAGCAATCATTATAGTTAGCTCAGCTGTAGAAGACGAATATGAATATACCCCTTAGGGCGGATTCGTCCAAAAGTCATCATATCCCTTGTATAACTTTACTCTTTGATTTTATTCTCAGATAAATTCGTTTTTGTTTTTCCATTGCAATCTTGAGAGTAGCCAATCCTAGGTATTGTTATTCTGTATATGCATAAAAACCAACTTAATTCAAAATACGATTGCTTAGAGAGCGCTACACAATAATACATGTGCACACAAATTATCCGGGTGTCAAGTTGTCAATATCTATGAAAACAAACAGCTGTTTTGTCAAATGTAGCAGCCGCCATTAAAATATTCGACAGATAACTTGTATATACTATAGATTTTGGCAGTATAACGATTTATTCTCGGATAGACAAGTTTTTCCTGGAATAAGACTTGGTAGAACAAAAAGTTTCTTATCACTAGAGTAATCATTGAATTTATTCGCAGTATAAGACTTAAACTGCGTATAAATAGTTTGGTCGAATCCGCCCTTAGATAGATAGAAAACTCTTTATCGTGCAACCACTTTTACAGAAATTATAAAATAAACACAGAGTTCATTATTCTTATGTGAAGTACAATGGGCGGCATTATCGCTATGAGCGATCTCTTCCAGGCAACCTTTGGATGGACTGGATTTGATATGAACGAAATTGACGGTGTAATAAAAAAGACTGCATCTAATTAATTTCACCCACAATGCATAAATACCCCATAGTTCGTATTGTGTTAAGATACATTTATAACTATTATTATTAATTATTATTATTTTAAATATTGTTTATTTTTATTTTAATATTTAACTTATTTCGGTGTTATTTTAATTGAATTATTTTACAATTACTATTTATTTTTGTACTATGACAATGTAAATAATTGACGTGTATTTCTTTTTTACCAATAAATTGATTATCTGATTATCTGATTATCTGATTATCTGACACGTGTTACGATAATAATGCATAATTGTGACAACCAGCCACAAACAAAGAAGTTGAAAAGATACACAATAAACAGCTGTAATATTCACCTTCTCTAACCGAAGCGCTCGTGGCGTACCTTACTTAGTCAATCTTAACCGATAATATAAGTTAAGCAACGTTCTGCACGGTCACTATTTGGATGGGTGACCGTTAGTGGCATTTAAATCTGAGCGCTTCCGTGCTACGGAGGGCACGTTAAACTGTCGGTTCCGGCTCTAGCAGCCGTTAAGCCACGACGGAGGACTTAAGGCGGCCTAAAAACTCCAGCGTTGGCCACAACTAGCTCATACGAGCTTGCTTGCTCACCTTCTCCAGGACCTCGACGAGAAAGGCCAGCATCTGCAGCGAGAGATGCGAGTAGGTGTCCCATAGGTACTTGACGACGCACTTGGTCCACTGGAAGCTTTCCTTGCTGAATGTGCGGCGCGAGTAGAGCGTCATCACTGTGCCGAGGTTCTCCAGTTTCTTACTCTTCTCTGCCGTGAACTATATAATAACAAGATAATTAAAATTACGTAGATTGTGTCCAATAAAGAGTTAAACTGCCTATCTAATTATTACTGCGTAATCTTCTAAATATATAAAACTTTTTTGAAGCTGACTGACAACCAACGCACAGCCTATACTATAAGTCCTAGAGGTATGACATTTGGAGGGTAGTATCCTTATATAGTGTAGGGGTGCACTAAGAAAGGAATTTTAGAAAGTCACACTTTAAAAGGTCTGAAACTCGAGCAACACGGCGGGCGGCGGCTATAGTAGGAGCCAAATAACACCGCAAAATTCAATTTATGTATCGCTAATTCTGTCGCTTTCCATACAAACCTGTCGCGAAGACGGTATCGCTCGAATCTCGTTAGTACTGTTTGTTTACCATACATAAATTAAATTTTGCGACATCGTATCGAAGGTGGGTGAATGACCTGTATTGCGGTGTTATTTGGCACCTCCTATACTCGTTAAAATCTTTTATTGGCCTACTCTTTCCATTTTTGTACCTAATCTATGTTATGTGATGTCGGTTTTCCTATAAATAAATAAATAAATAGTGTTGTCGGTGTTTCTAGGCGACGGTGACCGCTTACCAGCAGGTGGGCTGTATGTGGCCTGTTTGTCTACACTTACATAAAACAATGATTTACGCACATTAATTCCGTCACTGTAGCTCTCTCATAATTCCAGAGAGGATAATTATCTTAGCTTAGAATTCTAATGCTTGTATTCTGGATAAATAAACTCATAAAAGGACACCACCAAAGAATTCACAACTCACGGTTTTATAATACAGGCGTATTATTTGAATACCATCGAAGCAGACCATAACTTTTAAATTAGATACCATACAGTACGATTTTCTTACTGTCGCTGAAAAATATACAAGGTGTAACATAATTACCCTATAAACCCGAAGGGGGCCACCGACCGCCTGAGTGATTGGACATAATAATATGCAAAGGGTCAATAAATCGTAATTGAAATTTTCATACAAAAGTACAACTTTTATTATTTTAGAAATTTGCGACCACCGTAAGTGTTTGTTTACTATTTGCGTAAACCCGTACACACTCATGCACAAGTAGGTGTAGGTACATTTTAAGTTAAAGTTACGAGCTCATTTCATGACTAAAAAACTTCGAAATCTCAAAAGTCGTAGAGCAAACTGTGTTCGCCATGACCTGTAGAATACCCCCCATTTCGGACTTATAGGGTAATTATGTTACACCGTGTATAGGTTTACAAACCTGTGCTATATGACACGCGGCTCGAACACAAAGTTCGTTGGCGTCTTCGTAATGTAGCAGCATGTATGGCAGTAGTGCTACCACCGTCATTGGGAACGCCAGTGACTGAGTGGGGTCAATGACCGGCAACTCCAGCAGTGGGATCATATCGCCTAGTACACCAACTACAGGCTCGTACGTATTGGGGTGTGTGCATCCCTGTCAACGTACGTAAAGTTAGGGTAATCCTACTAATATTATAAACGCGAAAGTTTGTAAGAATGTATGGATGTCTGTTACTATTTCACGCAAAAACTACTGATCCGATTTGGATGAAGCTTGGAATATATATTGTCCGTGAACTGAATTAACACATAGATTACTTTTTAACCCGGAAAATCAACGGGATCCAACGAGACGCGAACGAAGTTAGTTCTTGTATAAAGGGGCTTTCACCTTTGCATACGTAATGTACCCATAGCTCTATAGAAAGATAACATAGAACATAAAGCATTGTATGTTACGAATTACCCTACATGTCTCTATCGTATCATGATATCGTACAGGACTAGGATGCGCACGCGAGATATTTGTCCTGTCGTTCTGTCAAAATGTAAGCATTTTGTACCAGTTTTTGAACTTTTGCATTATCTGTGCTAATGTTGTCGACAAAACGCGCCATAATGTACACTTTTGACACTTGTTAGTCGTCGTACCTCTCTGAGGACGAGATAATAGTCACGCAGAAATGTCAAAAGATGAAGATTCAAAGACGCGGTTTCTCGACAACATTACCACAGATAATGCAATAGTTTCTAAACTGGTACAAAATGCTTACATTTTGACAGAACGACACGACAAATATCTCGCGTGCGCATCCTAAGCCCGCTGGTATACCATCTCAATTCAATTCATTTATTTTTCTTTCGACATTTTACAATGTTCTTATAGTAGTCACAGCACAGTAAATAGGTATACATTTCAATAAAAACGTGCACAAACACAAAACAAACAAGCTGAAAGTGATGAAGTAAAGTATCTCACCTTGAGCAATAGGGAATGCAGCGACGGCGACGTGTGTGCCTGAGTGCGGTCGAGTCTCTCCCTAACATCGGGCCGGTCGAGCGGCAGCCGCGCCATCACTCGCGACAACAGCCTCACCCCGAGCAGAAACTCGTGCTCATAATCAGACTCGAGCAACGACGCTCCCACCCAGAATAGCGTCGCGAGAATCGTAAGCTTGTCGTCCTGTAGGAAAACTTATCCTGGACTGCTTCTCGCGACTGTGGGTACTTTCCCACTAGAGATAAGCCAAGCTACGTTGCATCCACCAATAGTGATCGTTTGGTTACGATGGTAAGGATGTGTTTGACCTCCATCAATAGTGATCGTTTGGTTACGTTGCGTAGGATGTGTTTGACAAATAGTGATCGTTTGGTTACGTTGGTAAGGATGTGTTTGACCTCCATCAATAGTGATCGTTTGGTTACGTTGCGTAGGATGTGTTTGACAAATAGTGATCGTTTGGTTACGTTGGTAAGGATTTGTTTGACCTCCATCAATAGTGATAGTTTGGTTACGTTGCGTAGGATGTGTTTGACAAATAGTGATCGTTTGGTTACGTTGGTAAGGATGTGTTTGACCTCCATCAATAGTGATTGTTTAGTTACGTTGCTAAGGATGTGTTTGACCTCCATCAATAGTGATCGTTTAGTTACGTTGCTAAGGATGTGTTTGACCTCCATCAATAGTGATCGTTTGGTTACGTTGGTAAGGATGTGTTTGACCTCCAACAATAGTGATCGTTTAGGTACGTTGCTAAGGATGTGTTTGACCTCCATCAATAGTGATCGTTTGGTTACGTTGGTAAGGATGTGTTTGACCTCCATCAATAGTGATCGTTTGGTTACGTTGGTAAGGATGTGTTTGACCTCCATCAATAGTGATCGTTTGGTTACGTTGCTAAGGATGTGTTTGACCTCCATCAATAGTGATCGTTTGGTTACGTTGGTAAGGATGTGTTTGACCTCCATCAATAGTGATCGTTTGGTTACGTTGCTAAGGATGTGTTTGACCTCCATCAATAGTGATCGTTTGGTTACGTTGGTAAGTATGTGTTTGACATCTACCAATAAGGATAGTATGTTTCCATAACAATTCCTATTGGTGGATGTCAAACATATCCTTAGCAACGTAGCTTGGCTTAGCTCTGGCGGAAAAGCACCCTAGGGCTTTAAAGAAACGGTCAAACCAATTTGACAAACTCTCCGTGTTTGTCAAATTATTTGGCAGTTTGCAATTGCGTTTTTACTATTAATATCAATACAATTAGTATTTATCATGAATTAATCATTATTGTGATCGATGTTTTCCTTCACCGTTTAATACCAGTGCACCTGAATCCCTTTGCTGATGTTCATTCACCAGCACCAGTATATTAAAAACATTAAAATTAACGCACACAGTAATTTCACAACGAATATGGCGGTGGTCAACTACAAAGTGTTCCAAAATATGTATGTATTTGAGGATTAAAAGTGGATATTTATAAGAAGTCTATAGTAGGTGCCAAATAACACCGCAACACAGGTCATTTACCCACCTTCAAAACGATGTCGCAAAATTCAAATAGTACTGCGAAATTCGAGCGATTACCGTCTTAGCGACAGGTTTGTATGGAAAGCGACAGAATTAGCCATTCATAAATTGAATTTTGCGACATCGTGGTGAAGGTGGGTGAATGACCTGTATTGCGGTGTTATTTGGCACCTACTATAAGATATTTAATACTATATGAAATAATCTCATTATCAATTCACTAACTTTCACTTTTTTCACTGAATCTTCAGTGGACGTGCCCAGTAAGGTAATGTATTGTGGCAGAAGTTACCACTCAACGTCAAGTGAGCCATCTGCTTACTCCAGCACTTAATGTTACAAAAAAACATTCACCCAATAATTTTGACAACGCGAAAATCAACAATATCGGCTGATTTTAGGGTTGTAAGTCTTATATGCCTTATGTTCAACCTTTTTTCGTAAACAATACATATTATGAAACACCTTGAATTACAAAACAATTCAATGCAAGGCAAATGCCGAAAATGCTAAAAAAAATCATAATTTGAACCCCCGACCGGAAACGGAAAGGCGCTGTGTGTCTGTCTGTTTGCCTGTGGTCACGTAGCTCCACAAATAGTTTCTTTGCTGGTTGATCTAGGATGGTTCTTAGCGATGTTTCGTGAAAATTGGTGCAGTCCTTTCCAAATTATGAGGATATATATGGCTCTACAAATCAGTTCTGTGGAATCTCAGGCATAATGCGGTTTGAAACATTTTCTTTTGAGATTTTCTGAACCGTCTACACTCCAAGTTATGATGATGAGATAAAGAAGCCAATATAAAGCTCCCGGAGAGCTGCCAAGAACATTTTCGTAGCCTAAAAATTTTAACACTAACAAGTATCTACATATTCGAAGCCTGTAAGTTTGTTAGAAAATACCCGCAATTTTTCGTAAAAAAAACAGACCTGCCACGACGCTACCCGTGCAGATTTAAGCACAAATTAGTTGTACCTCATTCTAAACTACAAATTCATAGTTCCGGCACAACAACAATGGCATCAAAAATTTACAATAAAATTCCCGAACAATTTAAAGAGATAGAAAAGGATAGAACGTTTGAAAGCAAATTGAAGGACTTATTAATTAATAAATGCTATTATAATTTAAATGACTTTTTCAATGATGAACTGCCTGCGTTGTAACTTAATTGAAATGAACACAAACAATTAGCTTTTAATTTTAACTTCACTCAAATTACGGCCCGCTTCCACTCCAAATATTGCTATGCCCTAAGCTTAAGGGCTATTATGCACTACTATTTTAATCTTAAGACCTCACCATGTAACATAAAAATTGCAATAAATGATATGAATATGGATATGAATATGAAGATCTCAAGTCATTTTCATGGCCAAGAATTTCTAAAATGTTGAATAATTGTTCTAATTAATTGAATTGTTTTGTGTTGTTGCTTTAAGTGAACCCTATTAGTAGTTCGCGAATATAGCTAAAACGCACCTTATTGTAACCAGCCTGCGGAAAAAAAACATGTGTTTAAAAAACATAAAACACACCCTTTATAAATAAATTAAATAAATAAATATTCACGGACACTTAACACAACGCCTTCTAGTCCCAAACTACGCAAAGCTTGTACTATGGGAACTAGATGGCTGATAGAATACATACATACATTTTTTTTTGTAAATACATACTTATAATACATAGTAACACCCAGACACAGAACAACCATCTATGTTTTGACACACACAAATGTTTGTTCTCGGTGGGGATCGAACCCACGAGCCACAGCGCGGAAGGCAGAGCTACTACCGACTGAGCCATGACGGCTGTCCTGTGCGTTTAGCACTAACTCAAATGAAATACACGATTATTGGTAGACAAGATATAAAAACATTGCTTAGAAACTAATTTCTTTTCATTTTGCATTATTTAGAAGCTTGTTCGAGAATTCGTGAATACGGAATGTTCCGGAAAGCAAGCGGAAAGTATGAACCTAAATGTAGGAAAGCTCGGAAATGTCTAACGTTCGAAGTTTTAATCTGTTATACTTACGGCCGAATACTCAAACGCCACTTAAATTAAGTTCACGCTTATACTATTGCCATCTCTTACAAAAAAATAATGTCAAACAGAGGCAGAGCAATTTTAAGTGGTGCTCAAATTTGGGTGATGTTTCAGTACTCCGGCATTCGTGTATCAATATTATTTGTGACGTAGATTATCTATATGCAAAAGTTTACCTCGAGCGGACTCAGGTACTATGTTTGTTATCTGAAAGTGTGTACATATTATGAATTTAAAGTGTCTAAATGGTTAATATTTACCTGAGTAGCTGAATCTCCGAGTAGTTTGAGCGACTGAGCGGAGCGTGACCGACACAGATTCGAACACGCACCTTTAGCTGCCTCGCTGCACGCTCGCGAACGCTCTGCATTATATCAAATAAGTTATTTCCGTAGTATGTACATATATAAATATACGGATATACTTATTAAAAGTTAAATAGGCTAGTTTCAATAGTCCTACCATGGAACTACAGGGATAAAAAAAGTTTTAAAAGCAGTCCTATAGAACAATAAATGGGAGTTACCCGAGATTACCTGTTAGTAAGAGAGAGCAGTAATTGAAACAGGTGAAGTTATGCAATGATTATGTATAAGTACTAGGCGGGACATACCAAGTTGTTGTTTGTCAGCGACAGAGGGCGGCGCATTGCTCTTGCGTACACAATAAGACACCGAGTAGCTCGTACTGCGCGTGTGGTTAGACACGCAGCCGACGCACACGCCCGGAGAACGTTTACCTATATCATACAATACATATTAATATCATACATAATTATATATAAGCATTCTTGAACATCTCACACAACGCTCGCTAGTCCCTAAGCTTGTTCTATGGGAACTCGATTGCTGTTAGAATACTTAGATTTTGTTTTGCAAATACATAATAATTACATACTAACACCCAAAAACAAAAAAAAAACATTCATGTTTGCACACCTAGCACAGCTACACTCAGAGCTCTGGCGAGCCACAACTGCACATCCAAGCTCATACACGAATGCCACCTCGCCCTAGAAAGCATTGCCACTAAAAATAGGATAATCCTACAGTGGATAAAGGGGCATAGCGGATCACTAGAAAACGACGCTGCTGATGAGTTGGCAAGAAAGGGATCAGAGACTGTATGGGAAGGGCCAGCACCCTTCCTTCCCATACCCTTCTCCCAGCTACGCACATGGGTGCGTCTAAACACCCTAAACGCGCACAACCAACGCTGGGCACGTACGACCGACTGCAGATAGTCAAGAGCTGCAATTCCAGCCCTCACACCAAGACTAACACGCCGTCTACTGAGCCTGGATAGACGTAACCTTAGAACCATCGTAGGGACCCTGACAGGCCACTGTCCCTTGAACAAACATCTATACAACATCGGAGCCACAGATAGTCCACTCTGCAGAGGCTGTCTCACCGAAGAAGAATCAGCTGCCCACGTAGTCCTGGAATGCGAGGGCGTAGCGACGCAACGACAAGAAATCCTAAGCACCCCTAGGTCACTCCTCCAAGCCTGCGAAGCCCCCAGGAAGCTTCTGTGCTTCTGGGAGGAGTTAGACTGGCTGCACGCATAGCCAGTTCACCCCCCCACGTATAATGGACCAACTTTGAGTCTAAATGCGGAAACGGGAGTCCACAATAATAATAATAACACCTAGTGGTTAGAGTAGATATACATAGACATTTTCTTTATTTTCGTAAGTTTTACCCATAAATCTTATAAAAGATCATGAAGACTTTTCCTGTCTTGGCGTTGTAGCGAGAAATGTACTTTATACCATTCCCTTTCTAAAAAGCTTATTTTATTCACTAAAAACAGTGAATAAAAAGTACTCACTGTTTCGGTGTTTACATTTAGAACACACTAATATATTTGACCTCCATCTAGTTATTGTTTTTGCGCAAGGAGGTTGTATAGCATACAACCTCCAATCTTTCTTTTTCTCGTAGTCATGGTATAAAGTATAATATATTATGCAACTCTTGAATAAAACGGATTTATACCGAGAGCCATGAACCACTCACGTCGTTCAGGATTCTAAGACTCATTCAATCATCATGAATCTTAGAATCCTTCACTTGCTCGTGATTCATATACGGTCCTCGCTTTAAATCCGTCTTTTATTCACTAGTTGCATAATATACTATTTTCTTTTCTTCGAATGAAAACACTTGTTTCAATAAAAAATACTCTTGAAGTTACTCAGAAAAGAGATGTAAATAACTTTATGAAAAAGCAATTTGGTGATGAGAACTGAAGTGTTAATTCGGAGCCCTACTTTCGGAGCTACGAGGTGAAGGTACAGACAACCTGACAGACACACAACAACGCCGTCAAACTTGAGGGTGTCTTCAATTCGTTCAGTTTTCGGTCGGGGCTTAAAAACAACATGAGTGTTACATCGATTGTGACTCGTTGCAAAGTCATCTAAGTTTTCGAATTAAGGGTGAATTTTTTTTAAAATACTAGCTTCTAAACTTTTGTATTGAAAGTTTAGAAGGCTTGTATTTTTTAAATGAATACTTTTTTTACGGTTTGGGGTGTTTACAGACATAGATAATGACGTGATAAATTGATATAATCCTTAGTTTTGGTTGGTGAGCGTGAAACGGACGAGTAGTTACCCTTCCACGTTTGTATGGAACAGAGGAGTCAAACAGAGGAGTAGTTACCCTTCCACGTTTGTATGGAAAGGTGGGCGACTTGTAGGAACTTAAAATGTTAGTTCAGTTACCGGCGGAGTATGCGGCGCCATTACTTTGCGTGCCGCCATCTTTATTGTTCAAATTAGGCGTAGACTTGAATATATCTCGCATGTAGTCGAGCGGCCTGAAGTTAGACTCGAGCGAGTCTACTGCGGCCTCCAGGGTCAGGAGTAGCTCTGTCACGTAACCCTGGGGGAAGTTAAACGTTCTCGTCAACTAATGTTTTAGGACCTAGGGGCGTCCATTAATTACGTGTTGCATTTTTTGAGAATTTTTTGACCCCCCCCCCCTACCCCCTTGCTGAGATATCCTAAGATTTTCCTCAACTCTCTCCCCCTCCCCTAATATCACGGGAGATTCTTCAAGACTTCTATTTTAGATGAAAACGTGTTGGATTATTGAAAAAAAAAACAACAAAATACTATTGTCTCAGATTTTGCAATATTTTATTGTAGAAAAATTTTTCATGCAATTTTACACTATTTTCTGCGAGAAAAATAATTACGTGATATTTGCCAAGACCCCCCCTAAGTGAGATTTGGAAAGATTTAGCTTGATCCCCTCCCCCCCTAGAACACCTCACGTAATTAATGGACGCCCCCCTACATACTAATCTGAGTAATGCTATCCGTCACCACAGAAAGATGCAGGAAAGCAAACGACGCAATGTTGTATACGATATTTGAGTTTTTTCATTGGCATGGCACAATTATTACCTGCATATCCTCTCCCTGTTCAGCAACTGTCTCCACCAACCGCGACAGGATGTCGGACACCATGCGACCGGTCATCGCCACGCCTATACACCGGAACACCTAATAAACAACGCATGCTACTCCTTTACTTTGTACGGCATTCTGCAGTAAACGTGACAGCGGCCAATCACTGGCCATTTCACAATCTGAGAGGCGATCTGATAGTGAAACAATGAAACGCACGTTGATTCTGCTAATTAAGGCGTGGGGTAAAGGCAGACAACCCTCTCGCTCGCACATTTCAACATTTTTGAAGATATAATATAACTAAATGTAATTATGTGAAATTGCAGACCTTTAGGGTCGAGAGAATAACAATGCAAAGGTTCAGTAAAAATATCACATTGATCCAAACAAGTTTTGTAACCAAAAAAACTCGTACCAATGCGATAAATTAGAGTGCACATTTTTTGGTTAGGTTAGTTACATTTAGTTATAAATATATCTTAAAAAATGTTGAAATGTGTGTTGTCTGCCTTTATCCTATGCCTTAATAAAATACCATAAGTGTGATTTAACAAAGACGACAGTGCGACATAGTGCTTACTGTAAGCGTTGAATGTGTGATATAGAGGTGGATATGACACTGTACCGGGTGCATCCAATATTCAACCCAACGCATCGATTAGAATCAAAGCCATACATATAGGCACTTTTATATAACCTAGATTATCCCTTTCTTATATACATATGCATACTTTGGCATTCAGTCGCTGTTACCTACTATTTTTAAAGTTCGACTGTCACCTTAGTTCGAAAATAGACTGAAAACCCGAATAAACTATTAGCCCAGTCAAATTAACATTTCACTTCGGAATTTGAGACACCAAGCTATAAACGAGTATAAACTTGTATCTTGACATCCTAGAAGTTGTCTCAAAACCTACATATGGTAGGGTGTTGGCGTCCATTAAAATCTCAAGGTCAAAGGTTACAAAAAGCGACCTTAGCAAATATCTCGTTTCCTATAGGTTTTTGGCTACTTGTATGTATGGTCAATATTAGGATTAACCTTGAGATTTTAATGGTCGCCAACACCCTACCATATGTAGGTTTTGAGACAACTTTTAGCTGGTCAAGATACAAGTTTATGCGAGTTTATAGCTGGGTATCTCAAATTCCGAGATTCTTACCTAATTTGACTAATTTGACTGGACTATATAGAGATGAATGGTCCAAGTATACCTGCAGTGATCTGCCGGCGTAGTGTCGCGAGGGGCACGCGAGGCCTAGCTGCAGCGCGGTCTGCGCCCAGCGCTCCGAGACCAGCGCCAGCGGCAGCGACTCGCGGAACACGCGCAGCACCGGCCGCAGCAGCGCCCACATCTGCTGCCAGCTGCGCACCGACCACACTGACACACACACACGGAACAACAACTACACTTTATGCACCATTAAGCCTGTATTACACCACTAGCTGCCGCCTGGGACTTCGTTCGCGTCCCGTTTGATCCCGTTGATTTTCCGGGATAAAAAGTAGCCTATGTGTTAATCCAGTGGACCTAAGATGCGCACCGCGAGATATTTGTCATGTCGTTCTGTCAAAATGTAAGCATTTTGTACCAGTTTAGGAACTATTGCATTATCTGTGGTACCTAATGGTGTCGACAAAACGCGCCATAATGTACACTTTTGACACTTCTTACTCGTCGTACGTCTCTGAGGACGAGATAATAGTCATGCAGAAATGTCAAAAGTTGAACATTCAAAGGCGCTGTTTCTCGACAACATTACCACAGATAATGCAATAGTTCCTAAACTGGTACAAAATGCTTACATTTTGACAGAACGACACGACAAATATCTCGCGGTGCGCATCTTAGGCCCGCAGATCACGGACAATATATATTCCAAGTTTCATCTAAATCGGATCAGTAGTTTTTACGTTTAAGAGTAACAAACATCCATCCATCCATCCTTACAAACTTTCGCGTTTATAATATTGGTAGAATTGCGGCATGCCACCAGGCCCCATGCTACAAAATAAAAAATGTCGCACATTGTGGCAAGAACCGTGCGTCATGTGCCAGACTGTGATAATTAACGATGTTGCCTCGCCGTAAAATAGGCTGCCGCATGCCACTAATGCCGCAAATGCTTTCTATTCGTAGCATGCCACAAGGTGCCGCATGTCACAATATGTTGCATGCGGCACTGTCGCACGTTGTTGCCCCGGTGTAATACAGCCTTTACACGTACAGTCGCGCTTACTGGCATGGACAAGGAATGGTCGCTCGGTGCTACGGGTTACATAATGTTGAAACATAATTGGGTTGGCTAGCAGACAATGCTTCAGCATCAAGTCCACCCTTTGCAAAATTGATTATTCTTCTAAACTTTTAACACATACCCTCATTTTATGAAAACGCGAGTTTACAGAGGTCTCACGCTAGGGTATTGTTTTCATGATTTTAGGAGGAGTTTGTTTTTAAGTTCGTCACATTTGTTATCCAGGTCATGCCTTTCAATTTCCACACATTTTGCCAGTCTAGCTACCTTCGATATTTAAATTCTGCTGTTAACCTTAACACCGGCAAAATTATGTAGTGTTTAATATAGACTTCTATCCGATCGCAAATTATAATACAAGTGATTAACTTGACTGACCTTTAGCAGTGATATCCTCGTACTGCCAGAGAGGCGTGTGCGTGGGTCTGTTAGCGAGGAAGTGGATGAGGGATTTGATGAGGTCGGCTACAGGGAGGTCAGCGGGCCGGGCCACTGGAACGGCGGCGGACAACGGCTCGCTGTCCGTCACGATCACAGGGAGCGACGGATAGTCACCACCATCACCTACAAATATATATTACAGATATCTAGGAAAAAAATATTCATTTTCTTTCTGCCCTTATCCCACTATGTAAGGTCAGCACAACATGTTCTTTTCTTTCATTCATTCGTCATCTCAGTGTTCACTCCTCTCCTATGCATATCATCTTTACACAATCCATCCGTCTTTTCTTAGGCCTACATCTTCCTCTATATCCATCCACATTCATACTTAGCGCTCTCCTCGTTACATGACTGTCGTCTTCTCTCCGCATAACATGCCTAAAAAAAAACAACATCAGAAGAATATATTCATTATCCGATCGTGAAAACAAATAAAACGCAAAAGTTAACAAGTATATACTACACTCACATTAGTAACATATAAAGGTGATATTAACATCCGATACTTGCTGACAAACAAAGCTGAGATACCAGCTATTCGAAAGTTGTTATTCAAAATGGAAGTTGGGGACCATTCCAACGAGCAGTATAGTTGGATTACCTTCAGGCGTGACTTGAGGATCGGAAGACAGCGAGCGTACGTGGGAACGCGGCGAGTGCTCGCATGTCGGATGGGGGTCCGGTTTTTCCTCGGGCTCTGAAAAACTATACACTGTAACTTGGCCGCCCGCTGACTCCTAAGCTACATTATTGTACAAAACCATGATATTTCTGGCACCTAGACTGCAATCTACCATAGTGGTGCAACCCCCGTAGCATTTCTGAATAGCAATCTACCAGTTGAATCATTCAGAAGAATGACCTGCAAAGTTTCAAAGGATGAGCAGAAAATCTGGTAAAGTTACCTTTAGCAACTGGCTACTGACATTAATTATTTTTAAAATATATTAATTTTTATTTATTTTATGGAAAACCAACAACTTAAATAACTAGATAAACCTTTTTATAGCAGTAGAAAGCCAATTACAGGTTTTCACGGATACGTTGACATAATAGTTACACATACAACTGTGAACGTCTGGTCGAAGACAAAGTGACTACAAATTTAACTACGTACATTATGATCTTAAACGTTTGCTGAGCGTATTAAAGTTATCGCCTGCGCGCCACAGAAAAGAGTTCTGCCTATAGTTGGTACCTACTATAGGAATGTGAATGGGTGGATTAAATCTTTTGAGTTTAGATGGAACATCTAACTTAATTTTGTTAAGTAGATCGGAACAGTCAATGTTATTTTTAGCAAGAGGCTTAGATCGGCGGTTTCACGCCGCTTCGCCAATGGGAGAAAATGAAATTTTTTACACAGATTGAGGTAGTTTGAGGAGCTGTAAGGAATGTTTAATCTAAAGCATAGGTATTTTAAGAATTTAATTTGGATGCGTTCAATTCTATGAATGTATTTGTGTTAGCGTGGATTCCATATCTGTGAAGCATATTCAAGGATGCTTCTAACGAAGGTGAAGTAAAGGATCTTAGCTAGGACGAAAGCTAGCTGCGCTCCTCATGACGAAGCCTAGGGCTTTGGAAGCTTTGGAGACTATCGATTCAACATGGTCGTTGAATAGGAGCTTTATTGACTTAGTAGACATTCAAAACCAGGTCTTACATAAAGGTCACAACCCTCAACCCTGAGGATATCGACGCAAGGAGGAGGAGGACTTAGTAGAAGTTGTATCCTAGCGATATAAAGAATAAGTTTTCAATAATATTATGTACTAGCCGTCGCCGGCGGCTTTGCATTTTTTTATCCTAATATGGACCCTTTTGGGTGCGACTTTTCAAAATTACTTTATTAGTGCACCCCTACACTACATAAGGACTCATACCTCTAGGACTTATGGTTTAGGCTGTGCGTTGATTTTATCAGTCAGCTTCAAAAGAGTTTTATATTGATAAGTATCAAAGTTAATCATTTGTAAACGACCCGTAAACGAATTCCACCAATAAATACTTATGACTTATGTGGGTGCAGTGCATCTAAATCAGGTGAGAGTCTCGAACACAGTTCCAATCCGGATCCATAGATTTTGACAGAAATCCTGTAATTTTTCAGTACAAAAAGCCACGCGATCTGTCAAATTCCGTGAATCTGGATTGGAACTGTGGTCGAGAGTAAGCCACCTGTAAAGTTTCTGAGATGCATCGGTTGTGTGGGCGGCGCGAGTCCGAGATGCGCTGACCGGCTGGCGAGCAGCGTGCGCGCCACCGTCAAGTGGTCGTGGTGACCAGCCACCGCCACCAACAGATTCAACAACAGCTGCCGGCAATGCTGGTGCACTATCCATCTGTATACACAAACAATCACGTACAGTATCACCCGCCACGGACCTCCCACGTGCAAGTCACATTGCGTGCCCCAAAAAATACTAGTTAAACCATCTGAAATAAATAACACGTGTTTTTTCCAGTTATTCTTATTTAACTGCCAAACTACTGAACCGATTTTCATAAATTTTATAGATAAAAAAGGTTAAAAAAAATCCCTTTATCATAAAAAGAATATTTTTCAAATCGGTTTATAAATTACCGAGCTATGAGGTAACAAAAATAAAATAGGTAAAACCGAATTGAGATTTACATACATTGGATAAGATCGCTATTGAGCGTTAAGGCCCATTGTACATTTTAATGCAATCTGTTTTTCAATCAGAAACAAGCCTTTGTCTATTCATTCATCCATTTAAAGAATTAGCCCTGATCTAAACGCTTGAATAAACAGCTAATTTACCACGTACGGAAGCTGCTAGAGTCGCTGTCCACAACGAGCGTCTTATGTTATCTGTTCACTTAGCATTCATACACATGTTCAAGGAACTTATAATTACTACTCACAGTAATGAACCACTACAATGCCACATTTGAGTAACGAAAGTTAAATGTAGAAGTTGTCCGGGAAGAGGGATAATTGCTAAGATTAGGTATATGTATATATATTTGCGTAGTAAAGGAATGAGACAGCGACGATGGTTGTGTACCTAGTATGATCCATGGCTAGGAACACGATATGCAGCATGAGCGGCACATGGATGGACCAGTCCAGCTCCACACCGTCCAGCACCACGTCACAGAGCAGCATCACAGCCACGTTGCATCTGCGAACCACAATCCTCTGTATATTTGGACGTTTTTAAACGTATTTTTTGATCGATAGCTTTTGTTTGTCGCGAAAAAAAAATTACTCGGTAGATATTCCTTGCTGATGGGTCCAGGCCCTAGTTATATTAATACCATTCACAGTTATAAGACGATTCCATTCTAAATGATGCTTGTAGTTCTAATGCATTTTACTTTGATTCACCAACGTTTTAACAATATTGAAATGTAAGTGGAATATCGCAGCGTTCAAGACTTGTAATCATCACCCGCTCATCTCACTGTTAAGTACGAGTAAAGCAAGCTCCTATGAGTTAGTGGTCAACTCTGGTGACGGAGTTTTAAGGCCGCCTCAAGGCCTCCGTCGTGGCTTAACGACTGCTAAAGCGGGACCGACAGTTTAACGTGCCCTCCGAAGCACGGAAGCGCTCAAATGTAAATGCCGCTAACGGTCACCCATCCAAATAGTGACCGCACAGAACGTTGCTTAACTTAGATAATCAGTGAAGATTGGCTAAGCAAGCTACGCCACGAGCGTTTCAGTACGAGTGAGTTGAGGTTACCTGTGGAAGCCGGATATGGGCTGGCTGCTGTCGGGCAGGAATTCAGTAAGCAGTGCGAAGAAGCCGCCGTATTCAGGCATCGGCAGCGGGCGAGGCTGCGGGTCAGCGCGTGCCTCGGGCGGAGCCGGCGGCGCGGTCGGTGTCGGCGTTGCACCCAGCTCACCACCCAAACCCGTCTGAAAACCACACGCCTGACAACATCTTTTCTACAAACCTCAGTGCATAAGGCCTAACGCAACAAAGAAACGAGATTTCTCCCCCGAAGTCCTGGCCTAGGATGCGCACGCGAGATATTTGTCATGTCGTTCTGTCAAAACGTAAGCATTTTGCACCAGTTCAGAAACTATTGCATTCTCTGTGGTAATGTTGTCGAGAAACCGCGCTTTTGAATCTTCAACTTTTGACATTTCTGCGTGACTATTATCTCGTCCTCAGAGAGGTACGACGACTAACAAGTGTCAAAAGTGTACATTAAGGCGCGTTTTGTCGACACCATTAGGTACCAAGATAATGCAATAGTTCCTAAACAGCAGGGCTAGCATGGGCCGGGGACAAATTGTCTCCGGGAAAGGATAAATACCATTTCCCCGTTGTCAGTTTTATCCACCCTCCGAGCATGGCCTCGCCTGTGGAAAGCTTTATCCACGGGGAATAGCGAGGGGAATAGCGTTTCGACGGTTCTCTACGTCTGTGTTGCCATTACTAGAAAATAAACAATACTGACGAGATATTGACGCATCAACCTTCAATATTTTGATCAGTATATTAAATCTATGGTAATAGTTCGTTCTTTTTGCGACTATTTGCGGTCTGTTCTGGCAAACCATGGTCTTGCCCGGTACCTCTCTGGTAACTACCATCTGCCATTAAGCGTATAGATGCAAGGATTTATACATAATAGAAAAACAATTGTAGGTAGGTTATCGTGGTTAGTAATTCTTTGTAGCATAAGGTTTTCACAGAATGTAGCAAAGTAGGTACAGCGTAATATTTTTAAAATAACCTTGATATGCACCGGCAAACCATCTCGTGAATTTTGAGGCTGCAAGGCATCCTTCAGCTCCTCGCACAGATATACCGCCATTTCTTTGTGGACGCGAAAAAGTCGGCGAAATTCGGTATCTGGCAAGTGGAACGGATAACTTGCATCCCTTATAACCCTCCTGTGTATTTTCCGTTCATTTTTATCAATGAATTGAGACGTAATGATGAAAAAATATGATCGAGACATTTTATACCCACCTTCGAGATAGATGATAGTTATTCCCTGTCAAATGTCAATCGAAGAGTATTTTATCCACTCTTTCCCTAGTCCATGCTATGAAGTGGGAGTAGCGGGATATAATGTCCACGAAAAACGTCAAGTGGAAACATTTTATCCCTTTTCCCTGTTGCCATGCTATGTAAGGTGGAGAAGAGAATTATTTCCACCGACAAGTAGATAAAAACGGTGGAAAGACAATTTGTCCCCGGCCCATGCTAGCCCTGCTGGTGCAAAATGCTTACATTTTGACAGAACGACATGACAAATATCTCGCGTGCGCATCCTAGGCCCGCTGGAGATCCTACTTGAACAAAATCGATGAAGTCGACTGATGCACCTATTTGAAAAATCCTCTTTTACACATCCTTGTGAAATAATATTATCCGCGTTGAAATAATATTATTGGATGGATATTTCCACGATCTGCGATACGAATGAATCTTATTTTTGGCATTAATTAAAAAAATATACTCGGCATTGATATTTATTACGTATGCGAAGTACGAGTAGGTACCTACATAATATATTTGCATGCACCACGTCGTCTGTGTAAAATTGATCACCGGATTCCGATGTCCTGATTTGACGCCTGTTAAGTTTTAGGAGCGTTTAAAGCATTCCATGTTCAACATGTTCCAACATTGAGTTGGTTTTGAAAATTTATTTATTGATTTGATGATACGGTTTATTTTCAGTTCATTATTTTTCATATTTTCTTCGATAAAGCCATTTTACATGTCGCCTGTAGTCGCATCGTTACAAAATTTCCTAAATAAACTTTAGATTTCATGCTCAATCACCGAACGGCATTGTATTATTAAGATTTGACAAAAACAATTGCCTCCTGTGAGGATTGAACTCACGACCCCTGGTTTACGAGACCAGTGCTCTACCGCTGAGCTAAAGAGGCGATAGGGGTGAGACCGAATGTAGCACTCTGATTCAGCGCTAAATGTAAAGGCCGACGCGGTACTTCCTCAAATCAACCATCCCAGGGGCAAAACTTACGGTAGGTACTTATTTATTTAGTGCAGTGACCTATTGTAACTTTACTATAATATGTTTTAGAATATAGATATACATACGTACGTCTAATTAAACCACGACGAGACGTGTCTGCCTTTCATAACGTGAGTTTCTTCTTCTTCAATAAATTGAAATTGATAATAATATAACATAACCAAGATTTCTTTCCCAAAAATCTGTTCGAGAAAATAAGTAAGTATCATAAAAGATCAAAATATATATTTTTGATAACAGAGGTCAAATCTTTTACATTCCAATTTGTAGCCCTCTGTCGCGTCACGTGGAATCCATCAACGTTAATAGTTTACCTGTAGTAGGTAGTATTTAGCTAAAAATGTATTCCCTGTATGGTGTGTGGTTTAGTTTAACTCACCGGTGTGGCGTCTCCGTCGGAGAGCGGCGGGAGTTCTTCATCGGCTGGTGGTGTGGAGCAGGCCGGAGCGGAAGCGCGCTTCGAGCTCGGTGTATCTGGACCTTTGCTGCCACTGTAACAAAAACCCGCTATTCAACGCTGAAGCGAGATCAACCAACATAATCAGTTGATCACTGAACTTGAATTAATTCTATATTACAGCATTACTACAGTGGCTATCGTAATTAGTGATTCTATTTCCGATAAATTAGTGCCTTAGTGCAGTGACTAAGTACAATGTTATCATGTTACTATTGAGCTTTCAAAGCGGACGAGCTTAACAAGTTGTAGGTATACTTATGCATAATATGCGAATATTCCACATCGCATCAGAAGCGTATAAGTTACACTAGTTACCATAAATAAATGTTTGTTTATGTAATGAAACATACACGGTTAAATACTCCACATCGCATCAAAAGCGTATAAGTTACACTAGTTAGGTACCAAAAATAAATGTTTGTTTATAAAATTATATATGTATAATAATAATATGAGTAGCCCAGTTGCAAAACTGACTAGTAGTTATTCATTTGAAAAACATTAAAGAAAATCTCATCTCTTTCGGTAAATCGGGCAAACTGTGAGTTTTTAACTAAACTAGGAACAGAAAGATGCAGAATTTAGTATGCGACAGTAATCAGAACAAGCGAATTTTGCAGACTCAGTTTTTGATGCTAATTTGTACTAATCACTTTAGAAGGTTTATTTAAATCCTGTCGTGTAGTGTATGTCTTTTGATTTCCGTCATGAACTCACATCCAATCAAAATTATTGGATATAGCAACATTTGCAACCAGGCTACTCATATACGGTTAACGTTACCAGCCATGATGCCATGATGCCATGATCCATTACAATGATGTCTCCTAATTCTAGGATTATCAGATCCAACACTAAGGAACAAAATGTCTAGTGCATGATTTATTATTAAATCGTACCTTAAGTTGGTCCTTCTTTGAACAGAAAAATATAATTCAATTCATTTATTTTTCCGATGTCTAGTTTATTCATATTTTGTGTGCATAAATTCACGGTAGGTAAATGTCAAAAGGTTTGTATAATTTTGTTATAACAGTACTTATTGCGACTATTCTGGCTAGGTAAACATTTTATCTGATACACAAAAAAACATGCAAGTTAAATAAAGATTTTATGAAGTCTTATGCATATCATGTTCCTTTTAGTAGAATAGAGAGTAGAGTTTAGTAGAATTAGTAGAGTTTATAGGACAAGTATTTGATGCAAGCCACGATTTTGATTTAATTTGCAAGGTACCTTGTAACTCGGGTGAAACTTCTATAAGTTGAGAAGTTTATATTAGTGCAAGTTTGTCGTACGGATTACTGCCATAACTAGTCGTCTTGTTCGATAACCTGACTTTGAAATACTTTACATAGAAGCAATAGACAAAGACATAGACAGGCATTTATCTATACAAATATTATAAAGAGGAAAGGTTTGATTTTTTGTTTGTTTGTTTGTTTGTATGAATTGAATAGGCTCCGAAACTACTGGACCGATTAAAAAAATTCTTTTACCATTAGAATCCTACATTATCCCTGATGAACATAGGCTATATTTTATCCCGGAATTCCCACGGGAACGGGAATTACGCGGGTGAAACCGCGAGGCGCTGCTAGTTTGCTAATAAAGTAACACACAAAATAGTTGTTTGTAAGTTTCTGAGTAGTATGTCTCAGCAACTAATATTGCTGCTTTTAACTTTATCGTACAGCCTGGCACTTGTTCATGAATACAGTGTTCGTGATTGATCTCTTTGGTGATTGGAAGTTTTACTAAAAATATCCACATTCTAAATTCAAATCACTTTTAGTCTCTGCGGAATAAAATACTATTTAATTCTCTGTTTACCAAAAATAATAGTATAAAAAGCAACTAGTGAATAAAAGACGGATTTAAAGCGAAGGCCATATATGAATCACGAGCAAGTGAAGGATTCTAACGACAGAATTACGACCGACCTATATACGAATAGATCTGATAAAAAGAAATTTTAATAGGTAGGCATGTAATACAACGCCATCTAGTTCCAAAACTAAGCAAGTGTTGAAAAAGACTGGTTTCAATTTAGTTTTGCTCTAACACTTACTAAATAGGTAAATAGTTAGTAAGTACCTATATCCTATATCTACAAATTATTAATTTTTCATTAGGTATGTATAGTCGTTGTCGTTTATGCGGAAAATAGGATCAGTCCTACGTCTCAAAACCATTAATTCAAATTTGCACTGTCTCTGTTCGTCATTGTTAAGAGATAATTTTTTTTAAAGTTTCGATTGTTGGATCACATTGAAGACATGGATAGTGTTAAGGAAACATAATATACGATAATTATATTTAATCTCATTTTGCCGGGTAACATTTTAACCAAACAGTTTAATTCAAAGTCTTTATTTCAGCCTTCATACACACGTTAAGTAGGTATTACAGCCATATTAGAAGTAACACATTTATTTATATTAGGTTAAACGGCGCACAAAAAAAAGACACACAGAAACAGTAGAAACAGTCAGGTGCAATGTGCACAGTGTGCGCCGTATCCCAGTGCCTCATAAACACTGAGTCCACATCCAGTCGGTTTGCTATTAGGTTTAGGTAGGTGTTGACGCTGCCCCGCACCCGCCGCATCAGGGATGCTGCTCTACTACGGATGATCGCATAAAAGTCATCTACGTGTGCTTCCGCAAACATACCTGACGCGCTACAAAAGTCATCTACGTGTGCTTCCACAAACATACCTGACGCGCTACAAAAGTCATCTACGTGTGCTTCCACAAACATACCTGACGCGCTACAAAAGTCATCTACGTGTGCTTCCACAAACATACCTGACGCGCTACAAAAGTCATCTACGTGTGCTTCCACAAACATACCTGACGCGCTACAAAAGTCATCTACGTGTGCTTCCACAAACATACCTGACGCGCTACAAAAGTCATCTACGTGTGCTTCCACAAACATACCTGACGCGCTACAAAAGTCATCTACGTGTGCTTCCACAAACATACCTGACGCGCTACAAAAGTCATCTACGTGTGCTTCCACAAACATACCTGACGCGCTACAAAAGTCATCTACGTGTGCTTCCACAAACATACCTGACGCGCTACAAAAGTCATCTACGTGTGCTTCCGCAAACATACCTGACGCGCTACAAAAGCGGGGCAGCCCCATCAGCATCCTAAAGCTATTATTATACTGGACGCGCAGGGCATTCCAGCCGCGCTGTGTATATCTGACCCATAGACTGCACGTATAGAAAGATTGGCAGTACGCCCGAAACAGACAAATTTTGACGGCCGTTAATATATTATGTATTTCCTAAAATTATAAATAAGATCACCTAATCTAAATTAACGCATCACGCACGGTATAAATACTTACCTACGTATAAATTGTGTAAGAAAAATAGTTTTTTTTAATTGGCGTCGCACTATCTTATTTTATAAAGATAAATCTAGTTGACATGGTAGACAACTCTGTCAGTAATTGGGTTCACAAAGTAAGAGCTTTGCTTATTTTGTGCTTTTAAACGCTTAGTTTGTGCACAGAATAGAAAAAAGTTCTGCGGTTGGAGGCTAGATGGCGCAGTGTGTAGCGCCAAACAGTACTGAGGGCCTAGTACGAGTTTTCAGTGTATAGTGTGGGTGTGAAACGTCTGACGCCCAGCACACCATCGGGCGCTGATTTGTATGGAGACACTGAGCGGATTCTTTGAGAAGCTCGAAATGCGAGTACGGGCTTGGTGTAGACCAAGCTTCTCAAAGAATCCGCTCAGTGTCTCCATACAAATAAGCGCCCACTGGTGTGCTGGGCGTCAGACGTTTCACACCAGATTTACACAGCAGACTCGTACTAGGGCCTCTGTACCTATTTCTAACGCGTAGACCAGCGGGCCTAAGATGCGCACCGCGAGATATTTGTCATGTCGTTCTGTCAAAATGTAAGCATTTTGTACCAGTTTAGGAACTATTGCATTACCTAATGTATGCTCAAAGTACTCGGAATGAAGCGTGACACTAACTTCGATTCGAATTGCATTAAAAAAAAATCTGGAGTCTCGCTCAATAAATTTATGAAGGTCCTACTAGTCGCCCACCTTTCCATACAAACGTGGAAGGGTAACTACTCCACTGTTTGACGTTGACCAACCAAAACTAAGGATTAATTTATCTCGTCATAAAAAAATACAAGCTTCTAATCTTTCGTATTGAAAGTTTAGAAGCGTATATTTTTTAAATGAATACTTTTTTTACGGTTTGGGGTGTATACACACATAGATTATGACGAGATAAAGTGATATAATCCTTAGTTTTGGTTGCTCAACGTAAAACAGTGGAGTAGTTACCCTTCCACGGTTGTATAGATAGCTCCGGAATACAGCCCTAACATTTTAAATATAGTTTTCTAAAAATGAATGCGAAAATAAACATTATTAAAAGATGGTTATTCGCTAAAATCCCAAAGTTTTGGAAAAGTAATATGATATCTGAATGTGATTAATTAATTTTTCTTCCGAGTGCCCAACACGCAGGGATGAAGAATAGGGAGTTTCCCCCTGATACACCCCACCACCACCTCACCGCTTACAAAACTGTGTTACTAAAGGTACTGTTACACATGCTAGAAAATAGCATGCTAAAAAGCGTGCTAATTAGCATGCTCAATATGAGTAGCACGTTATAATTAGCATGCTAATTATTAGCAAGGTTTTGATACACATGCTAAATGAGCACTTGCTCACTAAAAGCATGTTTTATTAGCATGTGTAACAGTATACCTTAACTTGTTGAGCATTTACATCTAGATTCAAATATTTCACGTGTATTTTGTAAATCCTGTATTTTTGTGAATACATTTTATTCAGAAACATCATGCCAAACTATTTACGAATTTCATGTAAGGAGAGTTTTGCCCTTGAGAATCATATTTGCAAATATTGCAACCAATTTAGTGAACCATGAAATATCAAGATTTTTCGATACATCTTACATTATCACGAAGTTTAAGCTTCATGTAGAATATAGAATTTGTCAAAGAGCCTGTGGCACGAATAAGCTTGGCATTCGTAATGTACCTATCTACGAAGGTAATGTAGGTGGTCGTGACGTGCTCGTCACATGCTCAGTGAGGCAATTTATCGTTAAAGACAGGGACGTCGACTGGTTTCCACCTTAAGTTGGATAAAAAATAGTATAGCATGCAATTAGTGAATAAAAGACGGATTTAAAGCGAGGGCTATAGATGAATCTGAGTGAAGGATTCTAACGACTGAATCACGACCGCAGAAAGTTCACGATTATTCATTATGCTCGTGATTCAAGTGTTGGAATCCTGAGCGACGTGAAGCATTGACAAGGGCGGCGCACCGTCTCCTAGTGTATAGGTAGCTCGAAGGATAATACGTAACTCGCATTCGTAATGACTAGTGCTACGGGCGCTAGTCAAGCGGCACTGTACCTATTATCAAATTGTACTATAAAAATGCAGTTATTTTTTATGTTCCGTTTTAGGAACTTGGTATATGACCTGAAACTTTATGAAACAAAACGAGGTACTCACCTAACGATTGATTAGCAAAAAAAGTGCAAAAAAACTAATTTTATATCTTCAAAAATGTTAACATTCCATCACACATAATGTTTGTTCTTGGTGGTGATCGAACCCACAACCAATGATGAGGAAGGCTGAGCTAACCTCGACTGAGCTGTGGCACCTGTCAAAATACTTAGTATACCCCTGACACTACAGTGGATTAGAGTTCTGTAATTTTTGAAAACCATTTAACCATTTTTTTTAAGTTTTGAAGGAAAAATCCTTCATTTTGCCTTGAAAACAAACGACAGCCGACTGATTCGCACTTCCACAAACACTCAGACTGTTTGTGGAAGAGCGAATAAGCGAAATCGAATCAATCATATTTCCTAGGTCTGAGATTTGATTCCTACAAATGCACTAGGCGGCCAAAGTGAGCGATAAAAAGAAATGTGTTTTGATAGATTCAAGGATTTTCGTCACCGTGGTGAGTATACCTACACGCAGTGTATGACTTTATTAGTCTATGATTATTTATGTTATACTCTAACAACTAGGTAATTCGATTCAATGTTTGACATGTCAAAACGCGTAATAATGCCATATTCGCTCTACTAGTGATGTTACGTGACAGATTTATGATGTCATGAGATTGATTTTGTTATTTTGATATTTTCGAGTAAAAGTTCTTACTTGTGTATAATATATTCACAGGTATGCTTAGCCAAGCTCTTTTCGGCGTTTTACGTGTCCAAATCCACTTGAGAGGATAACTTAAAGGGCATTTTGAGACTAACCCATTCGTTCATACACTTGTACCTATGCTATAAAAATTGATGTAAATATGAAGAACTCCAGAAATTAATGATTGCTTCCGGGCACAACACGGTCAGGCAAAACGCATGGGAAACCAAACCTATTTATGAAACACCGCCAGAGTCATTCATCTGAAAAGCAGTAAATTTATTCCGATCAACTTGTTTGAATAAAAAAATAAAAGAATAAATGGTAAATCCTGGCATTTCAATCAATTTCAATGTCGTTTTAAATTGAGTCTGGAGCGAGTCTACTCAGGGCAGTTCAATCACCTGCCGTGGATGTCATTCCTTTGGACGTAGTTCACATTTTTTATTGATAACCTTTGGCTTCGCATGAGGTGGCAACTGGAAGCAACCATGCAATATCCTCTTTTATAAATTGAGTTTTGAGAGTGCAGCGAGGGAACTGTCAGTAGAAAGTAATAACGCTCCAGCGGACCGGAGGACGGCCGGCACGGGACCTCTTTTGTAGCGCTATCACTATTGTGCTAAAAGTATTTTTTTTTTTTCACGGACACTTAACACAACGCCTTCTAGTCCCAAACTAAGCTAAGCTTGTACGATGGAATCAAGATGGCTGATAGAATACATACATACATTTTTTTTTGTAAATACATTCTTATAATACATAGAAACACCCAGACACAGAACAAACATCTATGTTTACAACACACAAATGTTTGTTCTCGGTGGGGATCGAACCCACGACCCACAGCACGGAAGGCAGAGCTACTACCGACTGAGCCATGACGCCTGTCATTTCTGATTTGTTACATATATTAAGACGTTCATAGTTAGGTACAGCTGTTATTTACTATCAGTAGGTATGTAGTGAAATTAACAATAAAACACACCAGATACAATTATAAAGTTTAAACTAACGACAAACAAAAACAAGGTTAGTTCATTCATTCGAAACATTCATATTTATTCATAACCAAAAAACTTTCTAAAGTTCCTTATGTACTAGGTGCTAGGTATATGAAAGCTTTCAAGTACCATTTTCATTTATATGCAGTCATAGTTACTACATTCTAACTTTTAGGCTGCTGTTCCAAAAGAGATGTGCTACGTTGCTGAGCGGTAAACTAAGCCAAGCTACGAAACTATGTTACCGGTTCCATCAAAGCTAAGTTATACACAGTTACATTTTGCGTTCGTTGCGGACACCCTCGTTTTATGTATAATTTCAATATGTTTTTTGAAACGTACTTTACTACAATGTACTTTACGACAAATTTCTTTTGCCTATTGGTGATTCCTGAAATATGTGAAATGCTTGTCTTCATTGTAAAAAATACTAATTGACTCGTTGACAAACATCACGCTTACCTAGCTTCCATTCCTAGCACAGAGGAAGGTAAATCAGGTCTCCCTTTCGAAGGATTTTAAAATAATAAAATTGTGTTATTTATCACACATGGTAAATTTACTTGATAGGTAACTACTACTGGTTATGCCAACCAGCGGACCTAAGATGCGCACCGCGAGATATTTGTCATGTCGTTCTGTCAAAATGTAAGCATTTTGTACCAGTTTAGGAACTATTGCATTACCTGTGGCACCTAATGGTGTCGACAAAACGCGCCATAATGTACACTTTTGACACTTCTTACTCGTGGTACCTCTCTGAGGACGAGATAATAGTCACGCAGAAATGTCAAAAGGTGAAGATTCAAAGGCGCGGTTTCTCGACAACATTACCACAGATAATGCAATAGTTCCTAAACTGGTACAAAATGCTTACATTTTGACAGAGCGACATGACAAATATCTCGCGGTGCGCATCTTAGGCCCGCTGTTGTGTTACGAGGGCTAAATAAAAGAAAGCTAATATGAAGCGTGTAATAAACGATTTCAATTGTTCGATTTGTAACACATCCTTAGCGACGTAGCGTAGCTCTGGTGGAATAGCATCCTAAAGTGTCAGCGACTAGAACCTTTCATCTCCTAGGATTATTTTATAGATAGTTACGACAAAAGGTATAGTAAAATAGACACAATGATAGAATGAAACTTTCCATTGTGTTTATTGAACGTGAAAATAAAATAAAATAAAATAAAATAAAGCTAGAAAAGGCGAGGAGTTATTGAAAGTATTCGATTCAGTTTATATGTTTTATTGTGGCTGTATGCATGTAAGCGTTCGATAAAATTATACTAGGAAATAATAAACTGATGTTGTTAGAAAACATACAATAATATGTTTTTCCGTTTTAGTGGTATATTTAAATTTTGGTGGCATACGAGATATTACGCTTGACCCCATCTTTTCTAACGACATTAGTCGAACACTTTTGAGATAAGACCCCGGTGTTGTAAGCTTTTGCTACGAGGCGAACAGTGACCAAAACATTAATACAATGAAATATGATTTTAAGAAATTTCAGTTTGAGGGCCGTCAATTTATTATCTCAATCAATACGACTAAGCTCAATAAAATTGGGATTCTTTTTATACTGTTTACAACCACAAAACAGTTTTGTAAGTAAGTACTGACACGAGCAGATGAATTTTGATTTTTGGTAGTTTGGGAGTTCATTAATTTGTTTTAATATTAAATTGAACTTTAGGTATTTTCCTAATATGCAAAATTTTGATTCTATTAGTAGAAAATACGAGGAGTTTCCACGATGTGCCACCCCACTCACTCCCAACACGGAACACTAATTAACAAGACATATGTATTTGCAGTTATGCACCTTTTACATGTAAGTTTATATAATTATATACACGTGACATGAGTAATAAAGAATCGAAATCGGCTGGTAGAAGGAAACAGAGAAATAATAATTTAATGTCATCTCGAACCCACTGAGGCTAGTGCATGATGGTTATTGTAGGAAATAAGGATTCTTTAGACAAATGTCGCTCACCTGGATTTAGCGGGATCTTCGCCGCTGTGCCGCTTCGTGTGGATGGTGCCCTTCTCGACCGGCGCCAGCTCACCCGTACGTCCTGGCCCGTCCTAACATAACATTATATACCTTTACTATCTTTCAACATCATTGCGATATCGTCCGTAATTCACTAACTAATCAACTGAACTATGCGACATTCATTTGTTTGTTGCGTTATCTAAACGCTTCTCTGCTTTGAAGAGATTTTAAAGATGACATTCGTGGCTGTAAGGGCTTGTACACAAAGCTGCGATGCGACGTCGACGCACGACGCATCGCAAGAACTTGCGAATTGATTCGCAAGTCTTCTTTGTTTTTTTTCCTGTATTTAAAGGGAGACGCCTTGACGCATGAAATCACATCGCAGAAAGATGCGTCGTGCGTGCACGCAGATTTTTACGATGCGACGTCGCATCGCAGTTTTGTGTACAAGCCCTAAAGTCTTAGAGTTTAAACCGGTGGAAAATGCTTAATTCGTAATCTATAACTTCCCATTTCGTCACGTGTATACCGTATACAGCGAGTAACAGCGACGCCCTCAGCCTAGCTAGATCTAGGTAAGTATAGTATAGACACAGAATAAATAAATTGTAAGAGTACAGCAGGCTCATTCCCTGAAGACATCATAATAAATAGTTACGCAATCAAATATATATTATTTAATTTGCATAGCAATTCTATAAGGGAAATTAAATATGGATTCCTTATGTGGTGTCCAATTAGCATTGCATACGTAACGCGGCGACTGTCTCATTAGTTAGTTTAGTGATATTGAATTACCTGAGAGCCGGTGCCAGGTCCGTCGCTGTGTCCCGAAGTGGCCTTCCGCATGGAGGTGAGTCTGTAGAATGGCGGTGTCTCCGTGCGCTCGATGAGGCAGTTCAGGGTCTCTACCGTCTGCAATTCCGTCATCATCTCGTCCAGCAGACGCTCTGGTCGCGACCGCGCCAGGTATAAAACCACACGTTTTGCCTGTTCAAAAATTTTAGAGCTAAAGTGGAATGCTTATTGCACTAACGAGTAATTACGAATTGACGAAACAATAACTTTCAATTTAATTAATATTTCTATTACTGTTTCGTATATAGTACCTGTTAAGTCTGTAGTTATATTGCCTGACTGTGCAAATATGAAATTCATAACACAGCAAAATGAAACGGTGGCTAATTGGAGGCTACACCAAAATTCTCCCCTAGATGATATTAAACATACATCTAAACACCCTTGTTTGTGTTTACGGACACCCTCACACACACATACCAAGAACAGTTGGAAACAGTAAAAAATAATAAAGATATTTCAAACGAAAACAATAAGTACTCGAATTCTGATCTACTTAAGAATTTGGTAGATACTTATACCTATTTAACATTGCTAGTTACGAATGAATAAACCAAAGAAATTATTATTTAAAAGTCCTGCGACATAAAATTCAATAGTAATTCAAAGTAATACCAAAAATTACGAATGAAAACTTGTGTTTTGTACATTGTGATGTCAACAATACGAAAGATATCGTTGTTTTTAATATGAATCAAACAAGATGAAAACATGTCTATTTTGAATTTAAAAATGAACGAAATTACTTTCCTTTCATTTGATTTCAAACTACCTTATAATGTAGTATTTTAAAACCAAATATGGCTAGCAACATCAAAATGATATCATAATATTGAAAAATTAATATGATTGATTAAAAAGTGATCTTATTACGTTTGTATGTCCTCCGCAGCCCTCACAAGGAAATTTCAATCAAAGGCCCTTTATGATTTTGTCAGATGATACTTGAGATTTTAATGATTAAATTTTCTGAATGCTTTGATAAAGGCCTTGATCAGACATACGCGGTATTCGGTGCCGCTGTGGGTAGAGAAAACCGAGTGGGTGAATATGCGGTAATATTACCGCGCCGCGTCGACTGGTGAAATCTGTTTCGCTCAAAGCGAAACCCGTGCTGTATCTATGCACTTCTACGGCAAATCAATGTAACAAAACTCAGACTACCGGATCTGGTCGTTCTAGCCGCAAGAGCCTAAGCGAAATCCGCGTAGGTTTGAATAGGCCTTAATAAATATTTATCTAGAAAAAAATACATTACTAATTTGAAAGAAGGATCAAATAAATTCTCAAGTTTCCTTTTAATATTTTTTTTTTATTAATTTATGACCATCAACAGAATTGGCGTTTACAATAGCTATTCTTAAAAATTCGAGTAACATGTATAAACCGTCAACCAAGCTTCCGTTTATCCTCCTAGCCTAGCTCAGCGCAGCTTTGATGAAAAGGGCGAGGTATTTGTACGAGGTATTTGTAAACTACAAAAGGTAAGCGAAGCATTTTCACTCGCAGACTTTCCTACCGAGACGTTCTTACAAAGAGGTACGAAGTAGACACTTCGCACATCTCTGGTGAAAGAAAAATAAGTTCGAAAACTAACACCCGACTACTGAAAATTTACGCTCTAAAAAGTAGAAAACCAGAAAATATTCTCATCTGAAATTGGACTGATGTTTAGGGGTAGCCGTGATTATGATGGGACTAGATTAGGCTCACGTTACCAAACAAACAAACCGCGAGTTTCACGGGTGGAAAGGTTCAGCTTAAATACTGCATTACAACTTAAAGTTTAAATTCAATGTTACCGAAAATGTGCGGATGAGGCGGTCTTTAGTAAACATAAAGCAGTGAAATGAGAGCCAACCCCTTTAGTTCCAACCCTTTGAAGTCCAGCTTAATATCAAACTTCGATGGACAAGCCAATTTGCTTTCAAATTATGACTACTCGTCTGGAATGCGACAAATGATACGTGACCGTTCATACAAGACGTGTAAATAGCAAGTAGGTACGTTTCATGAACAACGTTAATTATACAATAACTTAAAAACCTACTAATTAATCCGTTTAGTGTTTTTAAATATTCAACTCGGACGTTCTATAATATAATTTGTCCCATACAACCAGTTATTATTACATCACGACACTTTTTGCGTCCTATATATAGTGTTTAGCGTCTGAGTATATTCAATTCATTAAATAAAAATAAATCTTTCACATTTTATGGAGACTGAGTTCCCTCTCTGTTCTCTTGCGTCATACGGTGCGTGTTTGCGTCATCTCGACCAGAAACCCATCATCTTAAGTTAAATTGAAACTTTTTAAATTAGTACTTTTACCGTCATGGGGCTCTCGTCTCTACTCTCTACGCATCAAACATATCGTTATTGTTGGAGCTCTGTAACAGGAATCGGGCTACTCGTTTATATTTGCATAGAGTTCTGACAGTTACACGAAGGAGATTTGACTATGAAACTGATACTCGTTACAGCTACAGATAATAAGGCCCCAGGTATTTATTTTATAGTCTGGCGTACTAGTTAGCGTAACTAAGTAGTAACTAATTAGCGTCCATAACATTTTGCTTCTAGGTTTAGGAGTTTTGTTTACATTTTTGTAAACTCGCATTTATGTTTGCGGTCACGATTCGAGAACCCTTGTTAGTCAAAGTCTACACGACAATTTTATCACGTGTTACTCTCAGCGTAGCTTTCTTCATATAGTCACTTGCGTGGCTTTCACCTTCCGTACAGGGTGAGTTCACTCGACCGCCTTCTTAGGGGAAAATCTAAACGGATATACTTAGTTATAGAAAATAAATTGTTAGTGACGAGCTCCATTTTGATAAATACAATAACTGCATTTGAAAAATCTCGTTTATATTTGAAGAAAGAAAATAGATTTTTTTACATATATTTAAAAATAAACTTTTCAGACTAAAATCACTCTCGCTCAAACCCTTATGCTACCTCTCATTGACTATGCTGATGTTTCTTTTCTTGATGCCACGGAGGAGCTTCTCAACAAACTCGAGCGCCTTCAAAACTTGTGCATCCGCTTTATATTCGGATTGCGCAAGTTTGATCACGTATCTGAGTTCAGATCCCAATTAAAGTGGCTACCTATTCGCAGTCGTCGCAATCTCCACGTAATGGCACTTCTCTATAAAATTCTTCACTGTCCACTCTCCCCCATCTACCTCCGTGAGCGCTTTGAATATCTTATTCCTCGAGGTGAGCCCTGTAGATCCTCTATATCCCTTCTTCTTAAAACTCCTCAACACTCTTCCAGTCGCTATAGTAACTCTTTCACCGTATCTGCAGTTAAGCTGTGGAATGCCCTACCCCATAGTATCCGAGCTAGTCCATCGCTAAACATATTTAAGAGCAAAGTTAAAGAGCATTATCTATCTCTGTAAAGATACTGTATGTATATGTATTGTATGTATGTATTATTTAATAAGGTATGTATTTTCTTTATGTATTACTCTTAGTATATATATGTAGGTATATGTATTCTATGATTAGTATATATATTTTAACATAGTTCAGTTAGTATTTTAGTAGATTATAACTTTATGTATGTACACGGACCTACCTCTATAGTCACCTCTCTCTAGCCTCAAAGGTTTGCTGTAAGAAAACTCTTTTTAGGGTTAAGCTCGCCTTTGTACATGTTATCTATTTCTGTCTTTACTGTGTTATTTTAGTGTACAATAAAGAATTAAGAATAAACAAAAAATATAAGTATTTTTAAATGCAGTTTTTATTTTTACGAAAATCGAACTCATGACTTTAAAAAAAAGTTCCATAACTATATAGCCCCGTTTAGATGTTCCCTGAAAGAGCGATCAAGTGAACTCACCCTGTATAAAAAGTATCAACTCTCTATAAGGTGTCTGAATTCTTTGCTACGTCCAAATTCCAGGAAACTGTTCACATTGAACATTCCATCGCATCGTGAATATCGTCTCACAAGTTGAAATCAAGCATGCGATGCGCATTGTTGATACTTACACACGACTCCACTACCCGGAATCTTATACAGCTCTTAGAATGCCAGAAAATTTTTCATTTTAAAAATGAGTTAAACACGATGAAAAGCAATAACATCTGCACGACAATGAGGGGTTTCCTATTCTTGTGGAATCCTTAGAGAATGCATGTCGGGGACCTGTTTTAAAAATCTCGTTCGCCAAGTACGGCAAAGACGCACCACCGTATTTACGTAAATGAACCAATGCGTTTCTTTTGACATCCTTACCATTTCCTCAGGGCTGGTAACTAGCTTCGTTTTTTGATTATCTTAATAGAGGTTGATACAAATATGTGTGTGCGTTTTATGTGCGTTTAACATAAATACATTTAAAATGTCATAATAAATACAGGGTTTCATACAATATTATTTGGATATCTTTATTGTTTAATCCGCTACGTAGCCAAAATATACATTTTGATATGTGACTGGAGTTAGAGCTGACGAAAAATTAAGACCGGAGCATAAAAAATCGATTCACATCTTAATTCGGTAAATAATTTCTATTCACATTCTTTAATAGAATGTGATGGTACTTACATAAGGCAGCAGCTCGTTAGGCGCCATCCCTGAAACGATGATGAGGTATCGGATAATGACCTTCAGGTTGTTGGGCCAGCAGGCGCACAGTGTCGACCACAACTCTTCGATCTCCTTCGGGTGCTGGTCAGAGAACTGCCGACAACAGAACAAAGTCAAACGACATCGCAAAAACATAATTATGATTTTAGAATAGTGTAAACTAAATACATATTATTATGATAAGTATATTTATAAAGCAATAAAATACGTCGAATAGTTATTTTACATATATTTTATTTATAATACAGAGTGGCATTAGTGTTATTACTAGAAATCATGTCCATTTTATTCACCAATTCTGTACGTAATTTTGAATAAAATATTTGCCTAGTTATTTTTACCTAACTTGCATAAATTACTAACCGGAAAGCACATAATAATATTACGTACAGTGCATCTGACACGAGGTCGTTCGATGGAACTCGGCCGCAATTTGAATTACATTGCCACAGCTCGTACCAATACTATGCAGTATAAAATGCCTAACATGAAATAATACAAATTCTTCACTGAAATGCACCCGCGCAACGCTCTGATCATAACTGACAGCAGAATGTATATTACAGTGTTCGATACATGGGCGGATTGCAAGCGTGCTGTCATTGCTAGGATTCTTCAGTCATCATTGCGGATTTGACGGTCTACCTTTAGTTTTAGGGCGTTTGTGCACTACGAGGAATTTTACTGTCCGGCAGTCCGATTTTTTACGGTCCGATATGGCACGCCATAAATTTATATACTAGTTTGTGCAACTATACGTAATTTTACCGTCCGACATTTTACTTTTCCCCATTCCGGGCCGTTTTTCCGGTCCGAGATGACAGCTATTAAAAACGTGTATACGCTTGTGCACTGCGGCGTCCGCGATATTCATGAACAGGTGGGGCGGGCGCGGTAGAGGGGGGCGAGTAAAGGCTAAAAATTGGACTGCCGGACACTGGAAGAATACGCTATGCCCAGAAAGTAAAATAGTGTGAAGTCGGTGGGTCTTGGATGGCTGAAAACATAAAGATTTGATTATACAAAACCGTCATCTTTCAATACAAAAGGCCCGATTTTTTTTTTGATTTGATATGATTTGATCGAAATACGGGCACGTCGTCCGTCTGCAGTGCCATAGCAAATTTGTGGCTTTCGTCGTTGTATGTCCTAGTTGTTTACCCCAAAGGAGTTTGCTGTCTAGCCATATACTTCGAGATATTTGACCTCTTTGCTGAGCGTCAGTTTGGTTCCAAATAAGGAGGGGAGGTTCAGATTTGGCAATTTTAACTTGGGAGTGAAGAGCACCAGCAGCATCAGCTCTGTTTTGGTGGGATTCACTGTTAGGCTATGAGTCCACGATTCGGAGTGCTCTCTACATTCTCTCACATAGAGTCGACTCGAAGAGCCCCGATATCATGATGGCCAGATATATATGATATAGTCTAGTTAAGATTACTTTAGGTACAAAGTTCAGTACAGTTTAAAAGTATGTTAGGTAATGGTTGTAGGTAGAAGCATTTATTTTGATAGGAATATTATTTTTCTTTGTGTATTCATTTGAAAAAGTGATTGTTTTAGAATTGTTATGAAACTTTGTTGCTTGTGTAACATTTATATTGCATAATTATACTAGTTTGTATTTCAAAACTTTAAAAAGGTTTGATTTCGTTTAATTAATGAATACTAAACCTTAATTTTTTAATTAGATGTAGTCTTTTTTTGGTATTTTTTTTTTTAACCAAGTACGTTAATTTTTATATGCTGAAGTAAACTATCTAGTTTTTTAAGACTTTGGATTAAAGTTACGAAAAACTAGAAATGCGCTTAATGCCAATTAAAATTACGCGTCGATTGATAGGTTATTAAAAGAGCAAGTCCTTGCTCATAAATAAAAAAAACCTTTTTGAAAACTTTAAATGGCTCTACTGAAAAGAGTGACTTTTTGGAATGTAGCAGTTTAGCATTTAACCAGCGATTTATTTGGCTATAAGGCGGAACAAAGTTAGCCGGGTCAGCTAGTGCAACAATAAAATTAAAACTTACAGGAACCTTGCGGATTGAACATAATCAATCATTCGTTCACTCATCAATCATTCGTTTACTCATCGGTTTCGGTACGGTTTTTAGGGGTTTCTAGGGGTTTGTAGGGGTTTTAGCCTAAAAACCTCTAAAACCCCTACAAACCCCTAAAAACCGTACCGAAACCGATGAGTGAACGAATGATTGATGAGTGATCGAATGATTGATGAGTGAATGATTGATGATGTTCAATTAGCAAGGTTCCTGTAAGTTTTAATTTTATTGTTGCACTAGCTGACCCGGCGAACTTTGTTCCGCCTTAGAGGCAATAAATGAGCATAATATGGGAATAAAGGAAAGGAATAACGGTTATAAAAAACTTACTTCTCACAGTAAATCTTAAAATCTGGTTTGTTTGACTGCTCATTAACGTGGCCATGGCACCTAAAACAGAGCATAATTTTTAAAGGCTTAGGTAGGTACTTTCTAGGTGAACTGGGTACCTTACCTAAACTCACCGATAGAGGAAGGGGACAGTAAAATTCCTTGCAGTGCACAAGCCAATCATCCGTTTTTTTTATGCCACACTGGTCCGTAAAAAATCGGACTGCCGGACAGTAAAATTCCTTGTAGTGCACAAACAGCCTTAGTTTAAAAAAAAAATACGGCCAAACGAGTGGATAAGCCTTCATGGGTGTAGCTTGAAATAGTTTCTCGTCGCTAGATCGTAGATACGTAAAACTATTTAACTGGATCGAAGCAGACTGGGCTAATCTTTGTGAAATGTGGTATATGAACCAATTTATAGTGAAATCTGAACAGAAAGTTTAGAGTGCCCTTGTTGCACCTAGCTGTTAATCATCATGAAGAGAGCTGAATAATAAGCTAGATACGCAAAACATTATTCCTCTTTTCGATTTGAATAATATAAAAAAGTATAGTATTACTTGTATAATCCGTATTACTTGTAAGTACACAAACAATCAATCAAGAAACCTTTCATTTTTTAATAGGTACAAACATACGTAATTTACCGCGGAAAACTTCTATAAGCAGTTTTTTGTCTAGACGGAAATATATGAGCATTTTATTAACGTCTCCAAGATATTTTTTTCTTTTCATAAAGAAGGGTTTTTAGTTCATTTTTACGATCATAATTGGAATCGTTCGCTGGTGAGTCAACAAGACAACCGTTAGGGACGCGAGAAAATAATAAGCCTTAGCAGTGATCGCAATTACACCTTTTCGTACGCAATTTCACAAAGGGCGCTGATTCGTTTTTTAAAGTTAGTACTTACCTAAGTTTGTGGAACAGTTTTAATTAAAATAAAAACCGCTAAAAAAACCTACAACAAACCACGTAAATGATCGGACTGATACAACGTGGGTTCGTGGGACTACTGAGACGAAAAAGTATCATAAGTCTCAACATCCTACTAAATAATCTGACTACTGAGCCAGTTTTTACTGTCGTGGTCTTACAAGTTTCAATAGATGCGGTTGTACCTAGTACTTCAGCGAGGGTGTTTTAAAATTCGTCAAGTGTTAAATGCCTCGTGTTGCAATCGTTTACTGGGTATGGGTACGTAACCGCTGACTATTGGGAGTGGGGCATACGTTTGTTTGCCTGAACGTAAAATAAATTGGGCACGGCGCAAGTATTATTTCAGCATGTAGTGTTCCGAACAATACAGTGTAAAAAAAAACATTAATTCCCCGTGAAATAACCTTTGTGAGTAAAGGTTATTAGGATTTATTTATTTAATTAATTAATTGGTAAGGTCAAATTACTATTGTGATTGTAATTTGTCAGATTCTAATGGTATCACAGTTAGAAAAACCGGTGGCTGGTGGAGGTGACAGACGAACGGACGGACAGACGGATATACATGCTGAAACGAGAGTTTAGTTTTTCCATAACCGGAGCGGAGCACTAAGACGACTTAACGTAGTTAGATATGGGCAAGGACACGCGTGAGCGATAGCTTGCAAATAAGGGAGCGGCGCGCAATCCAGAGCCCAAACAGCGCACCCCTCGTGCCCTTGTATTGTGTAACCCTACCGACGCAACGCAACGACCGGCCGCCGCGCCGCCGCGCCGCCGCGCCGGTACCGTTACAAGGCCGTCATGTGCAACCAAAAATAATCGATACAGCACACATTCATCCGAATCATTTGAAAACTATGTTCATGCTCTGATGTGCATGTAACTTCGGTAGACAGATAGTAGGTCCTACCATAGTTTACCGGTAGGATTATATGTGCTGAGTCGGACAAGGGGTTGTAAAGTTATAAGGATCCAAAACGGAAAAAAAAATTAAGACGTCGCTGAGACCTTACAAAACAGTTTTTATTATTGTTCAAAGTTAAATAGATTTTAGAAAGTTATTAAACCAAACCAGTGTAGTGTGAGCTACCATTTCTAAGAGTTTCAATGACTTTGTAGTTCAGGTTAGATTCGATATGCAAAGTTAATCTCAAGTAGGGCTACGACTTGAATGCGAGAAACGCGAGATCTTAGTTCAGGGCGAACGACTTGTTTTATAAATTTAACTCAAACTGATTGTTTATTTTTACTATCATATCGGATGCCTCTATCAACTCAGAATACTTTACAATTAAAACTGTTTCAGTGACACGGTTTTAGTCCAAACCATTCTTGAGATGGAAAATGCCATTTGATTCCATAGAGCGCCGCTACCTACCGAATTTTACGTTAAAACCGCTTCCTTTGCATAGGATTTCCCTCTACTCACCTAAATTTTACACAATAAGCTTACACCTAAATGTATTTAAGCAAGCAAAGCTGCTTATGTAAACCTTATTGAAAAACAAATAAATAAATTGTCCTATACTAAATAAGCATTTATATTTCTCGCATCTTCAAAAGGTGTGTACCTTTTGAAGTATCAATGTACATTTAATTATTTATTTAAAAGCCGTATATTAATTCCTGGTTGAGATAGAAGCTTCCAAACCCTGGACCCTTGGCTAGACCCTGCGTTAAATATTTGCTTATTCACAACTAAACAAATCCTACAGGCATGGTAGCGGTTATGAGACATGTATACATACTCGTACCAGGCACGTCGACACGTTGCTGCTCAGCCAAGTGTGGTCGGTCAACGCAAATATCTGACTTGTTATATCAATGTTTTAACATGGAATATGAAACCTTTATACAGACGATTTGCGTATTTGCTTACTGCACACTTGCATAGCTTGTGCAAATTAAACAGGTAAATGTCCAATCTGCACAGAGGACGTTTGCATTCTTCAAAAAAAGATAAAAGCTAAAAGATTTAGTCAAATAAACAAATAATACTACATGTGTATGGTGGCATATCGCAATGTTCCCAAAATATATAACTAAGAAATTGTAATAAGTCCCGATACGTTTTAATAGCTCTGACCGTGAATCGAGAGAAAAATCTAGCTCTATCATTGTTTGACATTACCTGTTAATAAGAGACCGAAATAATTAAAACAGCTGAATGAAGTTATGCAACGATTATGAGTAAGCAGGCAAATAAGCAAACAGAAAGTACAATATTATCATCAGTCCGCTGTCAAACAATACAATACTAATCGTAGATTCCCTTTAGGTACATATGCGGTTTGTTATAACATGAACAATCATCAGGATAAAAGTGAGATAAAACTAAGAAATCTATTACTTACAAATAAAAAAATACGAAATAGAATTTTGATTGAAATGTCAGATGTTTCAGACGCGCCTAAGATATCAAGAAAATATCAAACAAACAACAGAAAGCGTCTGGAAAGCTAAAATACATATAAAGCACAAGGGCGGATATTTTATACGAACCAACAAAACAAAGCTTTAGAAACTTCAATCAAATTCGTACGTACGTTGTTGGACAATTTATCATAAGGTTTCTGTTGAGTTGAGTTTAAACTAGATAAATTGCTTATATGGAAAAGGGTAAAAACCGACTTCAGTTTGACTACCATCCGGCTTCATCATCAGATGATGATAGCAGTTTATTGATATTGTTTTAGTGACCGTAAACACCACTGATAATACATTTTTTCCAGTAATACATCGACGAGCGAGAGAAGTTCTTAGTGTCAAATTGGGCGATGTTTGTTCCAGTACAACTTTCGAACCGCTTATCCCAACACTTACTCCAAACCATACCTACTAATAATACAATGTGAAATCTTGTATGACGTAAAGGCCAATAGTACTTTTCAACGCACGATTTTTGGAAAGTACACTGTGCAAGGATTTATTGTGACGTAGCTAAATATTACCAATAAAAATAGAAATAGAAATTATTTATTTTACGCAAAAACACATACAAAGATATACAATGAAATAAACATTAAATTATAAAGAAAGATGCGTAAAAATGGTACTCGCTCAGCAAATGCTAAAGGTACACGGTGGCTCCTTTAGCGTTGGTTTTCAGGAGTGCCTGGAGTGAAGTGGCGTACAGCCTCTGCGACACGCGCTCTGTTTTACAAGAAACTTAATCTAATAGCTTAAAATATTATGTGCCTAATCTAATATACAATTTATAATACTGCTTTATAATTGGAAGTCCTTCCTGGAAATCTAGAGGGGTGGTCTACCA
Organism: Eulithis testata; assembly: GCA_947507515.1. Classification (NCBI taxonomy): domain Eukaryota; kingdom Metazoa; phylum Arthropoda; class Insecta; order Lepidoptera; family Geometridae; genus Eulithis; species Eulithis testata. Next base: position 13,316,525 of record OX382193.1, on the reverse strand, counting down.
GCCGGCCAACAGTGGACTTCTATCAGGCTGATATGATGATGAGCCAAATATTGATTGTCAAGGTGTAACGTTTTATAATGATGCAATAAGATAAGGGCAGTGTGCTGATGAAGGCTTACCTTGGCGGTGATGTAGAACAGGTTGTTGAGAACCATCTCCGTGGCCTCCGCCGAGCCGAGCCCCTCCCGTCGGCCGCTCCTCCCCGACTCCGCCGTGTAGTACTGGGAATAAATAGGTCTTATTAAATACTATTATTTTATATCTATACAATACACATACATACTATAATCTAAGACCTTTAAACGATCAATTCTTGTATATTTATTTATTTATCTTTGAATCTCGGACACGGCTCCACAACGATTTTCATGAAATTTAATTCACAGGGGATTTCGGGGGCGATAAATCGATCTAGCTAGGACTCATTTTCAGAAAATGTAGTTTTATTCGTTTTTTCAAGTTAAAAGTTAACACTTAAACAGAAAAATGTGACTCTTCCCGACATCTATTGGCGAATAGTAATACTATTTTTTGAAGTTATACTTCTAATCGTTAATAGATGGCAGTGTTGAGCATAGAACCTTTTGTAACTAAATAAGTACTGCATATTGGTTATGTACATAGAAATAAATACTAAAAAAATACCGAGCAACGCTCTGTCAACCAGCTGGTTAAAGTTTAAAGAAGCAAAATATTCAAATTAACAGATTATATGGAAAACGTTTATCGAGTTTATGTTTATTTGTTAGAGAGACACACTTTAACTACCTGACCAATTTCATTGAAACTTATACAATTTACCAATGAAGTCCATTGCTGAACATAGGCCACATTAAACGTATCTATCCGCATATTCGTCTACGCAGACTTCCTACAATCTCTACGACGTCATCGTTCCATAGTTTGGAGGGCCGGTCTACACTTCATAGATGTTAGTTTAATATCAATGAACATAACGTAACAAACGTACGATTTAAGGCACTGCTTTGCAACTTGGCACTCATTCTGATCTCATTACTTCGGCGACGCTGTCAACCCCGACATCATTTGAATAACGAGACGAACTAACTTTTTTTAACATTCATTAATGTGTTGGATGAGAATGTGACTCACATTTCACCTTTTGTTTAATTGCTCGAGTTTCAAAGTTTCCTAACTTTCTTGTTGTTTTTTTACTAGGATTCTCATAAAGCCTTTTGTAACGTGAATGTAACGTGCGTCATGGGTGCTTTTATTTTACAGTTAAGGACCTGCTATTAATTAAATGAATGCTGAAAGATATTTATCCAAGTTTTGCTCAGACTCCGCGGGCAAAATACGAGCACAATACTTAACTATCAGCTGGGCTCTTATTTCGCAAACTTTAGTCTTAATATTCATACTATACGGAAGCATGGTCTACAGATAGAGAATGATAGAACAAGCCGATGGTCCAAGTGTTACAGTTAAAGTGTTCGTTGTAGTCGCAAAATACAAAGACCCTTGTTGTCTCAGAAACAATGATCTGGGTTCCATTGTGTTCATAGAACGAAACTAATTGAGATGAAGTGCCTACTGCTCCCGACCTACCTCTTGATAACTTACTGAAACTGAGTTCCTTTCAAAATTTTTAATAATACCCGGTAGTCCCATTTCTTTTGGCACAACTAGCCTTGTAATAGTGTCACGGGAGAAGCCAATTTACGCGTGACATACTCTAGTGTTCCGTTCCTGTTTTGGAAAAACGGAACACTTATGGTCTCACTCCGGGGTCTATCTGTCCGTCTGTCTACCTCCACCAAAGCTGAACCTAGAGTGGAATTCGGAATGAAAACAGTTGTTACACGTGAAGTTTTGTAGGTTGGTATTAGAAAACAACATTCTAATTCCTCAATGAGCGGGGAATCTAATGAAAGCTTGGCAAACAGAGTCTCATACTTAGATTTCTTATTAAAAACAAGGTTGAAGAAAAAAATTATGTGGCATATATCATTCCAGACCGATTTCTCATAAAGTACCCGTCAAAATGGGTGATTTTTTCGGAAAACCTTTATATTTATGGTTTCAGGAAAAGAAAACTATAGGCAACTTCTAAAAATGTACTGAATTTCAGATATTACATTAAAACCTAAACTGAACTATATCTTCCATACAAATGAGAGCTCATGTTAGATTGGCGTTTCGACAGTGAAGAGCTGATTATAAAGCAAATTTTTAACCTAACACCACAAAGGTTCTTTCACTAGGAACACTACATGTGCAAGTAAAACTTAAACTAGCGCCTTGCTTGATACATTATTTTGTGAATGTTATTGTAATCTAACTCGACATTCCCATGGCGAAACCGAATTTAAAGTGTATGTACGTAAACGCACCCCTATTCAATAGCTATCATAAAGCTTGAGCAGATCAAATTATTTAATTCTCAAGTACCTACTGCCTATCGAGAATCTTATCTTTTGAGAAACAAATACCTCGTTTTTCTAGTTCTTTTAAGAAAAATAACAGCTCGAGTGCCTTCTTCGTTATTGCAAAGTATCATAATTCTAGTAAATAAAGGCCAATTAATCGAAGCAGTCGACTCGACTACCTACGAGTATTATCGTTTGTCAACGTTTCCGTCCACTCCACGAGGTATACGTCGCTATTCTACGCTTCGATGGAGGATTTATTATTTCCGCACCAACATTATTACGCACCTACGCTATTCCACTTTTGAGCATATATCAATTTTTAGTTACAAAACGTAATGACGATTCAAAGTGATCAGTGAGATTTTATTGAATAAAAGATTTTTGACTTTGACTTTGAGTTTGGTGCCAAAAAGTTGAATAATTTTAATATTAAAAATGATGTTACCATTTTGTTTATTTTTAACCACCACCCAAAAAAACTGAAGGGGTGTTATAAGTTTGACGGCATTGTATATTATGTGTTTATTTGTCTATATACCAGTCGGTGTATGTCCCCGCAGGTCTGAAAGTAGAGCTCCAATTTGAACGCGGGTTTGTTTTATAAGAAAGGTGATTTACCTGGGATGGTTCTTAGCCATGTTTGGTGAAATGGTGGAATCGCTTCCAAGTTATGAGGACGTTCATCAGCTCCGAAATCAGTTTTGGGGGATTTCAGGTATGATTGTAATAATGATTTTTGTTACTGACTGTATTTTTTTTGGACTGGAGTGGTTAACCCAACATAGACTGGGCCCCAACTCCTTCCAAATAGGTACTTTGCATGACAACAAAAAAAAACGGTAGGTACACCCGGACGAAGTTGCGGGTAACAGCTACTACTGAATATAACATAATTAACTTTGCCTTTGACTAACTCGAACACGGCAAACTGAGATCTTGCAATCTCCAGTTCACTTCACAACACGGGAAAATATAAATATCTTGGCAAATAAAACATTGATTTTACATCAGAGATGTGCCACGTTGCTAAGCGGTCAGCGAGTTCACAGATCATATAATACTACTTTACTAGTAGCGAGGTCAACGCTAAGCTACGAAACAATGTGACCGTGTCCACAATAGCAGTCAAGCTGATAAGATGTACTATGAAACCGCGAGTTACTTAGTATAAACACCGACAACTTAGATAATTTTTAAAGTTGAAATTTTCATATGAATATTGCGAGATCTTAGTTCGTCGCGAAATTGTAGATACCTACGAACTAAGTTGCATCCACTTTACACTTTACAGTATTGGTCCCCTTTACAGTACTGCGACACTCTGGAACTAACTTTCCCGAAGAACGTATCAGAAACGCTTAGGGCGAACCGTCTGCTTCCGATCGATACTGTGATTATAATAATAAAGGGATCTTTACAAACTGTTAGTAAAACTTGAAATATCCGTCTCCTTGTTTTCAACAGACAAGGAGTTTCGTGTTACTGTCTGCACGGTTGCTACATTTTGTAATAGACTAGCGACCCGCCCCGGCTTCGCACGGGTGCAATGCAGTGATGATGATGATGTATTATACATATAAAACTTCCTCTCGAATCACTCTATCTATTAAAAAAACTGCATCAAAATCCGTTGCGTAGTTTTAAAGATGTAAGCATACATACATACAGACATTAGGACAGACGCGGGAAGCGACTTTGCTTTATACTATGTAGTGAAGTGTATAGTCGCAGAATATAATTACATTTATACTTAGGTATAGCTGTAGTGCTTGTAGAATTTTTAGATCTCGCCGAAAATTGTATGTAATTTTCGAAAGCGATTTAAATGCCGATATAGCCGTTCAACCAGCATCCTTAGAAATCTATATTAAATCATCCCTACGAGAAGGATTTTGAGACAAACCCGCTTCACATATTCCAGAGACATCTAATTGCCTCCGTATGAACGCATAAACACTAATCTACTGATGAATGCAAATCCGTAATGCTTTGAACCGTGCCCAAATGAGGTTTAACCTCGCAGTTCTATTCTTAGGTAAATTTTGCATTTAAAACAAGTCGCGCGGGCCAGTGACGGTCATCTGCATTGTGAGATTGCATTAATGCTTCGCACTTGCAGCTGCCGAGCATCGGACGCCATTCACGCGATGTAGTACAGTAGGCATAATGCAGACCGACTGACCCCTCATCTCACAGCTTAATTTAGAAAACCGATCAAAACCAAAACGGGGGTAGCACAGTTATAGATGAACAAGCATTTTAAGCTGTAATGTAATTGACATAGTAACAAGTATCGCATAAGCTTTTGAGAGCCGGAGGCGCGGCGCGTGGCCTCGGTACTTTTCAAACAGTATTATGCATTTTAACAATATGGGTATTAATTAGGTACCTATACTTTATAAAATGTTTTCGATCAGTCTTTCACAAATACCAGTATAATATTAAAAATATTCGAGGATTTTTAGTGAAATAAAAATCTCATCATTTTGTCCACGACAACCTAATATAAATCAAACTACCGGTAACATTTGCGATACCTGGAAAAGGTGAATAATACACTTATTAATGCAAATAAACATCTTGTGTCTTGTATCTCTCGCGTCAGTGTTTTATCAAGGCGGTGGTGTTTTATTGTACACAATCAAGATTCCAAGGAGCTCAAATGTTACGCGTTGCGATGATGCTAATAACGTTTAATGCATTGATTTCAGTTCCGTCTCATTATGAAATTAGATTTATTCTGGATTTATCGAAACATCTGTCTATAACTCGTGTTTTGTGCTAAGCCAGGCTTTTTCATATACAAAACAAGTTTTAGCACCTTCACCGAGGTTTCTATATGGCCTTTGGCTAAACCTACCATACCCCAGCGGGCCTAGGATGCGCACGCGAGATACTTGTCGTGTCGTTCTGTCAAAATGTAAGCATTTTGCACTAGTTCAGAAACTATTGCATTATCTGTGGTAATGTGGTCGAGATACCGCAACCGATTTCAGGAAAAACTAATTGTGAAAATATACTTGTTTAAACATTTATTATTTAGAAACATGGGCCTAGAGTTTCTTCAGCAAGCTTACTTTTTTATTTATTTTCTAGTTTTGCAAATGTTATTTCAATTAATGTAATTGACGTTTAACTATTTTAATTAATTAGAAAGTAAGTAAAATGGGTTGTTTTATCTATCCGAGTCTACTGCGGGTAATTGAATGGCAGCTTAAAAGTCGTGGAGCTGTTCATAGGCATTAACAATGACATCTTGTCTTCATATACTCTTGTGTGAAAGTATGAATACCTGTATGTATGAGAGTGGGTTGGCAGGCGGCACGTTCGGGTCCACCAGCTCAATGTTGACGAGCCAAGGCAACAGGTATTGGATCAACAGCTGGCGCACTTCCGTGCGAGCTGTCTGGAACCGCGCGGTGATCTCTGCGAAACAATAGCAAGTCAGACAATATGTAAGTGAGCTAGCTATCACTTCTAGCACCAACCTACGAGGCATGCTACGAAAAGCACCCATTTAGTGAGCACCTAGCACTAGAACGCTCCCTTGGCTGCTTCCTTGGAAGAATGCAGCAGAGCCTCTGACATATTTCATGTCACGGCAGACATCAGGAACGATATCAATGAGAATGTAGTAAAGCTGTAGGTAGAATAAAAAATAGAATACAGGCTTATATCAGTAGTTTTGTAAAGAAAGATCTTTCAAAGGCGAGTTGGCGCAGTCACGTCGCCTCTACGAGGAGCTACGGCTACGGGCAGCTACGACGTAGCTAAGTGCTACGCGTACTTAGTTTTACAAATTGGTACAGAGAGCGCGCCGTCTTTTGCATAAAAATACCGCAAAAAGGTAAACTATTTACAAAATTATGTTCTGATATAATATTGTGAGTATCACAATAGTTTTACAACTCTACACCTAAAGTAACACTCGTTATGAATTTTTGATTACTCTGAAGGCAAGTTGACCGGAAGCAGACGGTTTGGTAAATTGGTGCAGCCGTTTCCAAGTTATGAGAATATTCGCTCTGTAAATCAGGTTTTAAGGAATCTCAAGCATAATTGCAATTTGAAACATTAATTTTGTCTCTATTTACTTAGATTTGATCAAGTGGCTTCCATGCTCTAAGGTCTGATTATGGCAGCAATGATGAAGAGGATCCAACTAGCATTTCATTGTAATTGAGGTTTAAATTAACTGATTTTAGGTACTAAGATAGAGCGAATAGGTATTTTCTAGGTAAGCGTGCTACATCGTTGACCACATCATTGCTTAACATCAGGTGAGATTGTGGTCAAACGGTTATCTATATTGTATAAAAAAACCCTAAGTGTAGGTGTTGCTATAGTTTAGAATCGGTCCAGTAGTTCTGAATATTACTTCCAATGAGCCTACAACAAAACAAGACCGCTCAAGTGCGAATGGACTCGAGGTTTCCGAACCACAACTGTATACCTAACTGGTTCAGGCATTCTTTTATAACACATAATTATTTCAAATTTTTCGCTCCATAAACTTCTGAAATAAGGGCCCATGGTATTTTTTTGGCCTGTTTTCATTATAAGTAAAAAACTGCAAAAAACTAAAACGTGTTAGAATCTGCAACACAAGCCTGTTTCTATGATACCTACCTCATTTTCTGTAAAATTCTGGCATTCTTCTATAAGATACAAATATTTCAAATTTATCGCTCCATATCCTTCGAGACAAGAGCATGTAATTTTTGAGACTGTAAAACATTATATAACAACACCTTTCAAATGAGACCCCAATACGATCCGGGGTGGTACCAGTTTGAAATTTTGACTATTTTTAACATTTTGATAATTAATTTATTTTTCCGCCGGTTGACGGGTTAATTATGTTTCACAGTTTCAATATTTACTTGCTATCATATAACAAGTCAAAGGTTGTTTCTGAGATAATAAGGTTTGTGAGAGACACCATAAGGCCGTGCTCACTTTGGACACGAATTTGTTCGTACGTCATCGTACGAGTATTGTTCGTACGAATTGAGTGCTCACTCACACTGAATACGTTTTTCTCCGTGAAATAGTATGACTGCGTGATAAATCTCAACAAGTTCGAATTGTATTCGGACGTCGTAAGTAAACGTACGTATACGTACGACTGATCGCATGCAGTGTGAGCGCTCCCATAGTCCTTGGAAGGTCGGTATCATTCGTGCGTAGTCGTACGAATCAAATTCGGATGAAATCGTATCCAAAGTGAGGGTTCCGGTACCCTACGGGACAGCTATAAAGCTAATAATTCCAGATAAATCACTTTTCTTACAAAAAAATCCGCATTCAAATCGGAACCCTACTTTCACAACACACTCAATGTGGGTGGTTAATAATGAAATAGACCGTGTACTACCTTCCCCATAGCCGGCATCCAACACACCCGCGATACAATAGAGCTGCGAGTTTGATGATTGTAATCGATTAATGGCACGGCGACATCAAAGGTTTGAGATAACAAATTTGCAAGCGCACACGCGGTATATATTGATACCCTTACAGTGATTGCTTCGGCCCTACCGTGGGATGTTTGATACCAGAATTGTTTCTTCATAGTCACCCCTCTGTAATAAACATTTATGTAACCAGTCCTCTATTCTATTAGACTCTGACCACGCTAAGATTGCAATGGAATAAATGGGCAACCTAAAAAAGATCTCAACATGATATCAGCTTACGTCAAAAACTGTCGTGCTTCGAGTACCTACAAAGTTGTAAAATTATTTTTGTATTACATAAAGTGCTGTCATATATTATTATTATTATTTTCAGCCTGCATCTTCCCACTGCAGGGCAAAGGCCTCCCTACCCCCCCCCCTTCAAACTAAAGGTTTTAAAAATCTGCGACGTTTTACGAGTACTTCTTTATTTCTTCTCATTTCTTTTTTTTTAGCGCTATTGTGAAATTTATTGCATTAGATTTCAATTATTTTATCTCTCACCCTAGTTTATCGTAGCCTTTTCAACCATTGTATATATTTGTTTCCAAAATACTTTTTACTTTCCATAATGTTTTACCTGCGTTAGCTGTGGTTGCCTTTAGTGGATAAGCACCAGCCATTATATGTTCTGTTTGAGTTTAGTTTTATGCTATGTGTATTATTCTTTGGCAATCCTAATAAATAAATAAATAAATAAATAAGTACCTAGATGTAGCAGATGTAAATGGTCCCAAAAATTTTAGTCGAACTTTATGCGAACCCATCCATAAATAGTAGTATAAATTAATTAGGTTGATTGGTTTGATTCGTAATTAAACAGTAAAAACTACACGCTTTATTTTGGTAATCGTTTAACAGTGGTTAAGGTTTACATTTACTGATTGCCAATATAATTACATATTTAATATACAATTACTGAAGCATCCACTCGGTTCCACTATTATGATTTTTTCGACAACTCGTTACTAGAACAAGGAACAGAAAAAGAAGAGATAAGTAGGTACTTCACAACCTTTTACAACTAAAACTGGAACAGCCGAATACTCAAACGCAACTCAAACCCCACTCAATTGAAGTCCCGCTTAAATTATTGCCATCTCTTACAAATGAGTAATGTCAAACAGAGGCAGAGCAATCTTAAGTGGTGCTCAAATTTGAAAGACGTTTGAGTATTCGGCTGTTAGTGCGTGAAACTTGGCGCGTTAGTCCTGTCAATGGGCCTCAAAACGTGTATTAGGGTTTATGTAGAAGCAATAGTCCTGCGGCGTTAAGTTGCGTCAGAGGGTACTACGGCATAAATTATATCTGTGTTGCAGCCGAGGCGAGGGCTTTCTCAGTAATTAAAGAAATGGGTTTGAGATAATCCCTTAGCAAAGTAACGTGCAGTGTTCAAAAAACGTTTTGAGGTTGCAATTTTCAAATTGCACAGCGTTGCTCTGCTGTCACAGCTAATCGCCTTACCGTATTATATCCCTGCAAACGGAGTTGTGGGCAGGTAAGTTAGGCCGCGTATATAAACATACATAAAAGACAGCCCTCGCAAATTAACTGAAAGAACATGCACACATTCCCCTATGCTATAATGTAGACAATAGTAGATTGTATCATAAGGGAGCAAAATTATATTTTTACGCCGAGGGCGATTTTTTGAATCCAGAGCGAAGTGAAAGATTCTAGAGTAGAATCCCGAGCGTAGCGAGGGATTCTTTAGTAGAATCCTGAACGTAGCGAGGGATTCAAAGTACGTCGCCCGAGCCAAAAATATATTTTGCGCCCGAGTGGTACACTCTACTTTTCATCACCAACTATGAGAAAATAAAAGGCGCCTCATATTTTATTGTAATATTATTATTTAATAAAACATATTTAGTAACAACTAAAATGAAAATAAATAGTATCTATAATGAAAACCACTTATTTCTTATGTTTTCTATTCGTTCGATTTCTTTGGCGCTGAACACTAAGATGTTCCGAATTCAAAAAGTGCGCCGGAATGAACTTTGCCGCGCACTTATTGTTTCTTATAGAAAACACCACCTTTGGGTGCACATAAAGGCGAACCAAGTCGTTCTTTTCGAATAGGTGTGATGAAAAATGGTTTTTCGTACCACTTGCTCAAAAAAGTTACATTCTATGCCACAAAAAGCGAACATAACAATAGTCATTTTTAATCTGTTAAAAACGGGGAGAGAAAATTGTACTGGATTTCTTTCATCCTCTAGGGGGAGAAAGTGATTTAAATTTGGAATACAATTTATACTGAACTACATCTGTGTTTACACCATTGAGTTTGTATACAAAGCATTATACATCTTTTTGAAAAAAGAATACGCATTTATTATGCAGGCCGTATGAGCTTGATGCCTTTGCTTTTCCGACAAAAAAATATTAGTCTAGGAAAATAGCGCGTTTTTGTTTTCTTCAAATACATAAACGTTAAGTTTATTTTAATTTATTTTTATAAATAAGTTAATGTTCTAAAATGCTATCTCATATTATTATTGTGTTAATTTTTTCGCAAATGGTACGAAAAGTTGAGTGTTTTCCTCGGTGATAAAGCTGTCTTAGTCTTGGGTGAACTTAAATCCCTCGCTACTCTCAGGACTCGTCTTAAATCCCTCGCTTCGCTCGTGATTTAAGTTTTTAACAACCTCGCTACGCTCGGGAGTAAACTTCGAGTCCTTCGTTACGCTCGCGATTTAAATCGTCACCCGCGACAGAAGACACTGCTTTATCCCCTTGTTAAATAATCTACTATTATCTCCAAGGATATAGTGACTTGTGTCAGATGGTCTTACTTTTTTTATACTTTATTTTGTAAAAAAATATTGTACCCACTTGCAGAAACTGCGGTGTGATACCAATAATGTAGTATTTTATTTTAATAATTAATAGTTCTTTAATTTGCATAGCAAATGTGAAGTATGCAAACGCGCCTCCAAATTTTCCGTAATATTAAAACAGACTTTTTCTATATTCACAATACTTAGCGAATCTCTATTTAGGCATACTTTGACCTTAAATAAACGTAGGTACTATAGAATATGGTTTTACGTACCTTCTTTAGCAATAATTGTTCTGTTCAGTAGAATGAAAAGTACCTTTGCTGGGGCTGTGCTTAGTCCACGTTATCGCATAAGTGACACATGCACTGCACACTAAGTATACAAGACACCGGCCGCTGTGAAGATCAAAGGCAACCTCCACCCTTTCATCGTAATTGCGTATGATCTATTGGACCAATACATTACCAAGTCCCGATTTTGGGAAACTGATGCATAAATGATTTTTACATGTAATCAAAAGGACCAATAGGTTATGATTAATATAATGAAGCTACCTATTAAAAACCTCGGAAATCAATTTCATCGCGGTCACGGCTGAACCGCTTTGTTCTGCCGGTGGCATGGACATTAACACAACTATCACTCAGGTTTTTACGCCAATAATTTTACTATGACCGGTTTATACCTCGGGGCATATTGAGCGCGTACCTATAGAGTTGTATTTTAATTGCGTTCCAGACTCTCGCCTCTCGTTAATAATTATACTCGTACTAGCCGTTGCCCGCGGCGTTGCTCGCGGGCGACCTTTAAGTATGATTTTTTTCAATTCCTTTCTTAGTGCACCCCTACACTACATAAGGATACTACCCTCCAAACTTCATACCTCTAAGACTTATAGTTTAGGCTGTGCGTTGATTATCAGTCAGCTTCAAAAGAGTTTTATATATTGAGAAGATTGGCTATAAGCACTTTCAAATGAAAACTAAAACTTATCGAACTGCTCGACGGGCAGCAGTTCTAAAAGTTTCAGCATTCGTAACTGACAAGTGAACGAGCAACAAACTCTGGTATCTTTTGTAATAGATAGGTAGCGTGGGGAGATGGTGGGAGGAAGCTTGAGATAGGGAGTATTGGAAGTCTTTGGAGAAGAACTTTTCCCAGCAGTGGGAAAAGTTAGGTTAACAAAAAAGGTACTGTAACTAACAATACTTAGCTGTAAGATGAAAATTATCATTTCTAGTTACAATTTGTGTTGAGAATGAACTGACTCTAGTCTTGGCTCACTTGACTTTTTTTTGCTTTGGCTGTTTACATCGTAACAAAATTTTTAATTTTTTTTAGCCGACATTCTTTTGTATTAAGCTAGCACTACTAGCTTGTGTCAAATTCTAAAATAAATTAATAAAAAAAGAGTAGGTCGTAATAATGGCTTAATAAAGCTAAATTATAGTGGCTGTAAGCTTTACTTACTTTTAATCACAAATATAATAGCAAGCCTTTGGAGACAGTTATTTGTTTGAATACAGTGCAACTTAAGCTGCTCTGCATATATACCTAACAAGTCACAAAACAGACATACCGATCAGATGGCCGTTCGGCTCGCTACAGTTACGAGTATGTGGAGTAAGTCAAAAACTGAGAACACACAGACGACACTTCTTGTTCTTTTTGGCAAAATTAAAAGGGTCTAACTCGTTGCATATTTTTTGTGTACACAGAATCACTTTTGAATGATTATTTGCTGTTGTGCAGTTGTTAAAAGTTGTGTAAGTAGCAAACTAAACATCATATGTCAAGGGCATAATGGCTAGTCGACAACTTTGTACAGTAAATACAGCCATATTGTGTATGTGACGGCTGAATATTGTTGATAATATGAGCAAGATTGGTAAATTGGGAATTGACTCGCCCGCCGAGGCTTTGAACCAAAACTTCATATTTGGTGTTATAGTATTGTTTAATGCAAGTTAGAGACTTCGTTTTACTTTTCCTGTAAATTTCACATAACAAGGTTGTATCGCATAATTAGAATTAAGTACACATGCTATCGATACAGTTACTAATGTCATTAGATATTTCTCAATTCGAATAATCGATAGTAATCCAAATACCATCTTATTATCATCAATAAATAGTAGATATTCTGCATTGTTAATATACCTATTACCATGTCCTGTATTATCTTACTGAGTGGAATCACCACAATATAGGTAATCCCATCCTATCCTATCACTATGTATAAATGTAAGATGTCTGTGTTTCAAACACGCTGCAACCACTGGTTCGATTTGGCTGAAACTTAGAACATCCATAAATAGTTCGTAACCTGAATTGAAACAGGGTACTTTTTATCCAGAAAAATTAACAGGACGCACGGGAGGCAACAAAGTCGCGGACGGAAGCTAGTATAACATAATTTGTGTTGAGTCCAATACTACGACGCGTACTGAACCAACATACGCGTAATGTGCGTTTAGGAACCTCGAGTGTATATGGACGAATAAAGTTGCCATATTTTTCTGACATGTATAGGTACACTTTTGCCCCGAGCTCTGCAAATTCAAACCTATGCACACCAACATAACCAAAAGTGGCATCATGCATAATTATTTTAGGATTGTTATTCATGAGTGTTTATGCTAATTTATCTAAAACTAGCTGACCTGCTCGCACTTCGTCGATAAACTCCTAAAGGACTTTGAATAAATGTTTATTTGCATATGGTGATATAATTTCATATTTTCGAAAATACGGGACGCGTGGCAATACGAAACATCACAGTGAAATACGGGACATGTTCCGTATTACGGGAAGTTTGGCAGCCCTAGCTATAGGATTATGCTTTAGCACTAGGTACGTTTGTTTACGGATTCTGAAACAGAGTTTTTGAAGCTCCAAAGTATCAAAAATTGTAAGATTGTAGTTGGAATGAAGCACAAAGGATACAACTTCATAGTCTTTATCAAAGTTTTATTTATACCGGAATTGAACAACGCAAAGAGCTAGATAGACGGCTCTGACGTCAGACCCGTCTGTTAAGAACAAGCAACATAATTATACATTTCATTTTGTTTTCAATAACAAAATGCAAAGTTCGAAGATGAAATGGAGGGATGCGCTTTATATGGGTCTTTTAATAATTCTTTACGTTCGTACAATAATGAAAAAAAAAAAACTCGGGAATCGACTTCGATATGACTACCTTCCAGTTTCATCAAGATGATGAAGCTGGCGATGGTAGGAGTTCATTGGGATTATACTAATGACGCCACGAGCGCTTCCTCCTCAGTATAACCGACCTGTGTAAGATGAAGAGAGGATGGTACCTGAGAACATGGGCATGGTGAGTTCCGGATGCAGCTGGCTGAGCTGACGGGACAGGTAGAGCTGCGAGCGGCAGTACGTGGTGCAAAGCAGGGCGTCCAGCGTGCCGCGACCTTTCTCCGTACCTATAGACAAACAAACAAACATTGGCAACTATCGGTCAGCAAATAATGGACGGTTTTCTACAAGTAAGTGGTAGTTGGAACTTGGATCAAATTATCATATACCTTAAAAATTGGTCACAGGATTTTTAGGTGTAGTAGGTATACAAAATAAAATAATTAGGTCGACTCTGGATGGATTTCGTTACAGTCAACGTAAAGTTTACTAGCGGACCGTCCCGGATTCGTATTTATGAAAAGTTTCACATTTTTTAGGTTATGTTTTTACACCTTGAGTTACATTATTGTAGTTTTAGTAAAGAATCCTTTATTTAAAAAAATATATATAATATAGCCTATGTCACCTGGGCATAGCGTAGCTTCCCAACGGTAAAAGAATTCGCAAATTGGTCCAGTCGTTTCGGAGCCTATTCAATGCAAACAATCAACCAATCAAATCTTTCCTCCTTATAATATTAGTATAGAGATATTTATTTATTCATTTATTTAATTAGAACGGTCACACACAACCAATTACACTAATTAATTAAACGCTACCAATTTAAAATGTCAAAACACAAAAATTAAATAGATATAAATAATAAAATTGTTGTCCTTAAATTATAAGTCAGATAGTTTAATTATATTATACGTAACATTCATTCATCATTCTCGCAATATCTCAGGCATACCAACATAAGTGTCTTCCAGTCATCCGTGAATATATATCAGTCTGGATTGGCTGCAAGAAGTTCATTAAGAGCGGTGAGGGTGCGAGGTAAGGGAGAATTAGCACGTGCGGCTGTACGCACGGAAGGAACTGCGAAGAGTATGTCTCCTGAGCCTGAGGTATCTATCTGGGACAAAGAGGTGAAGTGACTCGTTAAGCAAATCGGGTGCATCTATTAGACTGCGGAACATTTTGCATACAGTGGCCATCTGGTCATACGCTCTCCTGGTTTTCAGGGAATTAAAGCCTAGATGGCCTAAAAGGAATTTAGTTGGGTACATGTATGGATAGAATCCTGCAACATGCTTGTAAAGGTACCTCAGAAAAGCATTTTGAACTTCTTCCAATAGGAGAGCATATTTTGCCTCATGTGGGTTCCAAACGCATGAGCTAGACTCGATATAAAAACTTGAAAGTCAAAGTCCAAGTATATTTATTTGCAGAATGACATGTGTATGTATTTTAGAGGTCTTATAATATTGTAGCATTGAATCACTTGTATGCAAATCAATTACAGGGGTTAGTTAGTAGGTACTTTTTTTAGGTATTAGTGCCGATTATTTTGTTTCATTTTCCTAAACTAGCCTGCGGGCCTAATCTTAGGCCCGCTGGTGTCAAATTACACCATTGCAAATGTTGCCATCCCTTTCTCATAAGCTGAAACAACAGAACGAGAAGCAAGTTTAGGAGAATGCAACGACAGAGTCGGCACTTCAGCACCATTGTTCTTAGTAGTTGCATAGTAGGCGGAGAGTGAACGGAAGGGGCGTGTGGGTGTGTGCGGGGAGCGGCACGGTGCGGGATGGTGGGAGCGGGGGGGGGTGGGGAGTGCAGCGCGCTCGGCCGGCAGCGGCGAGCGGAGCGGAGCGGACGGCAGTTGCTAACTCCCGTCGAGCCACAGCAGGCGCGGCGCGGCAAGCGCCCGCGCGCCGCCCTCAGATATGTCGTACCCTAACGACGACGAGTCGGAATTTAATTTTACAAACTTACTTAGTGATTTTGCAAACGAAACTGGCATTGATAATTTTAACATGACTTTTACCGACATATTTACAGAAGAACTTGCTTTTGTTGTGGACGTTTATTGTACGCCGCCGTTAGTTATCATGGGTACCGCGGGGAACCTTCTTTCAGTTTTAGTGTTCTTCAAAAGCAAGTTGCGGTTGCAGTCGACATCGCAGTACTTGTCGGCGCTAGCCATATCGGACACGATCTTCCTTCTACAACTGATCCCTCCGTGGCTGAAGGCGGTCAGTTGGTCGCGCGTGCTTGTACGAGAAGGATTCTGCCAATGTTTTGTATATTTAACATACGTGAGCAGTTCTTGCAGCGCGTGGCTGGTGGTATCGTTTACTATCGAGCGGTTCGTGGCGGTGCTGTACCCGCTGAGGCGCACTCGCATGTGCACGGTGCGTCGCGCGCGCGCTATAATCCTATCGATAACAGTTTCCTGTTTGGCCATCAACACGCCGGTTCTTAAGCTTGCTGTACCTAAAGACAACGACTGCAACATCGACAACGAGCTGATGGAACACGCAGCCCGCTTCAACGTAGTGGATACAATATTCTCGTTCCAGCTGCCGCTGACGATTATCACGGTGTTGAATATTTGGATAACAATCGGAGTGTGCAAGCTGAGCCGAGCTCGCGGTCGCTTGATAAAGGAAGATGAAACGCAGCCGCGGCGCCGCACCAGCTCCCGCACCTCGCAGCAACGTATTACCAAAATGCTACTCATCGTCTCTTCGGTGTTCGTGCTGCTCAACTTGCCGGCATATTCCATGCGAATTGTCGCATATGCGAATAATATGGTGAGTTGCTATCTACTGTATTTACATTGAGTTTTAGGAACTTGCCGCTCGCGCTACTGAAGCCGTGCGCGATGTGAGTGCACATTAGAATATTTATTTATAAATTACTTTAAGTACCTAGTAGGTAGGTAGGTATCTGTTTATCACAACCCGTAAAAGTTGTTAGATCAGCAGCCACCGCCGCCGCCGCCGCTGCCGCTGTTGGCACGCGCCGTCCAACCAGCTAAGCCACAATGGTACATCATGCATTTTTTTTTTCATTCCTAATGTACTGATTCTAGTACCTACATTATAAATTATTTATGACTAGCTGTTACCCGCGATTTCGTACGCGTGTGCCGATTTTTTTTCGGATTATATCGAGTTCGGTTAAAATATTTTTCGTTTACAAAGATTTCGTTTGTTTGCAAACGCACGTCATTAGGCGCCGTGCATTTTTCCGTATCATTTTAGTGACATCGAGTAGTTATAGTTTTAATCCAGGTCGATGGATCCCGTAGCCCACTTTTGCCCCTTTTTTAAAAGAAGTACCCCTTTCAATCAAAAATCCTCAGCGACAATAATACCAAGTTTCATCCAGTAGCCTAATCACGAACAAACTTGATAGAAGCCTCGTAAACGTGATTTAAATACGTTACCTTGATATCCTGTGCTCTGACGCACTATATAAGTATTACTAATGTACTAATCGATAGATAAACGATACTAACGTACCTACGTGCATTAGTAATGTAAATAGGGATGTTCGGAAACTAGAGTTTTCCCGAAAATGACAATGCCGGATTAACTAGGGAAGGTGGAGTCTTTCATATATTTTCCTTGTTCTAAAGGCCATCTAGCGAACCTATCTATTAAAGCAGATAATAACAAACTAAACGTAATGACATGCATGTCTCTACCTTCAGTCCGGACTGAGATATAAGACGTAGAAGTTTCTTCATTTTATTTTTATTTTTCTCGAGGCCCTGAACCAAACCTAGTTTTTATAGTAAAAACGGTGTAACAAACGAAACGCATTGACATACATGTCTTTAACTTCAGTCCGGACTGAGATATAAGACAGAAGGTTCTTCTTTTTAAAAGGATCGTGGTATTAATGCGATTTGCAAATTTCAAGGTAATAAGAAAACATTTTTCAGTTATTGATGTAAAAAGCTCTGCGTTTTATTTTTCTTTTTGAGGAGATCGTGAGATTTCACTTCTGAGCAAAGTAATTAATAGCTAGGAGTAGCGATCTGTATTTTTATAAAAATAATATCAGTTACTTAGTTTGTAGTTTGATTGGATACGTTACGTAAAGTATATTACAAATTCTCTATATAAATGTTTTTTTTTAATATTTAGATTTCCAACTGTTTTATGCATAATGAGTGATTTAGCGGACCAATCTAAGCTCACTAGAGTATTGTTTCCAAAAAATTGTATTTACAATAGCTTCCTAAACCGTTTTTATTTTTGTTCTAGCTTAAATAGTTTTTGAATTGTAGTAAAATTTGTAAAAAAATATAAAACGCGCTCTCTGCCCTTTAATTTTTAATTTAGGGCAAAAAGTTATATAAACATATTTGTAGGCAAAACAATTTGCTACAAATTATGTCTTTAAATTTTTTTTTGTAAGACGCATAGTTTCCGATATATCGCGAAAAAAGTGTTTTCACCCCTTTTTCTAAGATGGCGGACGGGGGACAAAGGTAGCGACCCCACAAACTTGAGGTTAAGCTTCTAATGACCCCCCACACATGTTCCAAAAATAAAATTGAGTCCTCTAACAAATGCAATATTCAGTCCTTAAATTGTAACATTTCAATAGGACTACGTAGCAAATGGCTGCTTTTGGTTTAGAGAGTTCAAGCTGTATCTAAGAATCCACGTCTTTGATTTCAATAAAATATAGCCTATGATTCAATCCGGAAAAAGGGCTTCCCAATGGTATAAGTCGGGCCGCAGAGCGCTAAAATCACCTCACATCGCTCGAATACAGTTTGTAGTTGAATTATCGCACAGTGTATCGAGCCGCAGCGGCTCGCATTATTGCGCGGCGGATTTGCGTCCGTGCGATCCGACCCATCCCGCCCCGTCAACAGTGTGCTATAGCAAGCGGATTGGCTATATCCCGGAGCTATCCATAATGTACACGCAAATTCTGGCAGTACACTATACTCAAAATCTGTCAACAACTACTGGGCCAATTTTAATTAAACTTATACCATTCAGAAGCCCTTTTTCCGGATTAAAACATAGGCTATATTTTTTTGAAATTAAAGAAGTGGATTCTTAGATACAGCTTGACCTTCCTAAACCAAAAGCAGCCTTTGACATGAGGTTCATCGTATGTTGGTTGACAGATATTTTGGTGGAAAGTTTTGCACGCGTACGAAGTCGCGGGTATCAGCTAGTTTTAAATAATCATCCAGGGAATAAGAATAACAGACATTTATTTGTGACAAATAAGGTAGAATACAAAGGGAACACACTACAAAGAAACGTTAAGGAGTAGTAGAAATAGCGCAGTAGCATATTGACGTCGGTATGTACTAGCAGTTCGCTCCGAAATGAGATCTCAGATCTCTCTGATGTTTTCGGATAATAAAACAAGTAAATTTTACAAATAATTGCTGGCCATCATCAGACCTTGGAGTATGGACTCCAATTTATCAAATCTTTGAGATGAACTAAATGTTTCAAACTGCAATTATGCCTCAGATTCCAGATAAGTCAACTTTCTTCCAAAAAAAAAACCGCATTTGAATCGGAGCCGTACTTTCAGACCTAGGAGGTCACAGATAGACAGACACTTACCGTGGTCAAATTATATACAGATTGGATAAGCGGTTCAAAAATTATGCTCTGACAAACATACAACGCCGATGCGCCTAAAAGTTGACACTAAGATCTCCGCTCGCTTTTTTTCGGCCTATCAATGAAATCTCAGAACAAAACTCCCGGGGGTGAAACCAAATGATGATAAACTCTCTCGCCTTTAAAATATTTTTTTTTTAGTTCTAGTAAATACTGATAAAAAAATATTTCAAGGTAAAGCCCAGCTTCATTGTTAGATAACTGTAATAGCCAATATTTCAATAAACTACATGGCGTTATTATCCCATGAACACGAGTACCTGGGCCTCTACTCCAAACCATATTCCGTAGTGACGTTTGTGTTACACTGCGCAGTAACGCTTTCACTACGCAAGAGCCCGCGCAATCGCTTCCATTATTCGGAGTAGAGGACCTGAGTGGCGACTAATATGAAAATAGACATTAAAAGGTTCATCATTTCGTTTTGGGTTACACTGCGCGGTGACACTCACTTCGCAAAAGCCCACGCGACGCACTAGGCGGCCGTGTATCATAAATGCCACTACCGAATCATCGTTAATCTGTTTTCGGAGTAGAGGCCCTGATTCTTAAACTTAATCTTAAGAAAGTTGTACAATCCTGAGTTTAGGTTCGTCAACTAACGCCTGCTCCTAAAACGGCTGCTAAAACGGCTTCGTCATACTCTCTTGCAGAGGTCGGTTTTAACATTTAAAGCACCTGTGGATCTGCTACATAACGTGTATTCTTTCCTTCTCGTTGGTAGCGTCTCTGTAGGTCCCGCTCTCACTTACCGAAACCTCTTAAAAAAAATTCAGGAGGTGTCACTGAACACTGGGACATACTGAAATGTGTAACAAAATGCCACAGAAGTAATGTCACCAACTGAAGAAACCATCACAAAAATGGGCTGGATGCAAAAATGAAACGCAGCAAGTGTGGAGATGATTGTAGCCTTTATAAAAACAAACTTTTATTTTTAAGTTTTTTAGTTACAAAGTTCCCATAATATCCAAGATCTGATGACGAAGCTGGAAGGTCAGCTTCATCATCAGATCTTGGATATTATCATTTAGTACCATAGTCCTTGTCAAGACGAATCAAACGAACCCAAACTCGATGGGATTGCATCGTTTTACTACAGAGTTCCCATGGTCACGTTCCAAATTGAAAATATCTCTAGACATATTTGCAAATCGGTTCATAATTGACGGAGTTCTGAGGTAAAAAACATCAATACTCAATATATTTATTGCTTTCACATGGTTTAGATGAATTTTATATTGGTTGTGGGTGTAAATATGTGTCTTAAAATAATACAATTGAATTGCAGTCGAGTTTTTCAGTTTTTAAACTTATAAATTATTCTCAACATTACGCATTCCTACCGATTTCTAGGTCGATTGGACATTTTTGCGTTAAAGGGTTATTTTAACCCCCGGAGTGTAATTTACAAAAATACGATTAGCTTTACTTTAATTTACAAAATCATTTCTTGGTTAGTTGCAAAGAGTATGTATATGTACTGATTTTTAAGTTAAGTTGTTTACTGAATAAAAATTTGTAGCAAAACATTCATGGGACGATTTAACCCTTCACATGTCGATTTAGCGAATTCTAAAAATCAATAATTTAATGGCTTTTTTCCTTTAATATTTTTACCAAGTTGTATGTCAAACAACTTTCGAAATATATTTTTTTCATACAAACATTAACCCTTGTTGACAGGGACGTAGGATGATTTTACAAAATGTAAAACGTACATAGATATCCCTTTTATTTATTTTCAACCTTATGTATACCAATTTTCAGATCAATCAGTTAGGTTTACGATTTTGCATGCGAACGTAAAAAGGCTAAATTAACGCTTTCCGTGTGTCATTTTGAAAAATCGATTCTTAGTGCGCGAATATGAGTTCTAGCGCACCCGCCTAACAAATTCTAACCCTATCTGTCCAGTATGACTTGCACGAGCCAGTGAAATCTCTTATCACCCAGAAGCAAAAAGGAGGGTTATGATTTTGACCGGTATATTATGTATGTATGTTCATCTGTCATAACTCCAAAACTACGCATCAGAATTTGACAAATTACATATCGTTGTATGCGTCTCGATCGTCCGCTAGTAAATAGGCTATATTACGTCACATTAAATTGAATATGGCGACCTCTAGCTAGATGACTCGAAGTCATGAAGTAAAAATATAAATAATCAGGATGGGTAACAAATGAAAGAGCTCAACCAGCACATTTAGCGGCTTTCCTTGCAGTAATCCTCAAAATAATTTAAAATTATTTGATCATGCCGTGTTAGGTATCAAAGGATGGAACGGGCTTATATACTTATCACATTCCAAAAAAATATAGACTACTCTCTAAAAGCTCTAGCCAAGCTCTAAAAGTATGAAACAATAAAATATTCTCATCTGAGAGTGTTATGTACAAAGTGATGTATACAAGATAGCCATGGTCGTATGCCACCACAAACGACTAATTTCGAAAAAAGAATTCCAAGGATTTAAAATAAAATTAATTTAAAATTAGAATTCCTAGCCAAACAAACATTATTTTGATTTGAAATAGCCAGTACTGGAGAACAGCAATTTTATAGGTGAAAGCTATAATCATAGGAATAAACGTTAGCAATAGTCCTGTAATAAACAAACACAGAGCGCATTCAGAACAGGATTCATTATTGCCGCTGTGTGGGTGTGTGGAGCGAGTCCCTCAATCTGGATTCAGATTTCCCCCTCGTTGATAAACAAGGTATTTCAACCCCTTGTAACACAATCTCTAATTGTAGGGATTTAATTTGGTCTAACTCGCGTTTGTACAATTAACCTCTAGTAAGCCTGAGTTCCAGACACAATAGAATATCTATTGTGTTTCGCGGGATCTGCGTTCCGGCATACCAAAGTTTATAATAAGCGTACGTAGGTATGGTAAGGTACGCTTAATGATTGAATTAAGTAATAATATGGTTTTTCAATGTAAAAACATTAAGACGAGAAAGGTGGGACGTCCTGCAGCGAGATGGGCCAACAGTATCGTAGAACTCGCGGCCCGTAATTACGAGAGATTGGCTCAGGATCGTAGTGAAGAGCACAAACATAGGGAAGGCTATCCCAGCCTAGCCCAGCAGTGTACGAAGTACGGCTGTGGGTGGTGATAATAAGTTAGACCATGTTGACCATTGGATACGCCATCATAGTTTAAGTTTCCATATCCGCCAGAGTGCTCTGCTCACGGCTATCGCCAACTAAATAAACCTAATTTTCAAAAGTAACACAGACCGATTTTTACCGCGACGCGCGGAGAACAATTCATCAATTAAAACGCGACCGGCAAACGTTGATGAAATGCACAATATAGCAAATATACTAAGGGGTATATTCATATTGGTCTTCTAAATCTGTGCTAGCTAAAGTGGCTGCTAAATTTATTGTCATCTTTTTTCGTTGTCATGCTAGTGACAATGACAGAGCATTTTGTAAAGCCGAAGCCGTGCTAATATGATAGGCGAATATGAATAAAGGGATAAAAGTACACCACTTCAAATATCATTGTCTTTCACCCATTAATAAAAAATGACAATAATTTAAGCATGAACTTAATCCAAGTAGTGTTACATTATGTGGGTGTAAAGTATAGTAATTTCGTATTTATTCACAAAGAAATAATAACTCTACACACTTACACATTTACAATTATTTAAAACATACACATGAAACAACTGAGCGTTAGAAATGGTTATGTTTAGAACGGGACATTGTAGTAGTAGGGAATAATTATAAGTGGTCATTTTAATTTGTGGTCTTATACCGCCGAAACGAGCTCATCGCTAGAGTCATTTAATTTATGCAATCAATATGGTGGCTTTCACCGTCGCATCTCGGCGGCGGCGGCTGTACCGGCTTTATCTACTAAATAACACAACCATCGTACTGAGTCCATTACATGATGACAATCTGGATCCAATACGATTGTGGTAAGATGACTGCTTTGTACCGGTCACCTTGATAGCTATTAAACAAGCCCGGCTTTGAAGCTTTCTACCTTGTACATTGTATATGTATAGACTCTGCGGCTTTGTTGAGGCTCAATATTACGCAATTGCTAGGTTATAAATAGATTTGCTTGGTTTGTCTTAGAGTGAATTGTATCTTATTTATCACTTTAAAAAGAACTGACGCAAATTGTGGTTGAAAAGCAGTATGATTATTTTTGCATTATATTGACTGCGGTGCGATTTATGAATGAATTGAATAGATTTTGAATTTAATAATCTGACTAATATGGGAGCTTTTTGACATTGCCAGTAAAGCTGAAGCTAATATTAGAGAGGTACGTCTTTAACCTTAGTATGATGAGTGAATTCGCTAATTAATCGAGCAAGCAAAGCGAAGATCTTAGTACTAACTATTAGGCGAATCGGAGTTGTATGTTTGCAGGTATATAAGTTTGTTAGGTAAACGTATTCGAAAATGAACGCAGACAATAATATATTAATTAAAAGTGAGATGAACTCAAAGCCAGTCCACCTGCGGCTCTCTCCAATAATTACATCAGCGCATCACAGGCCAGAACAACCCAGCACTATATTATGTATAAATCGAGTTAATATGCCTCTCTGGATAACCACTGCCGCCATGACCGAAATCAGCTAGGGCAACATCATCATCTGAATAACTTTCGAACCGCTTATCCGACCGATTATAATTTAATAGGTGTATGAAGATAAGTTTTACTGGTAAGATTATGAGGTAAATCTATCAAGGGGCTGTAACGTTATGAGGGTCCAAAAGGGAGTAAAAAAAAATAGGTAGTCTTACAAAAAATTGGTTCAAAAACTATAACCCGACTACGCTCTAACAAGACGCGTGAAACAAGAAAGTATTCTCATCTGAATTTGTTATGTACATAGTGATGTTTAGAAGATAGCCGTGGTCGTATGCCACCAATCCTAACAAAACCAAACATTCTTACAGTAGTTACTATTAGAACTTCAGGGGAAATGAGCGAAATCCAATCAGATTTAAAAATAATAAACACATCCATTCCTCAAGGAAGCGTGGCCGGATGTCTTTTGTTCTTGGTGTACATTAACAGCCTACCTAAAGCAATAAATGCTAAATGCGTACTTTTTGCAGATGACGTATCTTTGTTATTTAAAGTGTCGCCAAAAACTGACCTTAAGATTATAACATCCACGTTTAATACCACCAAACAGTGGTTAAGTGACAACAACTTAGAAATCAACCTGACAAAAACTAAATTAGTACAGTTTAAAACCAGCCAAAGGGCACCTTTAGATTTAAGTTATCTGACTACTTATCTAAGTATTGAAGTATCTTCTGAATTTAACTTGTTAGGTACTACTTTAGACACTCACCTTAATTGGAGAAAACACATTGACAAACTTAAGATAAAACTTGCCAGATTTACGTATGCCCTTAGTATATTAAAATGCAATACTGATTACCAAACCGCTTTGTCAGCATACTACGCCAACGCATTTTCTTGGTTTAATTATTCAATTATTTTATGGGGAGATAGTGTAGACTTTAATGACATATTTATACAACAAAAGAAACTAGTGCGAATACTTGTTAACATAAAGCAAAGGCAAAGCTGTAGACTCCATTTTAAAACAATGAGATTATTAACATTACCATGTATCTATATTATGCAAATGACCCTATTCGTAAGAAAATACAGAAACTTATTTTTATCAAAATCGGAAAATGACGGTAACTATAATAGACGACACAAAGATATGCTAATTAGACCCCCGACCACTTTAAAAACATTTGACAACAGTCCGTACATCCGTTCAATAGTTATTTTCAATAAAATTCCTAATTTTATCAAAAGCCAACCAAAAGATTCTACTTTCCGAAATCTACTAAGGGAATTCCTTATTTCTAAGTGTTATTACTCTGTTGACGAATTTCTGTCCGATAAATTATAGCGCATAATAAAAACTGACATTATTCTAATTAAATTACAACTTATTTTTGACATTTAAATTATATTATAAATACGTAGATAATGTTATGAATTTATGTTTGACTTTGCATCCGCTTGATAATTGTATAAGTACCTTCCATTATTATTGACATTCATCCAACTTGTACCATGACATTATCACTATTTCATTATGCATGTAATCTATAATATTATTTACTACTGCTATCTACTTTAGTACAATTGCTGCGCCCTCACAGGGTACATGACTGTTCTTTTAGCTAAATAAGACCTAAGCTATATATATAAACCATGTATGCAATAAATAAAATAAAATAAAATAAATAAATATGCTTTATTATATTATTATGTAGTTTCGTAGTATTCGTTTTTGAAGTTATTTATTTTTGAATTTAATTATTTTGGAGATTAATGCAAGCAAAGCTGCGAGCAAACAATATATATAACAATATATGTATAGTATATATATATATATATACATATATATATATATATATATATATTTGAAATGTGCTTATTAAGGCCTTTCATTTGATACAGTATATTTAAATAATATCTTTTTAGTTCATGACATTAGTTCTTTAGAGGGCGGCATATAACCAGCGTACGACCGAGACGCGTATAACGATACGTCACTATGTAAAATTTTGATAAGTATAGTTTTGCAGCTATGAATGAGAGAACAGATGAACATACATTATCACACTCATATACCCTCCTTTCTGCTTCGTAATAGTTGGGTAAAAATTTTACTGAAATACAGTCTCTCTCTACTCACAGGCTATATTTAGGTAGTTAAAAACTGACGAAATCTTTTTTTTGTCTACAGAGCAGTTTCGAGTACAGAGGCAAGTGGGCGGCGCTACAGCAGATCTGCCTGCTGTTTTTCAACGTAAACTTCGGCATCAACTTCTTCCTGTACTGTATGACCGGGCAGAACTTCCGGCGAGCTCTGTGCCACACGGTGGGAGACGGCGCGCGCGCATGCCGCTCACTCAAACAGCTGTGCTGCTCTCAGAACAACTACGCTGCGCCGCCGCCTCGCCCGCGCCCTTGCCCGAGTGTTACAAGTAAGCACTACGTCTACTCTCATGCTTTATGATGATTGACAATAGAAAAATTAGCGAAACAATTTATAGGGTAACTCCCATTTGTTCTATAGGACTGTTTTTAAAACTTTTTTATCCCTGTAGTTCCATGGTAGCCCATTAGGGCTAGTTTTCGTTTCAATAGTCCTACCCAAATAGAAGTTACCAGATATTAGGGATAAAAAAAGTTTGAACAGTTCTAGACGTAACAGTTCTATAGAAAAAATGGGAGTTACCCAATCTATAGGTATGTACCTAATTTATTGAATCAGAATAAGTGGAATCTGTAACAACGTTAGTAAACAAACATGACATTAATTTACAGATATGTAAATTAATGATAATATTTAGATTATGCAGTTAACCACCTTAAAAAACTAAATTTTATTAAATGTATGTAACAAAATATTTATATAATAAATGAAAGGTCTGCATGAAGTGCATACGCATTTGTCATCTACTTCTTTAAAATAAACGTTACAAAGTATGTGTTGTTTTATTACCTTTTATTTCACGGTTTTAACATATAGTGTTTTTGTTAACAGACTCTCTCTCCATCAACACCGAGGCATCAACTAATGCTGGGATGTCCAGAGTAAACTACAACCAAAATAACAAAAGCGAGACAGTAACCGGCAGCGGCCGTTACTTGAAACTATGGCCTTTTAAGCAGTCGCGCTACGAGGCACACCAACCTAAAATGCATTACGAACTGCAAGCGTATCCCGTTCAAGCTTTCCGGTTCCTAGGCGGGCAACCCGAGCGGCCCGTGCCGCGATGGCCTGACAACTCATCGAGCTTAAATCCACCTACAGCCGCCCATAACCCAGCTCCGCCAAGTGTTATAACAGCACAGATGTTTCGACCCATTCCGTTCAGCCTCGTACCAGGACAGAGAGCACCTCTTGAAAATGATTGTCCCACACCTCATTCACCGGACTTCGAATCTCCAGTGCCATTATCTGCAGAAACGACGTTATCGGCATCCACGCACCGGAGAGCATCGACTTTGTTAACAGCGTTAAGCTATGCACCGCTGTCGGCACGCTCGCTGCATGCAGACTGTGCATCTCCGTCAGAATTTGCACCGCCATCGGACGCCAGGCCGTTGTGTGCTTACTTGCCGGTAGCATCGGCAGAGGCATCAGATTCTGCGATCGCGCCAGACTCTCCATCCTCAGCAGACCTTTTCGAAAGCTTTATGTGGGCGGCCGACCGATGTCCTTCGCCACTTTTACGCGTCCAACCAGCTCGTCGTTTTTCACTGCCCGCGCGTCAGTGGCACGGTCTTGAGCGTTCAGACACGCTACCCGGATGGATACCGCCGCGTTGCGCGTCACCGCCGCCGCGCAGAGCTGCACCGCTGCTGCTACGAGAGCTGGCACCCGGCCCTCGCCCGCCGAACCTGCCTGCTCCGGCACCTGCCTGCTCATGACAAAGCGCGCCCGACGCGACGGAAGCTCTGAGTCCATCCCACTCACCTCAGCCGCGCTTATCTGCATTCGTCAGGTATAAACGTATCTAACCCAGAAAATAATTTGGTTACTCCTAATCTAATCATAATAACTAATCATACGTCCTACTTGAAGTTAGTACATAGAACCTTGGTCTTATAAGGGTTCCGATTCATGGAGTGACGGGACCCTTATGGTGTGACTCTATCTGTTTGTCTGTCTGTTACAAACCTCATTAGCTCAGTAGCCACAAAATCATATTTATGACTTGAAATAGTTTTAGATCTTATTTGTCAGCATGTAGATATAAAAGTAAGTACGTAATATTTTATTTTATTTTCATTATCAAAAGATTCAAAGTAGAGGGAGTCATGAAAAAAGTCCAAAAATGGCCATTCCTCTTACCAAAGCTTGCAATGCCAGAAATCAGAAATAACTATGTGTTATAGTAGTACAAGTATGTGAATTTTAAACAAAAAATAAACCTTGTATCTTGCAGAGTTTTTCAAAAGTTTGAATAACCAATTATACAGTTTTGTTCGGAAACCTCGGTGGACAACTTTATTCGCAATAGACCGGTCTTGTTTTTCTTTATTACTTCCACAGTAAATTATTAGTGAGCCAGAAACCAAAACGGCTGTCATAAAATATAAAATAACTTTAGAAAATTAATGAAACCCGCTGTCCTTTCTTGGAAATATACCGTCAATAATCCCACTACTACACTAATAGATACTGTAACTGTAGACATTCCATACATAATGGTTTCTTTTAGTTCACACATAAACGTGGGAGTATGTGTATTATATGAGCGGAGCACTCATTTATCACTTTTAATTTTAAAATCACGATATTTTATCTACTTATATCTATATTTTTTTTAAATAAATAAATGAATATTCCTGGTCATATTACCTACATGAATTATTACAAGACAGATGAGGCTGGCATACCTAACATGAAAGAGGCCTATGCTATACCCAGCAGTGGGTGATACCGTGCTGAGATGATGATGATGATCAATTATATTTATTTTAATAATCTCAATTTGTGTTAGTGTAACAAATAAAACGTAACTTTACCGGTCGGGGACCTGAGATACTCCCGGTTTTTCTTTTTAAAGAATAATATGAAAAGTTTGGTACGTTTTGATCAGTGCTAGGCTTTCATAGCCTTGTACGATAATCTTCAATGACATGAAGAAAATAATAATTTTTATCGACTTCATCCCGGACCGACACGGCTTCAAACGAACACGGTTTAAAGATACCTTACAAAATTTTGCAGAACTCTATTTTATAAAATGTACTTGTCAGAAAGATAAAGAACCGTCACACTTTAAAAGAAAATGTTCAACAGTCAGGACGTTTCAGTAGTATGTTTATCATCATCAAATACAATTTACCCATCGGGCCCACTGCCAGTCAAATGCCTGTACTATTGTGGGACAGGTAAATAAAATAAATGCTGCCTCTTACTTAGTTCTGCTCCCTGTATTAAAATTTTCTTGGACGTACATACCTTTCTATTGTAACGGGGTTACATTGCCTGCTTGGTGAGACCTACTTTAGGTAGGTAGGTAGGTACCTATAGACTTTCCTACCTACTGTATCCTAGTGCCTACCTAGATCAGGGGTGGGTTTGAGACTATTCCCTGGGTGTGTGGGTGGTTCCCTCAACAAGAAAATACGGATAGTTAAAGAGGCAGTCTTGTAATTCTATTCCAACAAAGATTGGTACCTTCGAAGCACCTTTGCAACAATAGTTCCTATCTGGCTAGTACGACACGAATACTTCTCTGGTCTGTCGGCGGACGCGCGGCAAGGCAACTCTGACAGGATCTCAAATCCTCCGGCAAGGGCAGTTCTGACAGGATCTCGAATCCTGCGGCAAGGGCAGCTCTGACAGGATCTCGAATCCTGCGGCAAGGGCAGCTCTGACAGGATCCCGAATCCTCCGGCAAGGCAACTCTCGCACCAACCAAATCAAGATGGCTCCTCAGTCTCAGTTGGAGCAGCAGACTTCTCGTCTCCGATGTTCTCCGTACCGCAGTCGCCGGGCGAAAGAGGCCGAGACTTCCTTTCCCCTTTCCAATTCGGGTTCACCTAGAGGTCGCTTCTGTCGCGTTTGTTGAATCAATTGCAACTTGCTAGCGCGCCGTCCAATCACGGGGTCCCAATCGGACTTCAAGGTAAGCGAGGCTGTGACGTCAGCAAGCCGATATCGCCATGACAGTCAGGCGACGAATCCGGGCGGCTTTCCATGCTTGATTACTTGACAGGCGGGTGCGCGCCAAATTCAAAAATATACGAAGTAACAAACACGCGGAAACATACACATAAATAAATAATAACACTACACTATAATATTCATATTGTTATCATAATCGCACTGCCCAATTAAACAGAGTCCAGCGGAACTATTTGTTAGTTATTTTTTAAATCATGTTCGTCTGAAGCTTCGACGGTCCGGGATGGAGCCTTTAATCTACCGCAAGGCTTCAGACCCTCGGCATAAGGAAATATGAATAAGAGATTGGATTTTCTTGAATTTAATTTAAAACGAATGAAGTTATTTCTTTAGAAAACTAGGTAAGCTACATCAAATAGAAAAGTGAAATAATTATTTTTCAGTATTTTTTATATTGAATAGAGCATCTTTTCAGCGATGATGAAGTCAAAAAGAGAGTTTTCTTAAAGCACACTAACTCGTAACATGTGGAATCTTCATTTAGATGCCACATACCTAGTCGTAGATAACACGAGATAGCTTTGGATCGCACATTTCTTTAGTTCCAAATGTAGGTACTCTAGAAAAGTGAATCAAGTAAAACTCAAGTGATATTACTATTCCATTGAAGCTTGCTCAGTAAATTTTCATCGATTTTAGGGTTGGTTCAACTTAGAGTTGCACTTTACGTTTTTTTTTTCATACAAACGCTGCAGGGTCGTTACTCCACTGTTTGAAAACGTATATCCGAAGTTAAGCATGATATTGAATTGTCTCGTCGTTATCTATAAGTCATATTTTTTAAATAAAATATAATTTGAAAGTTATGCCTCGAAAAGTCCGTATTCAACGCAATTTTGGTCATAAATAAATAACATGAACTCGCAAGAGCTAAATCTGAAGCAGGCTAGCTTATTTATTCAAGATTATAAACTTTAGTAAATATTTTCTCTGAATACTTCCCCTAGAGGCTTATTCGTGACTAGCCGTCGCCCGCGGCGTTGCTCGCGTTCTAGACCCTTTAGAGTGTGACTTTTTAAAATTCCTTTCTTAGTGCACCCCTACACTATGAAAGGATACCTACTACCCTCCAAATTTCATACCTCTAGGACTTGTAGTTTAGGCTGTGCGTTGATTCTATGTCAGCTTCAAAAGAGTTTTATATATATTGATTGATTGTTTAGACTTTCAACGCTTTTTAGAGGCAATTAGCTTCGGTATCTGTACTGGAGTGTTTTATTTGTACTTCGTACTGCTCTGCTTATTAGAGATGTGCGGTAGCTAAGAAGTGTTCCACGAAAAAATCCACCAATAGTATCAGTTCAATATATTTATCTCATGAAGCCACATCTTTGGTATATACGCTGCTTAGTAGATAGGTATAGATAGGTTGTAGGAGAGAGAGGTAAAGACTGACAATCTTACATTCAGCTTTGTAAATAGCAAAGCAAAGCTTGTACTATGGGAACTAGTTTGCTAATAAAAAAAATTATTTTTGATCGAGTGAGCGAAGCGAACGAGATCTTAGTGACAACTTGGACAAAAATGCTTTGTATGTTTGCATATTTGTTCTTCGAGATCTTTTGAACCGCTTATCCGATCTTCACAGAATTTGGTAGGTATACGGATAGTACTCTTAAGTTTTACTGGTTTGTTAAATGAAATAAATCGGTCAAGGGGTCGTGAAGTTATTAGGGTCCAAAGAGAGTAAAAAAAAAGTCGTACAAAAATATCAAGTTGGGTGTCATATGATAGGGTTTTGTTTAGACATTCCAAAACCGTTTTTATTTTGATTCTAGGTTTAATAGTTTTTGAGTTGTGGTAAAAATTATAAAATTGGCAAACCCAGTATAACGTGAGCTAACATTTCTTGGAGTATCAATGATTCTGTAGTTCAAGTAAGACTGGTACTTAGCTAGACGGCGATTTCGATGCGATTTGCAAAGTTTATTGCAATCAATAAAAATTGTTTGGGTTTTATTAACCTCCGACCATCACGAGATTTCAGTTCGGGGCGAACTACTAGTTTATAAATTCATGCTTATAATATATATTAGTACATAATTAAGCTATAAAATAAGTAGGTAACCGTAAATATCGGTAAATCATATTTTCAGTTTCAGTTGGCACGGATTTTAGTCAAATTGTACAGTTTGGTACAGAATAATTGATGGAATCCATGCATTCGTTTTTATGTTATTCATTAGTAGGAAGTAAGAACTTAGTTTAAGGTTTACCTGAGCAAAGTACAAAAGCTAGTAGTAGTAAAGTATAATGAAATTGCTGGCTTAACGTATAAAGCATTTTTTTTATCTTCCATCCTGTATTGACTTGACGGAGGTGACACCTGTATTTTAATAACCGTCGGTGTGGGAGCAAATGAGGGTTGGCAATTTTATATAGGGCCCGAATAATGCAATTGCAATGATGCGGTTGCGCTATTCCAAACACATTTCTTATGTTCTTAACAGTAGTACATCGGCTTATAAAAAAGCAATCGGTCTTAAGTTAGTTAGCTCCGCCTGCAGGCTGAATAGGTGCTGTACTGGGCAAGCATTTTCCGCGTCTAAGAAGTCTCAAGATAGTCCCTTAATTAAGGGTACCCATTTCACGCGCTCCAACTAATCGGTGGGCGCAACCAGTTTGCATGTTTTTTCACAGAGAGTGGGGCTTGACTCAGTGATGAGCAGTACGAAGTAGGTACACATAACACACTCTGGCGTATACTGGCGCTACTTGCCGCTAAAAAGCGTTGAGCGTCTGAAAATTCACGAATAGGCCCCTAGGGGAAGTTTTGGGAAAAAACTAATGAATGTATTGATTCAAAACTAAGTTATTTATAAACGGGAATAAGTAAGCTACCCAACTTTAGCTTTAGTTTTTAGATCGAATACTTTTTGTGCTAGTTATTTACAAGCAAAATTGCGTTGAAATACGGATCGTTCTACAATTAACCTTCAAACTATATTTTATTTAAAAAATATGGATCTGAGCCAGGGTAGATAATAACGACATAATTCCATATTATG
Organism: Eulithis testata; assembly: GCA_947507515.1. Taxonomy (NCBI): domain Eukaryota; kingdom Metazoa; phylum Arthropoda; class Insecta; order Lepidoptera; family Geometridae; genus Eulithis; species Eulithis testata. The sequence continues at coordinate 13,283,313 of OX382193.1, read as the reverse complement.
CTTAACTTGGGATATACGTTTTCGTTCGCGGTTTCGTATGTGCTTTAGTTTACCGTGCACCAAGTAGGTATCACTACATAGTATAAAGCAAAGTCGCTTCCCGCCGTCTTCCCAGTCGTCTTCCCTAATGTCTGTATGTATGCTTAAATCTTTAAAACTACGCAACGGATTTTGAAACGGTTTTTTTTAATAGATAGAGTGATTCAAAAGGAAGGTTTATATGTATAATACATCTACATCATCATCATCATCATTACTGCATTGCCGTGCGAAGCCGGGGCGGGTCGCTAGTTACTTTAAAAATGGAACGCGTCGATTTCTAATAGAGCTCTCGTTATCACAACAAGCATGTGCAATACTGTACCAAACACATGCTATTTTCAGTATTTCTCTTGGAATTGTATGACTTAAATTTGTAAGCTTAAATATTTCCACAGTAAATATCGAATTTACTGTGGAAATATTTTTTTGGTAAATAAGATTTTTTCACACGGTTAATCCATAAAAAATTAAGATAGTGAGGTAAGCGCAAAGAAATTGACACAATTGTTTTGCTTTTATTAGTATCAGTGCTTTGTAATTATAATAGCTTTCGATTCCAATATACCTACTAATAAATATATACCTGCTATTCGAGGCTAGTTAATTAATTATTCTTATTTAACCTTATCTTAACTATGAGCAAAAAGCTTTGATTTCCAACTTTATCGACTATTATATTGTTATTTTCTATAACCAGCACAGTCGCAAAACTAATCAGAAACGTTATCATAGATTTAAGAAATAAGAATGTATCTACCGGTGTATATTAGAATAGTAATATTAATAAACTGGTCATTTTATAAAAATAAAATATTAGATTATAGTTTTAAAATTCTGTTGCTAATTTATTAAAATATATTAATTAAATACGATTATAAAACCGCAGAAGGAAATAATTTATAACCTTTCAAGCGCCAGATCTTTCTATTTAATTTTAGCTATTTTATGTCATTACAAATGAATCGAAAATATGTATGCATAAAGTATTCATAAAAATATGTACCTAGTTATATTAAACAATTATTAACCCTACGGTATCAGTATTGACGTAATAAACGATATCTAAGTAAATGTTGTCGGCTTATTGCAGTAGAAGATAAATATCTGGTTTCTCTAGTACTAAAATTGTAACGTACTTTATTTATACTTCGCAGGTTAAACGTCTAATTTCTATCTTGTATTGTATTTAGGCAATCTGTTTACTTAATATTATCCAGGACTGTATCCATTGGAAGCCTAATAAAGATTCGAATATACTGTGCTATTGATTTAATACCTCTCCAGTCTCTATTAGCATCTGCCTGCATGTTTAATAAAACTTATTTGGGGCAAGATAACGAGGGGTGTCTTGGATAATGAAACCATTGCGTTCATTAACATAATTTTTTTAACCTGGCTGAATGAAAATAATGTAAGTGATCCTTGTCTGATTTCCTGCGGGGCTGGGATGCACGCGCGACATATTTTGTCTTCTCGTTCTGTCAAAATATTGTCAAAAATCATTTGCACCAGTTTCCAGATAAAACACGTCTTTTTATTGTATACTTTTAGATGTCTGTGTTCAGCATTTAGCCGCCCATGTTTTGCCCGTGACATAGATAGATGTCACTGCTGAAATTACTTGAAATCAAATGAGCATAGAACCTTTTTTTACTAAATAAGTTATGTACATAAAAATAAATACTAAAAAAATAGCGAGCCAAGCTCGGTCATCCAGCTGGTTTGATATAAGATCAACGATAAAGTAATTCATATCGAAGTTAAAGTTAATCCAGAGATTTTATTCACAACAAGTAAAATTACGAGGAGTCCTTAAGGCGGCCTAAAAACTCCGTCACCAGAGTTGGCCACAAACTCATACGAACTACCTTTGCTTACAAGTAAAATTTAAACTATACGGGTGTTTTAAATATGTACACGATCATTCAAAAAATTATTTTTATTTGTATTTCTACGCAATATAGTAATACTCTATTACCTCCAAAGCGAAATTTTTTACATGTTAAAAACTACACAGTATATACATGTAACTACAGAATTTAAACAACTGATTCAGTACGACTAGTATCCTGTATTTCACCAGCGTCATAAGATTATTACGAATGTAATATTTAAAGGTAAATGCTATCAAACCTGCGGACGATGAGTACAAAGTACATAGTGTTACTTTAATGGCTTTATAGTAAGTTCAATATCGTGTAAGATAAGTACATAATCTGGATTTGCCTTCAGACTAGATTGGCGAGCGCAACTGTTCAAATATACTTACGTTAAGGGTAATATATCTCTGTTATGTAAATAGATCAATGCGATTTTTCTATTGGCGTCCGGTCACTAGGGACTCTCCGCCATCGGGCAAACCACTTGACATGATGTTTGCATTACATTGATTGCTTTCCAGCTGCACCTAACAAGCTTCGTTTACCTAAACTCAGACGTCTACTTGCAATATAGTCTAGCCACGCTACGTCTGCAATGTAATTAATCGACAACCCCAACACATTTATTTTCTGTTACATTAGTTGTCATATTCTGTTGTCCAATTGCAGTAGAATGTGTGATTTCGACATAGAATTCTGTTTTATTTGCTGCCGACTTAGCGTGATCGACTCTATATAATTAACAACTCTAAACAACTGCGAGCCATATATTTATTGAATGCACCACTACAATACATACATACGTAGTTTGCAAAGTAAAATTTCAGCGCAATCACAATTTACACAAACGTAACAAATGATTAATTAGCACGATATGCTGCGAGTTTAAATATTGATCTATGACAAAATAAACAATTATATAAATATCATACAGGTGCAAACATGACAAATTTAACTTATACATCCAATAGATTGTAAACTACCATATTTTGAACGACGGGACTTTGGTAAATGAAAAGCTTAGTGTGGCCGAGCCGTCAGATTTGTACTGAGAATGAATTTTAATGTTTAAACACGATTATATCAAAAGTTTAATTACAGTTTAATATACGTAGTTTGTTAACATTTTGAAACATGTATACTCGATTTCTGAAACGGTGATCAAACAAAAAATAAACACATTTTATGTCAAATCTCTGGTTATCTGGAAAATGTGTTGCACAAACGCCTCTCAACAAAATCATTTTTAACCCTGATTAGACTCATCGGAGATTAAATTAATTATTTTGGTGTTTCAGCGATTGGTTTTCCAGAAACGCAATTAGATAATCTTGTTAGCATGAAGGGCTGATTAGAGGCTTGGCCAGTGCACGGGAAACTGACTACTAAAATAAACATTTCTAACAATTACAAATGCAATCCACTCGGAGAAAATCTGTTTTAGAGTGCTACCGGCAGGGTGGGGGTGGAGGTGTTACCGACATTGCTTAGTAAGAAGGGTGCTGCAGTGGCAATTAGGGACGAAGTAATGAAGCGAGGGCGTCCTGCTATGATCTATAATCACTACGACGACGTATGGAGGATGGCTTCGGCGTGGGCTCTGTACGATAATCCCATCTTCAGACCAGAGATACATAACGTTGTACTTATTAGGTAAGAAGTAAAAGTTATTATGTAATAGAAAAACTAAAGACTTGTAATAGTACAGCCGAGGCGATATTGCCAGCCCGAGCTGTAGGCGAGGGCTACAAGAAAGCAGAGGCTGTAATTTTCAAAGCGCACGTATGTCATACGACGTTTTATAACACATTTGCGAGGAAATAAATAAAACTCGGACTTTCTTCAAAGAATAAATCTTTATTCACTTGTTGAAGCAGTTAGAAAAATTTGAACAATTTGTAAAAGAATTAAATGCTTATTTTTTATCGTAGAGCGCGGCGCGCGCCCCCCGCCCGCGCGGAGCAGCAGCCATAATTCGCAAAATCCACTGCGTCCAAGTCCCCTCCTGTCATACTTACTTAAAATCTCGAGTTTGTAAAACAGAAGCTTTTATTAAAATCATTATAGCAAACCTCCCGAGTTATCATTACAATCAACAATGGGTAAATACAATTTGAGATAGTATAACTTTAGACTTGACTAATTCTTAGACGTCTAGGAACATGTCACAGTTGTGTTGTTAAAAAACTGACTGAGTATAACGAAACGATCCGGAAAGAATTAAAATTGTCAAGCGTAAAATTATTCCTGTGTTAGTTTAAAAATCAAAACCCCATCCTCAATTTGCAACTTGTAACGAATCCATGCCCGCGCGACCCTCCGGCGTACGAAAATGATAAAAAATTTAAAAGTAGACGCGTGTAACAATGTTCCTACTACAACAAACCAATGACAGGCGTCATGGCTCAGTCGGTAGTAGCTCTGCCTTCCGTGCTGTGGGTCGTGGGTTCGATCCCCACCGAGAACAAACATTTGTGTGGCAAACATAGATTTGATCTGTGTCTGGGTGTTTCTATGTATTATAAGTATGTATTAACAAAAAAAAATGTATGTATGTATTCTATCAGCCATCTAGTTCCCATCGTACAAGCTTTGCTTAGTTTGGGACTAGAAGGCATTGTGTTAAGTGTCCGTGAATATTTATTTATTTAATTTGATCCAATTAGTCTTCAACTCACCCTTAACGTGCGCTATTTATGAGAGTAGCAACGAACATAAATAAATGCAGTACAATGTTCTGGTCGTTTAAACTAAGTTAAAACCTATAATAATAAACAATTCGCGGCTTTCGTACTTTAGTTTGACCAAAGTGAACTATTTATACTTATTGCGTTATTATTTTTTATTATTAACCTAGCTACTTTAACCTTTTTTGCGATTGACCTTTAATTAAATTAATATAAGTACTTAAGCGAACTTGACGGGAATACTTTACAAATATTTCTGCATATTCATATGCGATGATCACTGAAAGTTTACTTACCACTTTTCACACAATGTATCAGAAACCATTATTTACCGAAATGCATTGAAAAATGCACTTGAAACAGAATCTATATTATTTATTTATTTATTCGTATGGCGTTAAAACAATCGTTCAATATTGTTGCTGAGCGATTGTGGTGCTGTGAGGTTCTAGGGACAGGTACAGCAGCCAAGTATTGTTGCTCGTTTAGCGCCACCCAGGGGAAACGTGTAGTAATCTATATCATTGTCACACGTTTTCGTTGTGATGATCAATCAGAATCTCCAAGTGTACCGTTGGTAGTAACAAACGACGCATTTCAGTGGGACACTTATCCGTCAAGACTCAACCGTCACAGAGTAGTCAGCAGAAGAGATGTAGGATAAGCTGTAAGTACACTTACCGGTGTCGTCTTCAGCGGCCGGTAGAGGGCCCACCGTGCCAAAGAACCTCTTGTCCAAGAGTTGGAGTAGCTGCAAGGCACTCTCGTGTACAGGCGCGCGAGGGCATCCGGTACACATCAGTGTCACATTTATTATCGCCGTGTAGTGGTCGCAAGGATACTCCCTGTGGACAAAAAACATAACATAAATCCAGAGTTGTTATTAAAGGAAGGGCATGTGTGTTAACATTCTTAATACAACTCTAAACTGCTATTATGTGCGGCTTAAGCGCTACGAGCAGGATCGTCGAAAGCTGTATACGTTAATAGGCTTACAAAACTTCGTAGAGGAATAGTTCCCCTCATAGACATTCTCGAGGGAATGGCGTCATAAAAACAAGATTAGCGATTTCATGCACACTTTGACCATGTTCTATGAATTATGAAATTATGTAGGCACCTAATATAATTTTGTTAAAATTATGTTATAAAGGACATAAAAGAAGGTACTCATTTAGGACTAAAAACGATTTTTGCATATCCAAACAAAGCTCTTATTATATGACACTCCATTTTACGCCTTAATTTTCTTTTCTCGCTTTTGGACCCTTAGAAGTTATAGTTGGGGCTAAGCTACAGGCTACCAACGGGGTCCACAGGTGGCGGATAGTGGAACGGCCACCAGATATGGTGGTCCGCTGCGAATATATTGAATAAGCAGTCCCCGACCAGCAGCGGCAGGGTCAACAGGAAGTAGTGGTAAGGCTGGTGGGACAGGCTTGCCTATAAAATGCTACTTTTTCCTACGACGACCTTGTGACATGGCGATCAAATGCCGCCAGTAAATAAGCATTCCCCTGATATTGGGCAGCAGCAGTATCAGTACTGGCAGAAGGCCGAAGAATAGTTTTCTGGAAGGGCTTCTGAACGGACATTATAGGGCGGTACACCGGCCTCTAAACTGCGGTGTGGAAAGCAAGGGGAAACTACCACACAACACCTCCTAATAAAAAGTAATAATGCAAGAGAACTGCATAATTACACCGACAAGAGCTGAGCTCTTAAGTTAGAAGAAGAAGTTATAACTTTAAAAACTCCTTGTCCGATTCAGCTTACAATTAGTAGTACTATCTGTCGACCTTTCAAATTTTATGCAGATCGGATAAGCGGTTCAAAAATTATGCTCTAACAAACACAAAACGCCGATTCACACAAAACGACACTAAGATTATCGTACGCATCGCTCGCTTGATCAATAATAAAATTATCAGAATTCTCGTAATTTCATTACTGTTCAGGAAGAATATTTTTGATTAAAATCATCTATAGTATGAAAAATTCATTAATATTATAAGACTTCTTCAATAGCAATGTTTTCAGCTTCCTTTGAAACATCAGACATGCCAGTTCTTTCAGGGATTGTGGGATTGCGGATCATCAAATTATGTCTTCTAAGTATTTAGAAAAAAGGCTGTTTAAAAACCTAAACATATTTATGCTTGAAAAAAGGAAATCACCATTACTTTTGGAGGCGAAAATTAGTATTACTTTACTACTACCAAACGAGTGAGCGAAACGAACACAAATCTTATAGTTAACTTGGGTGAATCGGCTTTGTATGGTAAGTAATAATTAAAAACATTTGTTTAACTAGTTTTGCAAAAATAGGTCTAATATGAGTATTACAAAACCTTACGGTGGCTTTAAGAGGAACTCTAAAGATTTTTTTTAATTGTTCTTAACTATGTAACTGTTTAAACTGAGTGCATATGTTTGTAAGTAAAGCACTTAAATAATTACGAAACTTTAAGGGAACTCCATTGGCGCGCCGCCCTTATTTTACATCCCAACTAGCTAGCCACCCCTTAAGTCAATTAAGCTCGGAAAACAATCGCCAACATGATGAAGCCTAATAATTGTTGGGCAATTAAGCGGTGGTTTTGGGATGGAGTTTCAATTTCGAGGTTAAAATGGTAAAAAGCGATGCAGCGGGACTATAACCAAATTAATATGAGACTGACTCGTACATCTGATATGTTCATCCGCGGTTACATCGTGAACATAGACTCTGTTACTAATAAACTCCATGTCGGCTTGATATACTTACACCGTGTTACGTCGAAGTAGACTACAGACAGAACACGGTGTAACTATTGCAAGCTTACATCAAATTTATTTATAATTGAATGACTTTGAATTGAACACAGACTTGACATGAATTCTTATTTGCTTTTTTACTATTTTTACTTATTTTTATATTAATTTGACATTTAATTTATTGCTTACATATTGTGCAATGGTAAACATTGCATATAATAAAATAAAATAAATGTATATATTACCTACAAGTAATATATAAATTTATTCTTGTGTTTCGTTATTTGACATTCTTTACCTTCACAAATTTAAATTTTAATAATTTGTACATTGAATTTCCTTGGAGTTAGAGTTCCGGTCCATGAGTCTGTCATCCATGGGACATTGGTATACCTAAAGATTGTATACAGGTGGTTATAGGAGTGGGCCGGCTTCGCCCGCTTACATCCCCCTGCTGGCTAAACAATATAACGACGACACCCTTCGTGCTTGTGTAGCATACGATTCAAACAGTACTCAATTTTCACCCTTGGCGTAAACTACAGACCTTTGAAGGCAAAGTAATGATCGCAAAAACAGGGGATACAATTTTAATTGAATTGGTTATCTTAATGTTATGCACTATTTTATTAGTTGGACCAGCACAGCTTAAATCTCCACAGCGGGATAAATAGTGAGCAATGAGCAAGGTTATAGAGCACGCGCTCGCGACACGTGGTGCTTGTATTATCCGTAAATACAAGTAATAAATAAAAAATACCAATAGGTAACGAAGTTCATTATATGCAATTCCGAGATTTACTCAAATTAAAAAAACACGATATAAAGGTGCTTATTTTCACAACACGATATAAACACAATACACGCGCTCGTCGTGTAACAGAACATTGTCCCTCCAACACTAACACATTCAATAAAGCCTCCGACAAAATAAGCCTAAATTAAGCCTCCGTTCCATAATTCACAACCTCAACGCGAGGTACACGGACTTATATTTACATACAGTGTATTCAATCCTTGGGCATTATTGAAAATTCAGTCGCTAGTTTGAAATATCTCCCCTAAAATACATTGATACCCATCGTCGGCGAACCCATCGTCGATATTGTACAGAACCGTCCCAAAATAAACCCCTTTAACACTAAGCTGGCACGTGCAAATAGAGAGGACCATATGTTTCATTGGAAGGTGCATTAATTACAAAGCACACAAAACACCACAGATGTATAGTGACCAAATAATCTCTTTATATGTTGCGGAGAATTAACAGCTATTCATTTCCATAGAAACCTAATTGGTCGACTTAGTGCGTGAATCTTGACTTGGGCGGATGCGCGGCGTTGTAAGTTTGTATGTTTATTAGAGCTTAACTTTTGAACTACTAATCTGCATAAAATTAGCAAACCATAGTTTACTGGTAGGATTAGGAGTAAACATACACATACATAAACCAAATAATCAAGTGAGTGTGTCATATGATTGAGCTTCGGTAGGACATTCCAAACCCGTTTTTTACTTTATTTCTAGGTGAAATAGATTTCTAACAATGGTGAAAATTGTAAAGTTGGAAAAACCAGTAAAACGTGAGCTTCTATTCCTTAATGTTTAAATGGTTTTGTAGTTCTGAGGCTGGTAACCTGCTAGAACACGGTATCGATGGGATTTGAAAATTTTATCTCAGCCTAAAAATGTTTATTAGCTTTTTTTCTTTCCTTACTTGGTAACATCGCCTGATCTCCGTTCAGAGTGAACTATTAGTAGTAAATAAATAAAGCTTCGCAGATAGACATATCGCTCAAATAACATCTAGCGATTGGGACGCTGCGCTGGCGCTTTTAGTTAAAATAAATACAACGACATTACCTAATATCTTTGACGATTCTGCTCGTTTGCATCATAAATGGATTTTGCATATAGGTCGGTAAAACTAGGGAGATCTGTCCAATGATCACGTATCATATATGGCAAGCAGAATCTATCACACCTTTTTATGCGCATCGCATTTGTGGGAGTAATCCACGGTTAACGACAGGGGGACTTTTAGAAAACTAAGCGAACCATTATGAATCATAATATAAGATATATTAGTGCTTCGGTTTGATTCAAAATGTTTTTTTTAAGGAGTTAAATTATTATTTTTTCCTTACCATAAGATCATGGAACTCTAAAAGCTGCATGTATTCAATAAGAACAACATGTTCTACTTATTTCGGTTGAAAAGTAGTAATAAAAGCGAATATACGCCATAAAAGGTTCCAAACTCAAGAACCACTTATATTTCCACAATGTTGCTACCTACAGTTTTATCGTAAGTGTGTAGATGGAATATGCTGGCTGTAAACTACTTGTAAACATACCACCAGCACATTACACAAGTGTTAATAAAGCGACCGGTCCGTGTCTAGGGCAATAGCGGAGGGATCACTCTGCACCCCTCCAGCGTTAGGGGAAGGATAGTATACTGAAGACTTAAGCGATTAGCACAGGGTTGTCAATATATTAAGATTTCATGCCGTTAGTTATGTTTAGTGTTGTAGGTACGGGTAAAATTCAGGGAGGCTATTTTAAACACACTTTTATTTTGTCCTTTTCCGAAAGTTAAGTTTGTGGAATGATATTCCTGCTGAAGTTTTCCGTACTGACTATGAAATGATATGAATATGTGACTACAATAATATAGCGCTCTTCAAACAGGGTGTTTCAAAATTCATCAAAGGTCGTCCTAGGATGGAATTGACTTCGCGCGATTTTTTAGGTAATACTAAGGTACTTCATTTTTTATTTGATTTTCATCTACATATTTTAAAATATTTATATATTTGTACATAAAAAGCTTCCAGTGTAAATTTAATCCCAGTCCAGAACGTAGCTATCGATGATAAAACGTTAACCAAGCTTAAACGCGCTTCGCAAAGACTGCAAAATACCCAAAGTAACTAAACATCGTAGGCATTCGGCCTTTTCGCTATACTTTTTAATCGTAAAGAAACTAAGACAGAGTGTTGCTAGCGTGCCAGCAGGGTCAAAATATACTAACAAGCCTTTCTACCAGTAAATTTATAGCACATCATCAAAGCGGAAGGTCATGACATCCTGCAATCTCGCCATCCGCCACAACTGGATGGATGGTCAGCGGTTAGCACGCGCTCGTCAACGTTCACACATGCATATACACAGCAGCGCCACCTCAACGCACTTGTCCTACCGAATTAGTTACACAATTAGACATTTTTGCAGACATGTGGCTAGATATGAAAATATCTTAGCTCACTACTTAGTACCACGGTAAATAGTAAGGGTATCTGTGCAATCATAGAGAATGTCCTATACCTATGGTCGACTTTTTACACTCATGTTATTTAAATTTGCATTGTTTTTGTGTTTTGAGTCTATTTATAATAATTGTTACATAGATTTAAAGAGTTTTTTTTATCTATGTACCTACCTGCGTTAAGTACCTATTATATGTGTTTTTTTTTTAAATTAGTTTTTATGTCAGTAGTATCATGTACTATTAGTAGTTTGGCAGGCACCCTATTTTTATATTTATGACGTCGGTGGGTACAGTATTTTAGAAACTAATCATCGAAAGGGGTCATTCCCAGTTGTCACCAAGGCACACACGCTCTCGATGAAACCTATGCCAAACAGCACACCGAGGCCATCACTCAAACATGTCACCATTAGTCGATTAGTGGACGCGCCTAGCAAATATCTGGGCCAGGGGACGCGGTCGCGACGCTCACACACTCTTTTATCAATGCATTTCAATAGATCTGGCACTCTCAGTTTCAATAAATAGTTGCACGTCTTTGCGGAATATCCCTTTCTTGGGGATCTGAGGTCATGCGTGTGGATGAATGTGACGTGCCCGTTACAAAAACAAAAAGGCATAAGCTGATATGGTTCTAGGCATTCCATATTTTTATTTGTGTACAGTTTTTTTACTTCAGCGTGTATGTATGTAGTGGTAGATAAAATTATAATAAACATGGCATTTTCCTTTCAGTTTTTCGGTCGGGGGTCAATAAAACGCAAAGATTTTTTTAACAAAGGTTTAATATAATTTTAATTTAAATATTAAGAATTTAAAACGAATTTCTACCCTGATTTACGACTTTTTTTCCCCTGATACTTTACAACCTCTTCACCGATTTACCTCATAATCATAACCAGTAAAACTTATGAGTACCTACTATCCGTATATCTACCAAATATTATGATAATACAATAAAAATAAAATAAAGATTATAGTAAATAAGATCTTGTTCATTACTGTTGGTGGAGCATTTGGAATATTAAACATTATCCCTGTAATTAATAAACTTCACGTAAGTTTCTAATAGTTACACCATGTTTTGTCAAAAACCTCGCTTAGAAAACATCGAGGTAAAGTCTCAATAATGAATAGAGTGAATGAAACAGCCGTCGACAGCCGAGGGTTTATCGAGATCATTGTTGAGGAAAATGTACAGAATGAATGGGTCCCCGAAGTTTGGGGCGCTTTCCAAGGGCAGGGGCGAGTAATGCTAAGGTCACGGGCGCAACCGCCACCGTAGCTGTCGCGCCCTCGACAATTGCCTCGTGTGGTCCTGAACTGAGAGGGGGCTTTTGTGCTGCGCATCGTAATTATGAGATTTGGACAACATAATGCCAAATAGGGGTAATAAGTAATAACAGAGCAATATTGAATTTAAGCCTAAGATCAAAAGGGACCGACCTTTTACAGATTAATATCAAAACAAGTTACAATACAAAACTTTGTTAAAATTGGTCTTTTACTTTATGTACTTGAACTGTTAATTTTACATATTTCACGTAAAGTTGTTTTTTGATTATTTTAATCAAAACCAACTTTTTGGAATAATGGTAACCTTGGTTACCATTATTCCAAAAAGTTGGTATCACAGGGAATCCTAGTTTGTTGACAAAGAAAACTTTATTCAGCTCTTGTAAAATTAAACATTAGGAATTGTATAGATTTAAGTTCCCTCATTCTTCCACCATCTACTCTATAAGATTGGCTGTATCACATGTTTGTTTTCTATGCTTTCTCGTCACTATGTATGTAATTAACTTGCTTACCGAAATAAATAATAAATATTAATATTATTATTAATAGCCGATTGCCAAGGTTATCAAACCAAAATGAAATACTAAAGTGTATTTTACTCAAAGCTCCCGGGTCTGATTTGGATGCCTCTTTGCACAAAGATCTGAGAATCACAAAGAACTGAGGTATCCCAACCAACATAAACTCATATTGGTATCGCTAATGCTTCAAAGACCAGTTTCCATAGAGATTTCCCCAGTCTCTTCTTGTCTAAAGATTCCCTCCCTCACTAGGCAACGGTCGTCGACGACTTTATCGCAGGGGTGTACTCAATAACAGGAACTATCTATCAATAACTTAAATAATTGGTATAATAGACTTTTACTCGTAGTAACTAATGAAGGACTCCCAAGATTTCATAGTTGATAATATGACCCCAATAAAATAAATATTCCCGATGCAGGACTGTACCACGTGATACGATGCGGTCAACGACATTCCACTACCATAAAAACATCTTAGTATAATAATAGCAGCGACCCGTTATTCATAAAGCTCACGAGGCTATGGAACTGATAGGAAGACAGACATGTGCAATGAAGCAGTAGTTACGCCCGAGTTTCTGTGCCACTCGGATCGAAACATTCGAATTCAACAATTTATTTATACTATGTTGCGGGTTTTCTTCAGACCTTCAGTGAGGTTTTGAAACGAAATATCAATAACATCTGATCGAGTATCGTAGACATCGCTCTTTGCTCACTTTCGTAGCTCTATGAAGCGAATTTGTTTCATGCGTGATTTTCGGCGGGTGGGGGTTTTTGGGTACTGTCGGATTTTGTTTTGTTATTGTTTGTAATTTCACTCCATAGGATCTATATATGTATACCCCAAAAGTAGTATGTTAAGCCTGAACATGAAAAGGATGATTCAAACAAGAAAATAAATTGACCAGTCATCATTATCATCATCATCATCTCAGCCCGGTATCACCCACTGCTGGGTATAGGCCTCCTTCATGTTATGCCAGCCTTCTCTGTCTTGTGCGTGCCGCAACCAGGTGTTTCCTGCGACCTTTACGATGTCATCGACCCATCGCGCTTTCGGACGGCCCAGATTCCTTCGGCCTGATTTCGGCCACCATTCCGTCAAGGCTTTACTCCACTGGCCATCACCACGTAATAGACCAGTAACATTTTCTAATATTTTTACTTTCTAACCTTTACTTTTTATAAATACCTAGACAAGATTGACAACCCTAATTTGATAATACGTACGTCCTACTTACAATACGGAAGCCTACCAATTTGAAAACACCTAGAACCAAAGGAGAATGACCATTTCCTTCTATGAAAATCATCGAGTTCACAGAAGTCGTAGAACATTTTACTAGTTCTCATAGGTATCGAGAAACACCTCGCCTCGAAATAACATACTAGTTCCGGGACACCCAGTAAGTACTTATAGGATGCCGTTTGAGTTGATACTTTATTTTTTTGTAAAAAGATTTTAGTCTAGATTTTAGTTTTTTTTTATTATTAAACAATTTAATGGCCCTCGTGTATTCGTTGGAGGATGTATTGAAGTACCTACATACATTCCCTCCAACGGATACACGAGTGCCATTGTATTATCCATACTAATATTATAAATGCGAAAGTAACTGTCTGCCTGTTTCGCTTTCACGCCAAAATTACTGAACCGATTTGAATGAAATTTGGTACACAGATAGTCTAGAGCCTGATAAAGAACGTAGGCTACTTTTTAATGCGAAAAAAGGGTTGTAAGGGGTTGAAGAGGGGGGGGGGGGGTTAGGGGGTTAAAGTTCCTTGATCATTTTCATGAAAACTTTTTTAGTGTCACATTTGAAATAACTGTCAGTTGTTTGACAGTAAGATTTTGAATGACAGGACAACGTCTGTCGGGTCAGCTAGTGTTTTATAAACCCTTACGCTACGGCAATACCACCATGATTAGCTATGTCACCTACGTTTATTTACGAGCGCACCCGATTCTACAAGAAAACACATTTGAAGCACTTTTACTCGTCGTAAACTCTCATATTCATTTTCTGAAGAAAACGGAATGATTTAGCGAAACGAAGGCATTGTCATGACAGTCAACAAACAATGTCTTATCTACAAGATGTAACATAATTACCCTATAAGCCCGAAGGGGTCGTGATCTGACCGACCACCTGAGTGTTTGGATGTGTGCAAAGGGTCAATAAATCGTAATGGAAATTTCCATACAAAAATACAATTCTTATTATTTTAGAAATTTGCGACAACCCTAAGTGTTTGTTTACTATTGGCGTAAACCCGTACACACGCATGCACACGTAGGTACCCTCCTACCGCGTCACACGCGCACGCATGCTGTGTGTAGGTACATTTTAAGTAAAAGTTACGAGCTCATTTCATGAATAAAAAACTAGAACAAACACTGTTCTCCATGATCTGTAAAAAAACTCCCTTTCGAACTTATAGGGTAATTATGTTACACCGTGTATAAAATATTATACATAAATCCTTGTATAGGCCATAGGAATTTGATGAATTTGACGACGGTAGGTTTGATGCGCCCTCTGTGATATTCTTAATAAATTGTGACGTTGGTTGTACAAATGCATGTAACAAGGAATAAGCGCGGGTCCTGCAGGTTTACCAGAACACTAGCTGTATGCACTACGTTTGGTTTTTCAAATAAAATACCAGAGGGCGTAACGTCAGTTATTTCATATTACCGAACTAGAGGGCGGTACGAACTTGAGCAAAATTGTAGAACGCGCTATCGTTGCGTTTTGGCAAAACATACTCGACTTTCTTGATTCTACAACTCGACACTTTGGCAGACTATCTTACTAAATTTTTGAAAAAGCCAGTTTTGTCTGGTTTCAAAAATTCATTGAAAATAATGTCATACAAGGATCAGCCTGATGGTCCTACTTACTCAATACCCATACAGGTGACGGCACGGTTTAATTGCGCTGAAGCATTCGCAGAGTGATAAAGCTTCATAAAAAAAACAAATTAAAACTTGCGTGAGAAATATTCAGTGTTGGGGTAGCCTGTCTTAGTATTGCTTGGTTTGTAAGTAGACTGACCTGGCACTGAATATGGTGGCTAACGCCATGAAGCAGCCGTCTGCGAGTCGCGGCGCGCCTGTGTAGCACTTGTCCACGCACCAGTCCAGCAGTGGGCCGATGTCTGGGTTGCATTCCAGTAGTAGCACTATCGTTTCGCGCGCCAGAGAGTATATCTGCAATATATCTTAGAATTGTAACGTGGAACTCTTTGCAAATAAATTATTTAGCTTCTTAATTAAAGGGAAATGAACGCATGCCACTGATGACCACTAACAAAAATCTAAGAGTGATTGAATAATATATAGCACTATGGGCTAGCTACGGGGAACATAGCTATAAATAATAAAAATAACGCTATCCGTCAAATAAAGTGTAAACGTATCACAATAACAAAATCATTCAGATCATATTACATATCTGTCACGTAACATCACTAGCAGGGGCCTTATTCACTATGACCAATACAAGCGCATTACGCAGCACGACAAGACAGCGGCGTGAAATCGCCCTATGCCTATGCCGTATTTCCTATGCCATAAATGTCATTCCTTACGGTGACGTCATACGGTTACGGCAAGGAATCTCCTAAGTCATACAGAATAATGCCCCTGGCAAGTTAGCAATGTAGTAACAATATTACGAGTTATGACATTAGCGCATTGTCAAATCTTGAATCGAATTAGTTGTTAGAGTATAGGTATATTTACTTTTGACAAGCCTCAAGTAGAGATGGCAACATTTATAAGTAACTAGGTGTGCCCGCGACTTCGTCCGCGTGGAAAAGCGTCTTTTGGGTTGCATTTTTAATTACTTCCATACAACTTTTCATCCCCCCTTTTGAACCCCCTTACAACCTTTTTTTCGCATTAAAAAGTAGCCTATGTCCTTTCTCAGGCTCTAGACTATCTGTGTACCAAATTTCATTCAAATCGGTTCAGTAGTTTTGGCGTGAAAGCGAGACAGACAGAGTTACTTTCGCATTTATAATATTAAGTAAGGATGGTTATCGTGAATGGTTGCATAAGATGAGCTTACTTTGTCGTTGGTAGAGCTAAGCATGTCGTTGAGCCATGGGTACAACGAGCCATCTTCAGCGAGGGCGGCGGGCGCGAAGCAAGGGCCGCAACACACCAGAGCGCTCATTGCCTGTCCAATACATACAAGGTTACGAATCCGGTGTCATTGTGAAGATTATGTAATTTTAATTGTTCTTATTTATGGGAAACTATTTTAAAAGTTTATGGAGGGGGAGGGGGGGAATTTTAGGGAGTTTACAAAGAGATAATCGCCATCAAAGTGATAACACGTCTTAGGGCCGTAAGTTCAAAAGAAGTTTAAACTATGGGTTTCGTTAACTACGATTACATTTGATCGATGGATTAATCTACTGTCATCTCTGTCAGTTTAAGCTACCGATGGTCGATTAACTACCATTGATCTTATGAAATAATCGGAGACTGGAGGTTAAACTCTATTTCGTGGTTTAAACCACTATTGGTCTTAAGGCCCTTAGTGTTAGTTAAACTCAGTTGGTTATAGCGTCAAACTAAATCAGAAGGCAAGACGTCGCGTCGTGTGGCTAGGGAGAGAAAATTTATAATTTTTTTTAAAAGCACGTTTTTTTAAGAGCTTTTTCGTTATAATATGCTTTTTCTTAAATGCTATTTCAGTTAACTAAAGCAAAACGATATAAAAACTACGAACAAAAACAGCTTATGAAGAAAAAATAACGAATAACCTCTTTTGACAGCGCATGTTTTTTAAAATAATATATATTTTCATGTCACTACGGACACGACAACGCCGTGTTGTCGTGAGGTGTGCGCCAACGCTAAATGAAGAGGTTACCCTGAGTGCCGCCAGAGTGAGCCTGTCGTCCGCGTCTGCGGGCGGCGCGGTCTGCGGCGCGACCAGCTGCGGCGCCAGCGAGCCGCACCACGCGCCGAACAGACAGAACAGAGAACGCACCAGCTCCTTCTTCACCAGCGAATGATATGTCTCCACTACAACACAACAACACATTATGCAACCCACAAACATAACCTGTATGTAGTTTACTAGCCGTCCCCGCGGCTTTGCTCGCGTGGACAATGCATACGCATTATTTGGTTAAAATCTTTGATCCTAATTTAAAGCGTTGGGACCGTAGGGTAAAGACCTTCTCGCTCGCACATTTCAACATTTTTGAAGATATAAATAAATAAATAAATAAATATTCACAGACCCTTAACACAACGCCTTCTAGTCCCAAACTAAGCAAAGCTTGTACGATGGAAACTAGATGGCTGATAGAATACATACATACTATTTTTTTTTTGTAAATACGTACTTATACATAGTAACACCCAGACACAGAACAAACATCTATGTTTGACACACACAAACGTTTGTTCTCAGTGGGGATCGAACCCACGACCCACAGCACGGAAGGCAGAGCTACTACCGACTGAGCCATGACGGCTGTCATATAATATAACTAAATGTAATTATGTGAAATTGTAGAGCTTAAGACCCTTTAGGGTGCGACTTTTCAAAATTCCTTTCTTACTGCACCCCTACACTATACATATTATAATGATACTACCCTCAAAATTTCCATGCCTCTATGACTTATAGTTTAGGCTGTGCGTTGATGGTCAGTCAGCTTCAAAAGAGTTTTATATATTTACATTGTATCACTTATCGCAAATACACAGACTATGTTCAAGCAACATAACAAAGTCAACAGAAAAAATTAAAAAGGCTAAAAACAATGCGTTAAATGAATGATAGTCTTACAAGGAAAGCTCTTGATGAGTTCAGTGACGAAGTCAGCGAAGGTGAGGCGTTGTTCCCGCGCGGCTGGCGCGTCCTTATCCGCTTCACCTTCCAGACTGAGTCGCACTCCTTCTAGGTACTCCGCGAGTGAAGGGTGGAGGGTACCGCCTTCAACCGCGAACACACTGTCACCATACAAGTAGCTTGTTAGCAACAACTTTTCTCGCCTAAGAACAATACACTCTAGCCGCCAAATTATGTTTCCAGCGGGCCTAAGATGCGCACCGCGAGATATTTGTCATGTCGTTCTGTCAAAATGTAAGCATTTTGTACCAGTTTAGGAACTATTGCATTATCTGTGGTAATGTTGTCGAGAAACAGCGCCTTTGAATGTTCAACTTTTGACATTTCTGCGTGACTATTATCACGTCCTCAGAGAGGTACGACGACTAACAAGTGTCAAAAGTGTACATTATGGCGCGTTTTGTCGACATCATTATCTACCACAGATAAGTTCCTAAACTGGTACAAAATGCTTACATTTTGACAGAACGACATGACAAATATCTCGCGGTGCGCATCTTAGGCCCGCAGATTTATCTTGGATCTAACGAAAACCGCCAAAAACCGCGTCTGTTTTGGACTTAACTAGGTTTTTCATATTACGTAACATATAAATCTGACAGCTTTGACAGGGGTTAAGTCCAAAACAGACGCGGTTTTTGTTAGATCCAAGATAAATCTAGAAACATAATTTAGCGATATATTATTTGCGCCGTTTTTAAGACGTTTGCAAGGGCCGTCGATGCAAAGATTGAAATAGATTGTACGTAGGTAACTGGGTTTTGTAAGGACCGAATATTCATCATATTTATTCATTATTTGGAACACAATATGGGATACAGGGCTTTGTTTATAACATTTTACTTTATTAGCTGTACGTACATAGACCTTGTAACATTATTGAATTTATTAGAGCTGCGGCCGAATACTCAAACGCCACTTACATTAAGTTCACGCTTAAATTATTGCCATCTCTTACAAATGAGTAATGTCAAACAGAGGCAGAGCAATTTTAAGTGGTGCTTTAATTTGAGTGACGTTTCAGTATTCCTTTGGTGTCAGAGAAGGAATTCGGTATTATACCAGACAAATATGAGGGTTAAGGAGATTAAGTTAGTCCTCAGTACCTGTTAGCAAAGGTCTTTTTCTGTGCAATGAGCAACAGCATCTTGTTGAGATTAAGCCTGAGAGCATCGCGTCGCCTGCGCCGGCGCATGTTCTCCTGTTTCCTGTCCACTGCTTCCCGCAGGAGTGGCACAAGCTCTTCCATCAGATCTCTGGAGAATACACCCATCCATATACCGCTCGCTCATATACCAATAGACAATATAAAAAAAAAATATCCTTGGAATTATTTTCTTATTGGATGTGGTACTGACTTGAGTGCCTCGGGATTGATGTTGCCGCAGGCGATGATGGCTGCGTCCCTTACTTCGGGCACCTCGCACCGCGCCAGAGGCACGGCCAGCTTGTGCAGTGAGCCGGGCGCCGCCGCGGCACCGCGCGACTCGCCGCCGCTGCGCTCGCTCAGCGAGTCCGGCGACGAACTGCGCAATTTGACACGTTACAGATAATCGTCCGGACGGAAACACGGAATATCTTGCCGTATGCGTATATCGATCAAAGTTTTTCGCCCTACTTGTCCATAGCACAGTGAACAACTCTGTAAAGGCGTAGGCGCGTACTTTCAATACATATCAGTATATAGCGCTCAGAGTAGTGGAGGAGTAGTTGAAAGAATAGGTTTTGCGTGTTTTAAGAACGCGAATTTTTAACCACAACGAGAGCCAGGTCTTTAGCTAACAGGTTTTTAAAATGCGATGGTTTTCAAATGACAAAAGAATCAAAATCAAGAACGGACTCAAGAACTTGTCGTGAGCTCACTGGCCATGACAGTCCGTTGCAAGTCGCAGTGTTTTTGATAGCGACCATCGCACTCGGGTCATTTCTGGTTCAAAATGGTATTTACTAACAAATTATTATTTTACAATCAAAAGCAGTTTCCTTCTAAATTGAGGATACTTTCTCTTAGATCCTACATTTAAAGCTTGCGCAAGCTCAATAACAAAACTCTACCAAAGGATCTTTAGCAAATTAGTATTTACTAGCCAAATCTGAAGTGATCCGCGCTTTGCTTACAAGACGTCACACTGAAAGATTATCATCGTTTAGAAAATACGTTATTTTTTAGTTATTCCATAACAATAGAAACTTTTTGTACAAGTAACTACAGCTTTGTTTCCCAAATGACAAAACCACCGATATTTACTATCTACTATATAAAAATAAGTCGGGTTTTCCTTCCTGACGCTCTATAACTCCAGAACGCACGAACCTATTTCCACGGTTTTGCATTCGTTGGAAAGGTCTCGGGCTCCGTGAGGTTTATAGCAAAGAAAATTCGGGAGAAATTTCAACAGAAAAGCGGGAAAATGGAATTTTGAAAAGCCACACCCTACGCGAGCAACGCCGCGGGAGACGGCTAGTACTCTTATATAAATTATTGTAGTTAAGCCAGCCGAAGCTACCTGTACATGTAAACCTAAAACACTGAAAGCTTAGTACTAGTAACGTTACTGAAAGCCTACATGTTGTACGAAGACATTCACAAGCTTCAAAATGCAACACAAACATTGAATGGCTCCAGTATGCGCAACATAGGTTATACGTTCAATGATTTTAATGAATATCTGTGGTTACCATTATCTACTGAATGAATGAGCCCATTTCGTGATACGATATAGACATTAGCAGATTATTGTTTACAAAGTTCTATCCTAAAAACTTGGATATAACCAACCTTTATACTAAGACTTTTAAATGTATCAGAATAGTATTGTATTTATCACGTTCATAAGAAAAAATAAGTATTTATACTACACCTGCTTGGAAAGTACCTTGATACTTTATCAAATTTACGGTAGAAAGTACGTCATTGCATATCGAACAAATATGCGGGGAGAAAACGCATCTGAGCGGGAGAGAAAAGTGTATGAAAATCCATTTCTTACGTGGTTTTTCTTTTTTAATTTTGGGTTAGACTATGCGGCGGTAACCTAAATATCAAAAGCCAAAAAGTTTTTACAGTGAGTTTTTATCTCCAAGTTCGCAAAATGACACTGGCCACTAGCTGTGTGTTGGATGGTGTCGGGCTGGCAGTGCGACCCTGCGGCGGCAGGATAAACTATTTCAAAAAAGAACATGTGACAATTGCAGACGCCATTGGCGCCATTTTCAATTTGTGTGTTGTTTGAGGATTCAGTTTTAGTTTTTTATTTTCCTCGTAGGTGTAGTATAAAGCACTATGTACTATCAAAGAGAGGAGAGTCGAGAGGTATACATTTGACATTACCCTACTTTTAAAATCAAAGAAGTTCGTGATAAATTTTAAAAGGTTTGAATAACGTTTGAAATCTAAAGCACATACAATCAAATTATTGATTGTTCTCAGTCTAATTACAAATACTTCAGGTAAAACAAAGTGAATTTTAAATAAGTGTTCCAAATGAAACAAGTTACAAGGTAAGTATAAATAAATAATAAATAAATAAATATTCTTGGACATTACACACAACGCTCTCTAGTCCCGAACTAAGCAGAGCTTGTACCTACTATGGAAACTAGATTGCGGATATAATACTTATATACTTTTTTTTTGTAAATACATACTTGTTATATAATACATGGTAACACCCAGACACATAACAAACATCTATGTTTGCCACACACAAATTTTTGTTCTCGGTGGGGATCGAACCCACGACCCATAGCACAGAAGGCAGAGCTACTACCGACTGAGCCATGACGCCTGTCAAAGTATACCTAGTTTAATCAAGTTTTTGGAGCAGTAACACAGAGCAAAGGAATGCAGACCTCTAGCAGGCGCTTTACAACATCAAACGAAACTATAATTTCTTTTACAAACATATTATCTACTTATCTAATTGCTACTTAGTGAACGCGGAATAAGATTAACAGCTAAGAAAACGGTTATCTAATACGGAATAGAAAAAAAGTGATCTTTCGGAAGAGCTCATAAAATCAGAAGTCACTCATAACTGATTCTTTAAATAATACCCTGAATTAAATATAAGCAGTTCCTGAGATTCAAAGTTTGAAATATGTTACTATTTTCTCACATATGACTCCGAACATTGAAAACTCATAACTACGCTATTTTCGAGCAAGTAAGATAATGCTCGTTTGGCTCTAGCTGTCTGTCATTTTACGCATATAAAATGAACCGCAATAACTTTGGAGTATCTTGAGTTTTTTTTTAGTTAGTATCCAAGTTGTAAATATGAGCATGTAGCCAATAAAACAATCGACTAGTTTCTACATTCCGAGACTACGTGTGTGGTGCATACCCCCACAGAGTTTCCGGGCAGGCCGGATAGGAAGAGTGCACTGTCCGGCCAAAACAAAACGTATGTACACTCTATACTGTGTGCTTTGTGTAGCGATTTTGTAGCTTTGTTATAACCAGTTTCAATCGGTTTCGGTATAAACAATTTCCTTACAGGTATCATTCTATTTTTGTATATTTTATTTATATTGTGTTCAAATAGAAATCGATTGAAATACTTGCTATAAAGTCCAAAACTCGGGGGTTAATCATTTATCAATCAATGTATAAAAAATTAACTTAGTTTTGATATCCGGCATGATTTAAAATGTTCGTATTTTAAGTGGTAAATAAATATAGGTTTAACTAACACTACTATCCTATACTCTGGTCCGCTTTGAATGAAACTTGGAGAAGGTATACCCTGGACACAGATTATATAATACTATACTAGTAACCTGGATAAACATATAGGCTACTTTCAACCGCGAAATATTGAAAGGACGAACGAGACGCGGGCGGAAGCTAATAGTAAATCTATAAACAAGTATGAAATAACTACATATAATTGTATTTAGATTTCAAAGTACCTGCGTGTCCATAAGGCAATCCATACCATTAACAAAAAAACATGAAATAAGAATGTAATTCACTCCTCGTTATCAGAGAGAGAGAGGAACTTGATCCTACAGCAACCATGCATTATAGATACGAAGGTATGAACCAACTAATCATTCCGTGTGTCAGTGTCCCAAATTAAAAACGAAACATAAATAATGAACATAAAAGGCGCTATGTAACATCACAATGGTATGTATGAGTGTCGGCCTATCGTGAGAATGGAGAAATTACAACGAGGAGAGTGTAAGCGGCCCTCTGTGTTCTAGGGGTTAGGTACGAACAAATCGGACAATCGCTGCGTTACGTATACGGAATGTTACACTGACGTTACATTTGAGTGCAGTGTGAAGGCGTAGGTATAAGGCAGACAACCCTCTCGCTCGTACATTTCAACATTTTTGAAGATATAACTAAATTTAATTATGTGAAATTGCAGATCTTCAGGGTCGAGAGAATAACAATGCAAAGGTTCAGTAAAAATATTACCTTTAATTTATCGGTCGGAAAACTTGTTTGGATCAATGTGATATTTTTACTGAACCTTTGCATTGTTATTCTCTCAACCCTGAAGCTCTGCAATTTCACATAATTACATTTAGTTATATTATATCTTCAAAAATGTTGAAATGTGCGAGCGGGAGGGCTGTCTGCCTTATACCTACGCCTGAAGGGACGCTAGGTTCTGGTAGCGCGGCGATTGCGAGATAGATTCGCGGCGTTCCGGCGCGGTGGTGAGTTAGGTTCGCTTGTAGAGAGACGATGGCGATGGTGCTTAGCGCGAGGTGATAGTGAGCGAGCGAGCTACATGTCACGAGGGCCGAACCTCGTTCGTTTGTGTTGTCGGTGTGCGCGCGCGTACGACAGCGGCAACGTGAAGAATGCGGCCGGCGCGCTCAGGCTCTCACTCGACGAACTCAGCGCGCCGCCGGACTCGCCGGCCGGCTCCACGCTACACACACAGCGCCGCGTCAAACACACAACACACAACGCACGGGTAACTCACATTTGTTCTATGGGACTGTTTTTAAAACTTTTTTTATCCCTGTAGTTCCATGGTAGCCCATTAGGGCTAGTTTTCGTTTCAATAGTCCTACCCAAATGGAAGTTGCCAGATATTAGGGATAAAAAAAGTTTTAACAGTTCTACACGTAACAGTTCTATAGAACAAATGGGAGTTACCCCAACGCACCACACTCGACATAACATATTGTATACCTACAGATACTCATCTCACAACTTGTAACGATAACATATACAAAGTGTTTTATTGAACAATAAAAACGTCTCGTCATAATTACCATTCTCCTATGAAATATTGAGACAACTAGAACTCATTAAACTGTATAAAAAGTGTGTATATAAAATAAACATGTGTAGTCCTATGGTTAGGGGCAAATAGTATGCATGCCAGAAACTGGTATTCTCGTTTATAGGTACATCAAAATGCAAGTTAACTTGAGCTTCTAGAGAGAAATGTGTGGAAGTATTTTAATATATAGAACACAAACCGTTCAAGAAACTCCAGTTATGTATTAAAAAGACAAGTCATATAAAAAAAACTGACTGGTTATAGATGTTACATTTATAAACGTTGATCAACTAAATTATCATGTTGTTAAACATATTGTTATTACATACCCATAAGCGATGCGCTCACGTGCACATACAATGCACGTAGATTCACGTACGTAAGCAAGATTTGATCAACGTCCATAAATTAAAGAGCAAATAAACGGTTATATTATTATCAGCGCATACTAGACATTTGACTTTACTTAGATATCAAACTTTACTGCCAATAAATAAATACATAAAAAAATTTAGAATAAGCCTCTACGGTTCTAATAAGAGAAAGTTCATTAGGTTTTGGAATGTTTTCTCAAACATTCTGCAGATGATGGAGACTAAACGACTCCATACATTGAAAAAAACTTCTCAGATCAATTACATCACCAAAACTATTAATCAGAAATGGCAACAAACAAATTGTAAAACCCATGTAATTGGAGGAAGTTGAATCTCCACAATCTCTCGATGCAGTGCGGTGTCACATGTTGTTGCATACCTCAGACTGAGATCGGGACTGGCGCAGCGAATGACCGGACTTGGCACTGCCGGTACCACGAGGTACGCCATCATCATATAGTACTTCCACACCTGAACATTCAAGTTACGCGTATTTTAACTCACAAACAACGCTCGAAGAAATGCCACAGTCGCAAGAATATAGTAACGGTAGCGTATCACAGCTACACTGCGCTCGAATGACAGCTCAACCGCAGAGCACTGCCGTGTCACCGCGCAATGTGAATCAAATACGTTACCGTATCGATACGTTTGTAATGGTCATATTTTATCGTGCTGATTTCCATAGCTCTGGCGCAATGTAACTAAAATACTATCCTGCTAAGTATTCTTATTGAATGACCCCTTATTATCCTTATTGTGCACCAACCTGTGCGTACACGTTTTAAGGGTAGGCCTCATGGCGATGCCTCTATAACGAACTTATTCTTCACACATTCGCAGTAATGGATACTTACTTGCATATACCCATCCCGCTCCTTCTCAGGTTTTCTCGGTAATGCTGGACTTCTCGATAAAAGAGACGCGCGATTATCGTTTGGTGGTCTGAAAAAATGAAACTTAAGTTGAATCTCCACAATCTCTCGATGCAGTGCGGCGTTACATGTTGTTGCATACCAGTAGGCTCATTTAAAAATTCTTTAAAATTTTTTTTGTTAAATTCACAGTCACTTCTTACTGGTGGTCGTTCTGTACAGTTTTAGTATTAGACTAGTAGTTTAGGTATATTATTATATTTTATATACTCGCTGTATTGTTAAGTATTGTTTGGTTTGATTTAGTTGATAAAGTGTTTTGTTATTATTTGAAAATAACTGAATAGTGTATCTTTATTTTAGTTATTTAATTATCTTTAATCTCCTTATTGTTTTCATTTTGTAAATGTCTATTTTCATAATACTGTGGTCTATGTTACTTCCTGATGTAGCTAACTAAGTTTATGTAAAGTGTTAATTTTTAGTATTATGTTACCTATAAGATATTACCTATATTAAAATAAAATAAGTATAACGCTGTGTACCGCCGTTGCTGCCGGCGTAATCCTTGGCGTCACAGAATACCAGCGTTGTAGTAGTGCCCATGCTGCTACAACTGATGCTGAGTGACGACCTATTTTGTTGTTATAATATTAGATCTCTATTTTTTTTTTTTATTCTCATGCTGAACTCATGTATGATTCTTTTTATGACACAAAATAAACGTTTTCTATTCTAAAATATTTAGCCGTTTTTCGGTGAGTTTCAACTAGCTGAACAAGTAATTGCATATACTGTAATTTTTTGAAAATAAATCAAATGACCATAAACCGTAATTGTAATTACCTTGGTTTTTAGATATTATGGAACCAAATTACTTTTGCGAGAAATCAGTTATTTCATACAAAATGCAAGTCGGTAAAAAATGTATTGAACAGCAGAACTTACGTAGTGCTACGTAGTTGCAAGTAAACTCTTTGATTTGATGTGATAAAAAAGAGAAGATGCTCATATTAAAAAGTTTTAAACCCTTGCTCAGTCAATCTTCACCAATTATCTAAGTTAAGCGACATTCTGCGCAGTCACTATTTAGATGGGTGACCGTTAGTAGCAATTACATCTGAGCACTTCCGCGTTTCGGGGGGCACGTTGAACAGTCAGCCCCGGCTCTAGCAGTCGTTACGCCATGACGGAGGCCTTAAAGCGGCCTAGAAACTCCGTCAGCAGCGTTGTCCAACTAAGTAATAGAGGTGGGTTGCGTGTAGTGATGTATACTCACGCAGGTTCTATGATGGTGAAGAGTGCGTGGATCCTCGCGTGCAGGAACGGCCACGCCTGCAGCACGGTGGCGGGGCAGCGCGCCGGCACACGCCCACGCTCCAGCAGACCGAATAATATCACCTACACGACACATACACACTATACTAGTAGTAGGAGAGCTCCTCTTGTACTCAATTCGTAATTATGTGTCTTTTTCTCAAACATGCTTGGAAATTAAAGCATTATTTTGACAATCTTCTTCGAGATAAATCGAAAATGCAGTACTGGCCAAACACATGCGAGTAGCGGCCGGCAATAAATGTATGAAAATCCATTGCCGGTGTGTTTAGCGGCCATATAAATTACATACAAAACTCATTACTGTCGTGTTACTTCAAAATGGAACGATCTTTTACTCCATAACATGGCAACCAAGGAGGTAACTTATCAAAGGTTTTATTCTAATTTCGAACAGGCTTTCAAATAGAAAGCTGATTATTGAAAATAAAAAACCAATGAACACTGTAACTTCGTTGTTCGTTATTGGTTTTGAATTGTATTTTCAACTAAAAAGTTTTGCCTAGGTACTTAGTTTTAATTTCCTTGCATTATTTGAGAAAAGTACTATACAAGCCATGGCCACAACTAGGCAATGAGGGACTCACGTATGTGTGGCTCGTCTTCGACTCGGCCCACATTTACCCGTTCGCACCTCATTGCCTCTGTCGCGGGCCGCTGCAGTAATGTACTATTAATTGAGTAACCTAATTTTTCAACATCTCCGTCATTGTACGTTTTTTACAATAAATCTTGCGTATTTACTATTTATTTATTTATTTATACATTTGACACTATTGACATAACTAGAACACACAATTAGTAAAAAAAATCCAAAAAAATCATTCATTCCTTCAAGTCGTACAACATTCAAGTGTCAAGAATTATGACAAAGTCAGTGTCTTGGGCACGCTTCCGATTGGTACTGATTTGGACCAGTTGAGCTATCTTTAAATCGTTTGTGGATAGCTAAACTGTTTCATGTGTATTTTGTAAATATTGTGAATATTGTAAATACTATATTAGTTGTAATTTTCTTTATAGACCAAGTTCAAAATTTTTCTTGTGATTTTAGCGATAAATAATTTTCTAATTCTGTTAAATGTACTACAAAAATATTTCAGAAATGTATGAATTTATCTTTAATCCTATAAATGTTGTACTTTAACAGAAGCCGGTTTACCTCCCAGGGATCAGCGCCGTTCGAAGCGCTCCCGCTCCAGCTGTTCTTAGATGAGGTTTCATCGTGTTGAAGTCCTGCAAACATAAAGTAAATTTAGTAATCATTTGAAACCGGCACCGAGAATCCATATAAGATGATGATAGAGAGTGCTCTGAAGATATGAATGTGAGAGGAGTAGATTCAGAGTTGACGAATGATAGGAGTTAGTGGAAGAAGCATTTGTTTGCTTAATGTCAATTTCGCAATCGGTCCACGATTTTTCTCGACTTCGCAATCGGTCAACTTCACAATCAGTCAACTTCTTGATCGGTCAACTTAGCGTTCAGTCAAATATAAAGATTTTATTTTTTAGCAGATTTTATGGATGGGCTCGCTTCGCTCGATATTTTTATAAACAAACCTAGCCTAACCTACTCATTTGGGAAAATCGAATTTCCCAAAAAAAAAGAAATAATTTGTTTGCTTATGTGGACCGATTGAGAAGTGGAACTTTTGAGAAGTGGACCGATTGCGAACAAATCGGAAGAAGAAAACACGTTGTGCCGAGCACACCTAGCGTGGGATAAGGACAGGGAGGTGATGATGCTGATGGTGGTGAGTACCTGCGGTCCAGACGGGGTGCGTCCTCTCGGCCAGCCAGGCTAGGTCCGGTGTGGCGGCGGCCAGCAGCGCCTGCTTCTCCGCCGGCGGCAGTAGCGGCAGGCAGCGCTCCGCCAGCAGGGGGATGTGAGCGTCGATCGCGTCCACCAGCGCCGGCTCTGAACGACTCAGCTGCAACTTCTCCAAGAGGAGCTTCGATTCTCTAAAACAAAGGCATAAGTATTACAATTAGAACATCTCATATATTTAAAAAAAAAAGATCTCTTCCAGCCCATACAATCATACAGTCAGACTATACAAAATTTCATTAAAATTAATATAAATTAAAAAAGATTTATGTCAGTAGGTAATAGTATATTATGAAACTACTGAATAAAAGACAGATTTAAAGCGAGGGTCATAAATGAATAACGAGCAAGTGAAGGATTCTAACGGTCGTGATTCATGATGATTCAAGTGTTAGAATCCTGAACGACGTGAGTAGTTCATGGTCCTCAGTATAAATTAGTTTTACTTAAGAGTTGCATACTATACTTTATACCATGACTACGAGAAAAAGAAAGATTGCGCAAAAACAATAATTAGATGGAGGTCAAATATATTAGTGTGTTCTAAATTCAAACACTAAAACAGTGGGTAAGTAAAAGTGCTTTTTATTCACTGTTTTCAGTGAATAAAATAAGATTTTTGGAGGGGGAACGGTATAAATACTATTTGTATTACAACAATTGATAGTAGGTGTAGATAAAACTATCAGCGGAACTATGTATACCTGAGTACGTGATGGGCGAGCCGTCGCGGGTACGCGCGGCACTGGCACAGCATTACGAGTGCGAGCGCCTCAGCGGCGCGGATCACGTGTGCGAGCGGCTCGCTGCGAGCCACAGCGCCGCCCGGCTCGCCGTTACGCCAACTAGTCACCAGCTGCAGCAACATACGGAGACCGTTCTCTACCAGCTGGGGTGACGTGTCCTACAAATTACAAACATAACTCTTAAGCATTTATTAGCTAAATATACTTTACAGGTTAAAACGTAGCTCTACAACATCTATATTACTTGTTGCTATATTTTCTACGTCAGTTCTGTATTTTTCTGTGTGTATGTGAAATAAACTATCTATCTATCTATTACTTACTAGCCGTCGTCGCCCGCGTTGCTCGCGTACTAAATAAACCCTTTAGAGTGTGACTTTTCAAAATTTATTTCTTAGTGCACCCCTACACTATATAAGGATACTACCCTCCAAATTTCCTACCTCTAGGACTTATAGTTTAGACTGTGCGTTGATTCTAAGTCAGCTTCAAAAGAGTTTTATATATATCAATTAAAAAAGCCAAAAACTTAAATAAAAATTATGGATAAACTTAATAATATCGACCTACTAAATAAACGATTCTGATTCAGAAAATCAAGTCTCTCTGTTGTCTGTTTAGCTGTTTATCTCTGTGTCGGTTTGTTTGTTCATCAATTACTCTTTAACTACTGGACCAATTTCAACGAAACCTATACCATTGGGAAGCCCTTTTCCCGGATTGAAACATAGACTATATTTTATGGAAATCAAAGACGTGGATTCTGAGATACAGCTTGAGTTTACAAACCAAAAGCAGCCACTTGCTACGAGGTTCATCGTATGCTGCTGACAGATATTTTAGTGGAAAGTTTCGCACGCATACGAATGTCGCGGGTATCAGCTAGTAAATAAATAAGATAGAAAAATGGATCTATTAAATAAGACAGATACCTGTACTTCCTTAGCGAGGAAGTGCGTGAATCCGGCGAGGACGTCCTGCCTCCATTCGGGAAAGTCCACGATAAGCGTCTGCAGCGATTGAAACGAGAGACCACGTAGTTCCTCATCCATGTGAACTGTCAGCCGGCAAAGGAGTTCCACTAACTCACTGGAGCTCATGCCTTCCGGGATCAACCTGTAATCGAAACAATACTAAATACGATTCAGAGGATTTTTTTTACTACCCAACTTCAAGAAAATGTCTGTGATTATATTGAATAAAAATTTTGATTTATAGAAGTACCAACCTCGGTATAGCAGCGACACAGGTCCGGAACAGATCTATCCTCGGCTTCCGTTCTCCCGTATTGATCTCCTGTTCCTTGGTCACGTTCTGTGTGTTCGTCAGCATCAGGGGCCGGCCGTAGTGTGCGTCTAGCGCGCGAAGTATTTCCACTAGAACGCGACGGACAAACGGAAAGTACGCGCTCATTCCGATCGAGCGCGCTGTTTCATCCGTCAGCATCTTGTTCAGAAAGGTCTTCTTGACCCGCAGCGTGTTTCCAGAAGGTAATGTTCCTGATGTCCGGGGCATGGGGGGCTCACCCTCCTTTTGCTGCAAGCTATCGGCGACAACTAAAAACGCTCGTAATCCAATCGACATTCGCTCCGGAGTGAGTATTATCTTGATCGGCCGGCCGACCATCAGCAGGTCGAACACTATCTCCCGCATGGCAAAGTCGAGCCGCTCCTGCGCGATGAATTGAATGATTTTGACGAAGATGTTCAGGGGCGTGTCTCGGGGAACTACGCCTTTCGAGCCCTTAGGAAAGAGGGAGTTGACGATGCTCTGCAGACGGGATTGCGTGGCCGAGTTGGATTCGCACTTGATACGGATCATGTACACCCAGAGGAGACGGTACAGCGACTCTGGAAATGAGCTCAATGATAACTGAAAAACAAGAACTCTTGACGCGTAAGTATTACATATTCTATACTGTCACGCAGACTAAATAATTTTTTTCTTCATGGTCTCAATAAAGTACTTTCAATGCCTACTGAGCTACCATACTAGGTAAATCTAATCTTATTCCGAGTTCCATTTAAATCAGACAAGCCATTACACCTGAATAATAACATTAATAACACAAACATTCCACTCGCATTAAAAGTATTAGATAATATTATGGTTTACCTAGCGCGACTCTGCACATCTTAGGGTCGCGGTTTTTCAGATGCGACAGACACATGGCGAGGAAGCAATGCCAGTTCGCGAGGAAGAACTGCTTCTGTGAGACGCAGAGCAGACACGTCACGAGAGGAAACAACGCAAGCCGATGTTTTGACTTGGTGCTCGCGTCTAGCGTGTGGCTGTACAGCATCTCTACGAAATTCTTCAGGCAGGGTACGTTCACTTCGTTCTTCACGGTCTGGAGATAGTACAATATACATTACTAGCCTGTTTCCCACAGCGGAACATATGATTATCCTATCCTCAAACGATAGAGCTCAAATGGTGGTCATGATAATAATGATGAAATTGTGGCGGAAACGATTTATGGCTAGCATCCGCAGGCCCGCATCGCACGCATCGGACGCATCGCACGCAACGGATTTTAGTTTGCCTTGTATAAAAACTCGTCCGTACGGTGCGGATCAGTGGACGCAGTTGTATGAGTTTTTATACAAGGCAAACTAAAATCCGTTACGTGCGATGCGTCCGATGCGTGCGATGCGGGCCTATGGACGCTTGCCTTTAGCGAGACCTTTAAAACAATTAAAAAGGAAGAACTTTGATAGCACTTACCGCCGCCACAGGCACCAGGATCTCAACAAAGAGTCCGGCAAGGGCGTGCCTAATATCCTTATCCTTTGCCTCGAGGAAGTACTGCGCACACTCCTGCAAGAACTGGAACGAGGCTTCAAACTCCTCGATGGGAACCATCTTCACGCGGAAGAACTTCATGCCCATCAGCAGAGAGATTATGCTTTGCGTGGTGTGAGGGGATGGCTCGCGACTTTTCAGCTCCTAAACAACATCACATTCCAAAGGTATATCAACCCGAAAATTAAGTAGGTATTCACACTAAATGGCTGAAACTAAACTTGAGAACTGAAGTTAAATAAAGTATTACCTTGAGTTCAGCCGTAAACCTCTTCTTGACGGACGCGAATCGGGACTGAGCGAGCACACCGATCACTTCCGCGTATAAATCGGCTATTATATGCACGTTGGCAGCGTTAGGGTTCGATTGTAATCTGAGAAAATATCACAGTTTATATCATCAGCCAACTAAACTCTCAGGAAGCTAATGTGACTATAGTTAACGCGTCGACTAGGTGCCCCACGTATGGTGTCGATACAGCTCACTCACCCTTCTTTATAGTTGAACCTCTTGAACGCCACATTCTCGATGTACTGAACCAGATCCTCATGTCCCGGATGGAAGGGCAGCTGCTTCAACACCTCGATAAGTGCTAAGCAGAATAGAAACTCCACCGCCAAGTCCCGTCTCTCCGCCTGCAACTCTTCGCAACTTCGCTCTACCGTCTCCGGACCGGCGCCGCTGCCTGATACTATGTAGATTATGCTGAAACAAGGACACCGATGAAGACGGACGGATGTCTCTTTCGCGATAGCAAACAACCGTTACTATGCATTGTCCCGAGAGTTTACTCAGCAAAACGATACGCTCGAAATAACCGATACAAACCACTAGAGCAGAGACATTTACCTCTTGTTTCTGAGATCCTGGTGCGGTTTCTTGGTGTGCTCGCTGAGCTGCGGCGAGTCTGCCATTTGCCGCTCTAGCCAGCCGAACAGCGCGCGCAGCAGCGACGGCAGACAATGCTCCGCGACAGTTCCGAACGCGCAGAGGATCTGGTCTAACTGTGGGTCCTCACCGCGCTGGAGGGTCTTATTTAGAGGCTTCTCCTAAAAGTGAACCAGAGTGCTACATCATGGAAGAACTGAGAAGATAAGCACCAACTTCGGTAGATGCGGACACTGAATAGAGAAGGCTCTAGGCGTCAGCAGTGTATAGGGCACTTACAAACTGAATGACGTGGTAGTTCAATGTCAGAGGTAACCATTCAATATGGATCTGCACGTTCAGAATATTAACAAAATTAAAACTTCCATACCAAAGTGAACACAATGGAATAGCGTTATGGTTCCTAACTCAGGACCACAGAGGACCTGTAAATGCATGACATAGAGCTGAATGAGCGGAGAATCTTCTAGGATATTTACCTGAGGCTCAGCCATGACGGCTTCCATCTTGCGCTCCGCCTGTACCGTGAACTCAGTGAAGAGTAGCCTCATCACATACTCGCCAGGACGAAGATCCGAGTCGGGCGGCGGCACCACAGGGCCCTTGTGCGAGCCCCATGGCAGCATCGAACCTGAAATAATAATAATCATTTTATACAGAGTCAGCAGTCACATTTTACCCTTACGCACCTACGAAAGGTATGCCTACAGTGCCTGCAATAAACACCCCATATTTATTCTCCTCATAATTTTGGATCGCGGCGCTGGAGTACAGACCAAACGTGAGCAAATGGAGGCTGACAAGCAATTGATATCCACGTCTACGGTGAAAACTGTCTGATATAAAACTTGAATCTCCACTACGTCCACTCATCAACGCGAAAAATTAATTTCCGCATTATCCTAAACCATCTCATAAAATCCAGCTATGCGCCAATGTACAGACGACCAGGTGGACAGGCAGTGCCAGTTCTTCTACACTTGCTTACTTCTTTTTAAGCCTGCGTTATG
This sequence comes from Eulithis testata, assembly GCA_947507515.1. Classification (NCBI taxonomy): domain Eukaryota; kingdom Metazoa; phylum Arthropoda; class Insecta; order Lepidoptera; family Geometridae; genus Eulithis; species Eulithis testata. Next base: position 13,248,841 of record OX382193.1, on the reverse strand, counting down.
AGATCTACAAGTCATTTTAGATAGATTGCCAAGGCATGACCAATGTTTCATGCTAGTCCAAAATCTCTTAGCTAGATTGCTAAGGCATGGCGAACGTCTCAAGCTTTTTGCCATAAACGTGGTATGATGTTCGTAAAGCGATGGATACAGTAGATGAGTTATATTTATCCGCACTACTTTTGCGGTGCCGACTCGGCCATTTTTTCTCCTTAACCTTTTTACACTCGATGTGTCGATGTTCGTATTTAAGTGTATGGTATTCTTATAGATTTATAAATAATAATGTGCCTTGCAGACGTTATCCCCGTGATAAGACAATGTGTACTGGTGCCATTTCATAAAGCGCCTCTTCTTCAAAGCTAACCTTTCATTAAAAACAAGTTTGTTTATTCCAAACTTATTATTAGCTGTTTGCATAGTACTCAAATGTATGTCATCATGCAACTATAAAATATTGACAAGAAACCTTCTACAAAAGCCGGCATCAAATATGCACTACCTGCTGAAAGGAATGCACGCGACTTCGTCTGCGATCTTAGAAACCCTTATGCCTTCCTTACTTATAGTTTTTACGTTGATTGGCAATTACCACTGATGGGTGCTTTTTAAGACCTGGACGCTAGGTTCTAGACCATAAAAAGTACCCCTCAACTTTCAAGTTTTTCAATAAGTCGATTCAATTTCAATTTCTCGATTCGATTCCACAGTCAGTCAGTAAACTCAACGGTTTTAAAGTCTACACAACACGTTTGTAGAAAGTGTTTCAATCGATATGTCTACACGTATCGCCAATACTCGAAGTCACATAAAAAGTACTACTGTTTCTTGATAGTAACCTAGTTTAAAAAAATACTAAAACAAAACTAAGTGACCAATTATAGTGAGTAAAAGGTACCTCTAGTCGACACGAAGGAGGATATGCAGCTGCCAATGGTCTTCCAATCAGAGATCTGTGGGGTTCTGTCAGTGAGAGTATGCGTCGGTTCTGTGACGTCAGTCGAAGTGTGCTCATCTCGAGGTGCTTCTGACACAGCACTCACTTCAGACTCCGCCTCAGAAGATACCATCGACGACGGAGCCTCTTCCGTACCTGCAAATATTACTAACCCCATAATAGGTGCACTACCAATATAGTCTAGACTCTGGTAGACCAACGCTATGAAACTGTACACTACATTGAGAATTGCGCGGCATACCATCCCATCTTGCCTGGAGGCGTCTCACACAACGCTTGCCTGGACGTGGTCTCGACACACATGTTAATCATCATCATCATCATAATATGCCTGCCGACGGCTACTGCTGTATAGACCCCGCCCCACATAGATTTATCCATCGCCTTGTCACGATCCTAACAATGTGGTGTCTACCACGTGGATCGTCATTAGAAAACCTTTGTTCCCAACGGTTATCAGTTCTACAAGCCGTGATGTCCGTGACCTTGATTCTTTACGGTTATCCTTATTTCGTATGACGAACACGTATAAATGCTACGTATAGGTACTTTTTGAAATAGTATTTTTCCGCCAGAGAATTGTTTTTTTTATGTGTGAATAAAATTATGAATTTAAGTATTGATAGCTCTACTGCGATATAACTAAGCATTTGCGAGATATTCACCTGATGCATCTTCAGGGTGGCCGTCTGATTGAGCAATGCTCTGGGAGTCTGTCTCCTCCGAGGTCATCATTTTGTTTAGTTGCTTCAACAATATTTTGGTCACTGTAATGTAATAAAACACTTTAAGCTTACATTTTTTCCAATTTATTATTGCATTGTTCATGTTATGTGCTAGTATTAGAATGCTAAAAAACTCTATTTATTTTCCTGTAACTGACATATAACTAAGATTCGTGCTAGTGGAACCAATAATGTTTAGGTTTGTCATGTAACAGGAAATCAAATCAAATTAATACTATGATGTCTTACCTCACACTAAATAATATTTGCAGCTTCCATTTTTAGGTCTTCCTAAAACAGAACATGGCCAACTCTTTTAAACATTTTAACACAGTGTAATAGTTAACGTATCCACTAATTTTTTTAAGTTATAAGAAAGATATGTGTATGATTAAAGCAGTATCAGAATGAACAGTAGCACAAGAACATAAGCAGAGAGAGGGAAACCATTGCGTTAACGACATTAAAAACACTGCAGGTCCACTGTGGACGAAAGTAGCGCGAGAATGGAAAAAGCTGGAGGAGACCTTAGCGTAAAATAGACGTACTAAATGAAAATAGAAGCTGATGTGCACTAGATCTGTACCTGATGTAATATTAAGACTTAGGCCGTGCTCACTATGGACACGAATTTGTTTGTACGAAAACGTACGAGTACTGTTCATACAAATTGAGTGCTCACACTGAATACGTTTTTCTCCGTCAAATAGGCATTTTTTGTTTCTTCGGATATTTCCAGCCATGAGCTACGCTGAAGGTCACGTAAGTGATAACTAGCATCGCTTTGATCCCATAAGCATTTATGTCCGTAAATCAAGTTAATTGACTTTTCTACATCCATTGTGTCCATTTTTTATGTAAAACTGAACGTGATAAATCCCAAGTTCGGATTGTATTCTGACGTCGTAAGTAAACGTACGTACACGTACGACTGATCGTATGCAGTGTGAGCGCTCCCATACTCCTTGGAAGGTCGGGATCATTCGTGCGCAGTCGTACGTTTACGCGCGAATCAAATTCGGAGCACGGCCTTAACTGTGTTTTAAATTCCGTTAATAAAGATTTACTTAATAAATAATAACGTAATTAAACTGCGTTTATCGGCGTTATCGACTAACAGGCATAGTGCAGATTGGTTATGTTTAGTAATTCACTTCGCTTGTGCTAGGATATGGCAGTGAGCAGGTCAGGTGCTGGATGTAATTGGAAGTTCGCCCCGAACTGACATCTCGGGATGTTCCCAAAAGAGAAAATAAATAACTTTTTTTTACTGCGGTTAAGTCAAACTTTTCAAATCGCATCGACACCGCGATCATAATTCACTGTACAAAGCTTATTTCGAGTCGCGCATCGTTCGTGCATCTTCCTCCCACAGCTACATAGCACATCTCGCCCGCTTAGCTTTGGTGGAAACGGTTAGTTTCGTAACTTAACTTGGCTTAGCCCACAGCTTGGCAACGAAGCACTTTTCTGGTGGAAAAGCAGCCTAACTCTTATAACCCCTTGGCACAGTTATCTCATAACCTAAAACTATGGTAATACTATATATCCACCTACCAAATTCTATGCACATCGATTAAGCAGTTGGAAAGTTATGCTCTAACAAACATACCTAAATACAACGGCAATTTGCTCAAGGTAAGACTAAGATTTTGGTTCGCTTTGCTCACTTAATTTAAAAATAAAGTTTTAAAGCTTTTAGGTATTAGATATTCTACTTGATGGGGTAACTTACTTTTCAAGTTTATGTAGGTGGGAGATAGATGGACAGAAGATATCAGTATTCAGTATTACCTAAACTAGAATGGGAACAAAATTGTCCACCAAACAGCAAACTTTTCTTATGCTTAATTTCAAACACCTGATAATGCTATTTTTTGCCAATGGCAATGAATGACAAACACTGATGCACGAGTTCTTTAGCATTAATACATTTGATTTTTAGTGTTTCAAGAAGTTCTAATTAATTGCATAAATAATGCAAAACATTTAAGTTACAATTGCAGTCTGTTTTTTTTTGCTTTTTTTTATCTTGCCCACAGCTGCAAGGCCTCAAAACCTCTCACGTATCCTTTGGGGGTATTCCATGGACATACGGCTTTTATATGATTAAACTGAATGTTTTAACTGTTCTATGATCAATGGTGGACAATGTTTTCACTGTTTTATGATCATTTCTTGTGATGTTAACAGTACTCAAATATTTTTAACTATATATTGATTAGTCTGCACAGTATCTTACTGTGCAACTAAAACAGTTATGTTCTAGGAAATAAGATGCCTCACTATTACTACAAGCTTGCTTGGTAACATCTCTAACCCCCATCCAACAATTACACATATTATATTTTAAAGAAAAAACCTGGTGGTTCAGTACTCATTTAACATTATTTTGTGCAATAAGCAACAAAAAGACAAAGTATTATTCCAGTTGCAAATGCTGTATCTACCTACCCAGTCTGCAGTGGGTAGGCCTATAAATACCTACTAAGCAGGGTGAATCATAATGGCTCTTGAATTTATGTTATATCATGGAAAGCTAGAAATATAGGTAACTCTCTGTGTGCAACTTGATCATGTCATTTAGACCCAATCAATCTGATGAAAATAACCGAATCAAAGTAGGTAGGTATATCATAAAACTATTTCTCTATCCACAGTAGAAAACCACAAACAAGTTGCTTGAAGTGACCAAGATCAAGGTTCACAAGAGAAATATCTAGTCAACTTGGAAGATTCGTTACCTACAGCAGTTGGTTAGCATGTTTTTTGTTTAGAAAACTCCACAAACACTTGGTTTCAGAATGGTTATAATCTGAAATTTGCTGGAAAAAGCTAACTCATGCAATCGTTTTTACCTTTACAACTTTTAGCTTTGTACTCAGCCTAAATTATAGTAGGTACCATTATTTTCTTCACACAAAAAGCTAAACAATAGGTAGCTAAGTACAATTCAAGAAGAATAAATTATGTACCTATGATACGAAGCAAAACAATCCCGAAAATATTTTTTCTTCGCAAACAAATCAAGCAAACTTCAAACTTACATCTACATACCTACTTGCATGCACACACAAACCAGTGCTGCCAACTGTTAACTTTGGGTATTATGCCGATATAAAATATGAGATTGTCGCTTCATTTTGAATAAGGACATTTAAAGACCTACTATGGGAACTAGGTTACATATAAAATAAAATGTAAAGACGTCGATCGGGGCATTTTAGGTCGCATACATTTACCTAGTTAATTTTTAGATAAATTTTGTTATTTATAACTTTTATTGGTTTTATCATAATTTATTAAGCAGTAGCAGTCACGAAAACGCAAAATAAAGTAATTATTTTGACGTAAACAAACCAGTTATAAATGCGATAAACAACATTGAAAAACACGCATTTTTCCAAGTAAAATGATTAATAACTAATGATACCCGCTGTGTAATCCCTCTTTTTTCAACATCTCTCTATTTTGGTCCGTTTTGGAAAATGAACTACCTAAGTAGGTGTGAAGGTTTAATTTTGAATGTTTTTAGTTGAAACACGCAGTAAGAGTCCGTCGTCCGTTTGATGATGTTTACTGTGCTACGCATATCTGAGCGTGTGCGATGGTAGCCAAATTGAAACCAGTTATTTTAAGTGGTTTAAGAAAAAGTAGGCAAAAAAATTGCTTACCACAAGTAAGTAGTTTCTGACATCTAAAATAGCAAGGTCTAGCCATAAAATAGCTTAGTTGGCATCACTGGGACGCACAAAGAGGTGTTAAAAAAAATCTCTCTGCTGGTTGACAGTGGCAGTTGACATTTAGGCCACACCGAAAAAAACAATTTGAAACAAGTTTGCAAAAACCATAAATCAAAGAAGTTGAAGTTGAGTACTCACACTACTCACGGATATCATGCATTGAAATAGGTGTGATGTAGGTACAGTACATTGTTCATGTCATTGTGTGTCTGGGACCATGCGTTAGCATCCTAGTAATCTGTGTCTGGGACCTATAGACATAGGAAGTACGGATCGGTGAAACTGGGTGAAACCAACACTATAATAGGGGCATATTATGTAGGTACACAGATCATAGACATTAATATACATGCTACTACGGTGCTGCTAACTAGCCTTCACCTCGCGGTGCTCATTTATTGATTCTATCTTGTAATTAACTGCTTGTACTACATAGGTACCCACCACGCACGTACCTACCTACCACTCGCTTCAAAAGTAGTTAATTTAAACATGAAGCAAATTTAAAGATGCCTACCTATCCTGTACATAGGTACTTTGATGACTTTGATAACCATTAGATAGGGGATTATGCTAAGATTTTAAAAAAATATGACTGAAGTTTATGAACTCCAAGTATTCTCTGTAAGGGTCGATTCACACATAGAGTGAAGTCACAGTTCCGGCACAGCTTTCATACATTAAGAGCACTGTGTCGTCACTGACCACGACTGAAGTGACGACACAGTGCTCTCAATGTATGAAAGCTGTGCCGGAACTGTGACTTCACTGATATGTGTGAATCGACCCTAATGGTGCTTTCCCTTCCCTTTCCTTTCCTAGTCAGTGCCAGTGGTGCCAACTCCGTTGTCGGGGCGGTCGGCGACCAAAAATCACGATTGGTGATTGTTGGGCGACAATGGGCGACTTCATCGTAAAGGTAATGTTACATCTATTCAACAACAGGCGATTTTGTGGAAAGCAACATGTTGCGTACGACAATCCGTTGCTTCAACAAATTTCGGATAAGCGTAAATGCACCTTGAGCTGTGGGTTCACATAGGAGGGAGGAGGAGAGCTGTGGGAACATCTTTCAACAAACCTTATTTTGTGGAACGGTCGATGTTGCTTTGTTTACTGTTGATTTCAAAACGTATATTTATTTATTCTTTCCACATAAAAATAACAGTACATACGTATAGTTACTTGAATATGCAAAAAAATAGGATGCTTCCCACTACGAAGGTCTTTTAAAATATAAAAACTCTGAACTAGGTATATTAAGTAACATACCTACTATATAACTAGGTAGGTAGTACCTACCTACTAGATCAGTAAAACTTACAAAAATTGTAACAAAAACAAATTAAACTTAGGTACCCTAGCATAATTTTAAGTATATTCATCGGTTTCCAAATTTTGTCATTATGTTCCATGCGATTTTCACTACATTCCACGAGCTCATTCATATCCATCAGCTTGATTAAAAAGTAATTAAACTACGATGGTGCCTTAAATTGGTAATTTTTTTTATACGTACCTAGAGCTGCAAAAGCAAGCAAAAGTTAAAAAAAATTAAAATAATATTATCGTCAAAACTCGCAAATCCGAACGAAACGCGTTAACGACTCATCAATAGAAAATGATTAGATTTAGATAAATTAACCCTTGAAGTGAATTTATTTTTACTAAAAATATAGTTTAAACCAGACATTAAAATATTATTGATCGAGTGAGCGAAGCGAACGAAGATCGTAGTGACAACTTGGGCAAAAATGCTTTGTATGTTTGTATGTTAGTTCTTCGAAATCTTTTGAACCGCTTATCCGATCTTCACAGAATTTGGTAGGTATACGGATAGTACTCTTAAATTGTACTGGTTTCTTAAATGAAGTAAATCGGTCAGGGGGTCGTGAAGTTATGAGGGTCCAAAGAGAGTAAAAAAAAAGTCGTACAAAAATATCAAGTGGGGTGTTACATGATAGGGGTTTGTTTAGACATTCCAAAACCGTTTTTATTTTGATTCTAAGTCTAATAGTTTTTGAGTTGTTGTAAAAAATATAAAATTGGAATACCCAGTATAACGTGAGCTAAAATTTCTTGGAGTTTCAATGATTTTGTAGTTCAAGTAAAACTGGTACCTACTTAGCTAGACGGCGATTCCGATGCGATTTGCAAAGTTCATTGCAACCATTGGTCAATAAAAATTGTTTGGGTTTTATTAACCTCCGACCATCACGAGATCTCAGTTCGGGGCGAACTAGATAATTGATAACCATACCTGTCGTCATTTTTTGTGAGACTTCAACTGGCAGCACTTGTCAGTGCTCCACAGGTTAGAAATAAATAAGGTCCATGCAGAATTGCAGTGCTCCGACCGAACGGGTCTGTTCCCGCTCGATCTCTACACCTAGCTGTGTTTTCCATAATGTAACGTAACTTTAGCCCCTAGGGTTAGCACTCCCTGCTTGCATTGGTTGATTTACAGGAATAGGTAGGTAGGTACCTACTTGCTGTAGAAATTATATCAGTGAAGTCATATTATCTCATCGAAAATCAGAAGAAATCTTGAAGACAACAGGTTATATCGGTAAGTTCCATGAATAGTTCGAGACACAGTAGGTAGGTCCTTTAAAACTTACTAACTAGGTCCTAGACATTTGCATTTTACAGATTTCAATTTATTAGCCTTCCTGCTGAAAAAATCAATATCTACGTCCATTACTTGCAGTGGGAAATAGTGCTATTGCAAACAGATATTCCTTATCTAGTGCAGCATCTAAGTACAGTGCATTACAAACAATATTTACAGGAACTAATTTGGTTCCTAGACATTCCTGACTTATTGGAATTGTAGATAAAATTTCTTTCCTTTGTGCCTCCATTTTATGACAACTCATGTAAATATAACTATGTACCTACCTATTTATTTTACCTAGATAAAATCTAGGAACAAAGAAGTTTCCCTCTGAGGAGAATAGTCATAATTTATGAGTCTGGGAGTGCTAGGTGTATTCAAAACTGGCTTGTGAAAATGCAATTCGATATCTTCACAGAGTTGTGCATGTTTTGTGTAGTACCACTCACTAGTAAGAATATCTGGATGGAAGGCCAACATATTAATCTCACGCACACACGGAGCGTGTTTGCGTTTACTGCTCAAGCACTTAATCAGACTCAGCATAAATATATGACAGTTTTGTATAGAATGTCTAGGTGCTCAAATCTACGCTTGAGTAACACTTAAATCTGAGTTCTTTATTAGAATATGAGCCGCCCTGTTATACTGTGGGTTTCCACCATTCATAATCAACATTCACAATGCAATCTATAGAAATAATTTTAGGTATGGGTGTTTCCACCAAAGAAATTTTGTGTGTTGTATGTAAAGATCTGAAGATTTGTCTGAATGTTTCACAATCCTTACAAAATCGTGTAATTTTTCTTATCCAGCTAGATTGGTAAACATCAACAACTTGTAAGTGTTTCGAGATTTGTACTCACAATACAAGCAATCCATACAAAATGAGTAAGATTCTGTCAAAACATGCACAAGGGTGGATGGTAGAAATGCAGTTCCATATATTCACAGAGTTGTGCATCTAATTCTAATTCGACTTGGGGAAATGAGATCATCCCCCACGACAAATTAGTGGCAGAGTTGTGCATATTTTGTGTAGTCATTTTGCTGGTGGAAACTCATAAATAGAGTAAGTGTAGCTCTATGGCTGGATAGTAAAGAACAACTGGGATATGGAAATACTCTGCATAGATTTATTGCAACTTAACTGTTTACAGTGCCTGAATCTCAGCATTTATAAAAATGTCAATGGGGGGTGATGAAAATTGGTCAGACGAGAAACAAACCATGAACAACTTGAAGGGAGGCGAGCCTCCGACCAAACGACAAAAGGTATTTTCATATTAAATTCTTGTATCCTTTACAAGGCTGTAACATCTGATACTACTCTGTAAACCTTGTGGAATTTTACAAACAATTAATGCATTGATCCACCACATCTTTCTAACCCAAAAATAAGGGTGTTTTAAGTTTTAAACCTCAGTGTGTCTGTCTGTTGTCTTGTAGATTCAAAATAATTTAGTTCCTTATACAGGCTGAGTTGTAATCATGTTTTGGCAGTAAAAATACATAATGTATTAAACTCTGACACGACATGGATAAGCTAAATATTATCATCTATTATATTATAGGTGGGAGAAGACCATGAACAATCAACTCGAATACAAGCACAATCAACAGCTACTACCGAGTCTCCGGTAGCATCAACAGATCCACCTGTACAGTAGTCGAGGGTCTTTGTGGCTCTGATGTTGCCTGTTGCATCGCCCTTCACTACGGTACATAAGCGACCGGCTGAGCGAAACTTTAGAGCCACAAGGATCCTAATGACTGTTGTAGATACTTTTCCAGTGCTTGCACAGGCTTTGTATTCTGCTTCAGGGGGAGAATGCAAATGAAGCTTGTTCTGGTGACGTGGCGGCGGCTGCGCAGGGAGCCATTGAACGGGCACCTCTACCGCTGCCTACGCCGCCTTACCCCGCCTTCTCCTACCGCATCCAAGCCGCTCAGCAGCATCTATACCCGCCTCGTGCTGTTGTTCGCACTATACACACATACGACTACACCGACGAAGAGGTATATGTTACTCTCATTCACATGTTGCTGTTTATGTTACAATTTTTAAGTTATTTTTAGTTTTGTATTTTGTTTGTTTTTTTATTTTGGTTTTTATATTCATAAGTGTTCTTTTACAGCCCAGAACTGAGGAGACCTTCCGTAGAAGCTGATGCTGGGTATCAATTTTTTTATTTCATTTATAAACTAGAATATTTTTGATAAGATCTGCTAGGTATTTAAAGTAGTGTTTATATACCTGTAAGATTAATTATCATTGTGATTTTACCTAAATAAAATACAGCTTTTTATAACACCACGTCTTAGCCACTGTTCATTGGATTGTATACATAGAGAAAAGCTTACAAGCTCATTTACTAACAAAAACTATAGATACCTAATATAAAAAAGTAAAAATACCCCTGCTGTTATTAATGTGAGGGGGATCATTGCACTGTCTCGGCACTCCATCACATGATATCCGCATGCCGTGGGCGTTCGCTCGCTTCCAGCTATTTACGCCTGCTTCGAGCTCAGACTAATTCTAGGTCTCATTAGAGTCAACCTGCTAAGCCGTAGCCTACCTTTGGAATGTTCCCAAAACTAAGTATATATGCAGTGGTCTTACGGGAGATCTGGTTTTGAAGAAAGATGAGAAACTTTAAAATGTATACTTAGATTTATACATAGTTTTGGGTACGGTGAATTTGTCAAAGTAAATGTTTATGAGTGCGTGTTCCTCAGGCGGACTTGACACCGCAGCGAGCGGTAGAGCCGGTCCAACCGGCGGCAGCTGTGACGGAGGCGGCGGCGGCAGTGCCTGAGGACGCGCCTGTCCTAGACGCCGTGGCCATGTACCGCGAGCTGGAGCTCGGCTTCAACCTACATGATGATCAAGGTTCATAATTATCTTCTTTATTCAAAAAGTGGTATGTGAGGCAAGCCTTAAAAAACATGATTTAACTATTTATTGCAATTCTTTGAAATACCTACTAGGTGTAGTTTTAAAATGACAAAGTAGTTACATCTGTGATGGATTTTTCTCATAATACTTTGGTATTTTTCAGATGTTATCGATCAACTTCAGATCAGTGGAAACCCTAGATCAGTGGAATATGCCGGAAATGGTGCAGCATTTCAGGTGATTATTCCATCCTTCTAGTAAACTTATGTAGTATGGCACATCCAAATAATACAGTTTACCTATAGTACATTTTTTGAACTATTTCAGTCGGAGCTTTTTGAGCTGGGGCAAGGGGGATTGCCTATGGAAGATTTGCAGCATGAAGCGTTTGCCCCGTTCATGGAGGAGGCTGCCCCTCGGCCGGTGGCTGGCTTTGCCCCTGCCTACGCCCCTGGCTCGGAGGCTGACGATGATGAGCAGCCTGGGCCTTCGCGCCCGCGAGCTCACGCTGTTCAACTCTACCCTGGAGGTACATTTACCATCAAATCTTATATCATTTACCTTATACATTGGCGTCTTGTGTCACAACTTGAAGTAGGGAGCCGTGGGCAATTGTAAGGGTTCATCCACATAGGCCGGCGGCATTGCTAGCGGCTTGTGGATGCAAAAGCTTGCGGCAAGGCCGACGTGGCTGTTGTCGATAAACCGTAATATAACTAACAAGTGGTACATATTGAATACGAGGAGGAACTTCTGTCTTGTATAAATTTTAGTGGCGTTCGCGCGTTCTGGAGAGTTGTTACCAACACACTGTTGCAAAAAGTTTTTCTATATTTCTGCTGCTATGTATTGCTGCATTAACAGATCTGTTGTATACCCAGTATTTTATTGCAGGCGGAGAAGGGCAACCTCGCACGTGCTATATAAATATACCAACATTAATGATTGAGGTGAGTCCCATTAGCAAGAAAGCAAGCTCATATGAGTTATGTTGAGACGATAAATATGAACAGCTAGATAGGAACAATTCTAAGAATTTCTAATTTTTAGTGTACTGGTCCAGTTTTGGAAAAACTAAATACATACTTATCTTACGGTGTCACTCCGGAGTCTGTCCGTCTGTCTGTCAACTCCACCACAGCTGAACCAGTGGCAAACAACATACATAATTGGCACCATTGTCTTCAATTTCCAGATAGGGTCAGTGCAATATTTGTTCGACTCTCCTTTATCAGATGTCATTTCGATACATATTGACTTCTTTATTTAATCAATATCAATATTATGAACGGATGTTTCGGGTAAACAGGTTCGGTTGGAAAGCTCAACAATTGGAACATTTAATTTATTGCTTGATGTTTGACAGCCAAGTACCGAGGAGGCTGGCGTGTCGGGTGTCAGCCAAAGCGGACCGATGCCGCTGCAGGCGAAGCCGGTGCCGTCGCCCAACCACTCCCAGGACATGCTGGTACAACTGCTCGGACCCCCAGGTAACATGCTTCACTATATATTTTAATCGAATTCATTATATTCTGAAAAAATCGGTAAACGCGTACGCAGTCGCAGGTAACAGCTAGTCACTAACAAAACACTCAACCCTCTTCATCTACAAGTAAAGTCAATTAAATAGCTTTTATTCAATAAAATCGCAGTTGGTAGTGCCGATTCACCGCGACTACAATATCATGGGATGTTAGATCAGTGTTCAAAATTCTTCCTTGCCTTAAAGAGTTGGCTGGCTGGTGTGAAATTAACAGGTCCAAGTGAGACGTCAGTGTAGATTTTGCTACCATTGTCGTTGGTATGAAAAAGTCTTAGTTATCATCTCGACGGGGTTGCGTCTTTTTATAACAGAGTGGTAAATATGTCCTGGAAAGACGGGACTTCAGCGGGAGTTTAGCAAGACATGAAGCCGAACGAGCCGGCGCGGGTGGAGCAAGCCTTTCTCGAAGTCGGTCGGAAGCGCGACGAGTCAACACCATTGATGGAGCACAAAACTGAACAATACAAGAAACACTTGAACAATCTGGACAAGAAGCGCTCTATAAAAGGAATATCTGGCAGAAAAAGAAATAAACCTGTACTCAGTAGTGGCTAAATACCTACTGAGAATGATGATGAAAAGCAAAGAAAACTCCTCCAACATTCGCCAGTTTACTAAGGTAGTTAGTTTTACAGTTATCTAGAATAGTCGAATATAAATATAAATGTATATATCTGTAAGAATATTAAACAGTCATGTCTACAAGTAATGGCTTAATTATAACTTTTTCCATTAGGTAATAAAAGAAGACAAAAGATGGATTACAATTGACAAGTTGTAAGTGTTATTTTAATACCAAATCAAAGAGGAGGAGGATTCTTGCATGATTTGCGGTTTGAGTACCAAGTACCAATAATTTATTAATCAGTTTTAGGTGGAACATCGTTAGTTTTACCGATATGGCTGAGAAAGTTTATTTTTTTTTGTGTATGTTTGATCAGACAACACTAGGTATAGGTATCCTAGTTTACCGGCTTGGTAGATACAAAACGACAGTGACAGTTTCATACAAACAAATACTTTGCAGAAAAGCCGATCCTTCCCGCACGATTTGAATACAGCAACACAGTTTTGCTAAATACATATAATACCTACCCCCTAGTACATAGCATTTTTTTTGTATAGTGTTCCAAATATAAGATCTGCGGAGCAAACTGACAATTTTGAACGCTAGAGTAGTTAAACACTAACCTTATATTCGGGTACTGCGAACAAAGCTGTGGGCTGATGATAGTCGGAGACAAATACCTAAATAAAATAAGAAATTATGTTACTAAGAAATCGAAATCGTTCGTCTATTCGCACTAGTTATATTGGTTTATTGTTTCTGACATTCTGTCCACAATTTTCGTTTGTTCAGCCAGAAGTAATCCCTAGTCACTATAATAGACATAAGTAGTATATTATTTGGCTAACTAATTCATTTGAAAATATAAAATTGTATTTGTGTTCAAAGATTATGTGTTTGTTTTCAAGACGATGAAGACAACTCTGAGAGCAATAAAGAAAATAAGCCGGACACAGTCTCCGAAGCGCTGCGCAGCGCGTACGCCGCCTTCGTAGACTTAGATGCTCAGGTACCTTATATACCTACTATTAACTCAATTTATTGTTGATATTCCTATTATATAAACAATAAGAAAGATCGTATAGAGGTTAAAGTGGCTTATTTTGCAAACTACGCCTAACATCGGAACGCAAAACAAGCTCGCATAGATGCAATTAAAAAAACCCAGATGGTACCATTTCGATTAACGTCTTTGATATTAGCAGGCCACCGAAAGCGACCAGATGGAGGCTGACACCGCTTCGTCCCCCACTTCGTCGAGCGCTTTACTGGAGAGCAACGACTCGGCCGCAGTCTCTGGCACATCAGCTCCGGCAGAGGTCGAGCCAGCCGCTGAGGTCGCCACTCTTGCGGCTCGTTCATCCCCGACTGAGATGAACGAGCCGCCCTCTCCGACCGACTCCGTAACTGAGGACATCGAGCCTTACACTATGTACAACGCGATGTTCGAAGATCCCAGAACAATGTCCGATGACAGTCAGTGGGACGCATACGAGGATAGCGAGAGAGCCGCCGATGAGACGCCCGCCGGCTCTCAGGAGCCGACCGAGTGCACGCCGGTGGCTGGTCCCTCTAACCGCTCTACCGAACCGCTAACAGATAATGGGCCAACTTCTCCGAAACCCCCGTCCAAGCCCGGCAACACCATGCTACTCCGCAGTCACAAACGCTGAGTGTCCGACAAGTCTTCAGCCTCCATGAAGACTTATCTCCATTTCGACGTTTCATGTTTAAGCTTTTGGTGGACATTCGTCCAGGTTATAGTGTTTGACACAGAAATGACCAAATGCAACGAACGAGCTGTAACAGGTCTTAGAGATCTTGATAATTATTATTGTACAGGTAGTTTAGGAATCGTACAGGTCGTTTTGAGATCCCGCTCGGTTCTTAAGCATTACGATCAGAAAGTCTTATTTCCAAACCGCCCAAAACCTAAATAGGAAAATGTATATTTTATTAAATCTAAAATATAAATCGCGCGTTGCATTGTACGTATTATATTTTAGAATTTGCTTGTTAGGAAGATTCAAATCTTTAACAATTCGCGTTTTATGCATCACCATGTTAGGTGTTGCGAGTTGCGAATCTTAGGCATTTTATTTTCAAACCAGTTTGGAAATAAGACTTTCTGATTATGACCTGCTTTTAACACTAAAGTGCACGCGCGGTCTAGTATATTTAGATCGTGTTCATATTTCATTGCTTGTAGGTGTTTTTGGCTGCTACATGTAAGCTTGATGTTTTAAATAGATAGGAATTCTACATTTGTGCCAAACAAGTGTATAGCCCTGCACTGGTGGAAGGGACCATTAGTGCGGACAGAGAAAGTGCGCGTGCGCTTTACTGTTAGTAAGCACATCTATATTTGACATTTTATTTAAATGGCTAGTTTTCTAGGGTTTAGTCTCAAAATCTCCTTGATTTCTAAATTTCAGAATCAAGGAGATTTTAATACACTTCAGTCTCAAAATCCCCTTTGGGCAAAATTTCACCATGATAGCTGTAGGTGTTTCAATTTTACTTTACCTACCTACTATTTAAATTTAATACAGAGTTCAATGCTGCTGAACTGTCCTTTGAGATATTTGAGGACTATTCCTTAGATTTTGGGTCACAAAATCCCCTTCAAATTAAAAAGGGATTTTGAGACTAACTCTTTTCTAGGGGCGATGTGAATTTGTTCTTGATTTGAGGACAAATGTAGTAGCACTTACTGAAAATACTATTCAGTTATTTACTGAATGATACATTTCCTTCACATGAATTATTGATATTGGTCGTGATTAATGATTAAGTCAGCCTGATCGATTTCGGCTGCGGTGATACTGTTATTACGTCTTGATGTATTACTTGTACTCGTATATACTTACATTACATAAAAATACAGACATAACATACATAATATACGTACATAACATACTTACCTAGGTAATGAATGTGAAATTAGTATGTTTATGGAATATGTAGAATAATAATGAATGTCAATGTTAACTGGATCTTAGTACCTACTTTTACCTAAATAGACGAAAAAATATTGATGTTAACATAAACAATTATTTAAAATAAGTAAATCTTGATGTTAAAATAAACAATGATTTAAAATAACTGAATCTTGATGTTAAAATAAACAACTATTTAAAATAACCGAATCTTAATGTTAACATAAACAATTATTTGAAATAACTCAATCGCGATGTTAAAATAAACAACTATTTAAAATAACTGAATCTTGATGTTAAAATAAACAACTATTTAAAATAACCGAATCTTAATGTTAAACAATTATTTAAAATAACTCAATCTTGGTGTTAACATAAAGAATTTCTAAAATTTATTTTTTATCTCTCGATATTAGTTTTAATTATAATAAATGTTATCCGTACATCATACATGATGTTTATTATAGAAATAATTATTACAAGCGTATACCAAATTACCAATGTACTCAAAATAATACGAATTAATCAATTATCAATAAAGTTTAAAACAGAACTAAGATTGTTTTGCTTTTAAACTGGGCAATCCCTCTAAGCGTGGCTCGTTTAGACCAATTTGTTAGTAGCTATCGTTCACCAAGCAATTGAGTCTGGCAAGGTTCCTCCTAGTAACTTCATTCTAGTAAATCCCTGTCTATTGTCGTATTATTCTTTCGGAAGTCTGAGGTATATAACGCGTGGTAAGATTTATAAGAAAACAAAATAATAATTTTGAAGTCTACAATCATTTAGGTGATTCTTGTAGTTGATCGTGCAGTGCGTATAGCGCATCCATTGCTGCTTCTGCACTGTATTACCAACGGCATTGCTCGAGCAGCGATGCACGCGCATTCTCTGCATACCAGTTCGTAGCGGTGATGGTGAGCCGAAGCGACACGCGACGACGGGGACAGTGTTGAGGTGAGGCGAGTCGCGCTAGTTGAAACCCGAAGCCAGCCGCGGACACTCGTGCCGTTAACTAACCAAACGTAAGTAGAAGCCATACTTTACCAATTGACCGGCAGGAAACACTAATAAAACCAAATATCGATTCGGCTCGGACGCATAATTTTAAGGAGACGGCCTAGTTGAATGACTCAAGTCTCATATTACTCGCCGTGTTGTAATAGTTAATCTACTTATCCCCCAAAATGAAACCGGTTCCAGCACGCGTATTTAAAGTGATTTATGTGTGGGAGTAGGTAGAATGATACAGCCTTAAAATATAACCTATAATGGAGTAACTATCACTCGTTGTTGCAGAAGCAGAGCAGCATGTCGAAGAAAGGTCTGGACGCCAAACCGGTGACTGAAAAAACCCCTCTCATCACTGATAAAAATGTAAGTCGTTTTGGCGCCGGGAGCCTCTCAAATCGTTGCCTCTATTAGGTAGCTACCTACCAGAAAGTGTAACATAGAAAATGATCAATTAATTTTATAGCAAATATATTGTAGGTAACTTACCTATTGAACTTTAGAATGAAAATCAAAAACATAAAAAGTTAAAAGAATAATTTAACAATTTTATGCCATATGTTTCACCATGCATGCATGTCTAAAATCTAATACAACATATTCATGAGTTATATATAGCACAAACTTCAAAGTAGCTAACAAAGAGATCTCCACTCAGAATACTAAATCGCAGGTCAGTCGGTATAGTGCTGTGGGTCGTGGGCACAAAATACATGAAAAAAATATAATTAAGTATATACAGTTTTGCCTCGATGTGCGAGTCCATTCGCATTTGAACGGTATTGCTTCAATAGTAATAAGTATGGCCACTAAGTTTAGGCAAGCGTTAGTGTAGGACGCTCCCCGGCTAGGTGGGGTGACGATCTGAGACATGTAGCTGGCAAACACTGGATGAGAAGAGCCGAAGACCGGGCTCAGTGGCGCGTCTTGGGAGAGACCTACGTCCAGCAGTGGATTGATATAAGTTGATGATGATGATGATGGCCACTGCACTGTTATTTATATCTCTATAGGCCTATGATATAACTTATAACAATAGGTTTAAATAGTACATTACACTTATATACACTACAGCCTAAAATTATGGAAAATATGCAGACGGTTATTTCAATGACATCAAAAAAATATTTCAATTGTTAATTTTGGACTAGCAATAACATTAATTTGAATACCTACTAATGTTGCTAATGTCAAAACCTGTCTTACATAATTAATAGAAACAAAAAATCTAGATAGAGCCTCGTCATTAATACTTCCTCAACTACCTCATAGTAATTATTTGAAGTCAAGGCAACTTCAAGTAAACTCTTCTTTAACTCTACGATGCAGTGGCCACTATACAGTATACAGGTGTCCCGGAAATGGTTTGAATAGTATGGTTTTTTTTTTATAAAATTATCAACCGTCCATTTTCGTGAGTCAAAATCTTCTAGGTAGTACAAAATACCCATGCATTAGTTGGTCCATTGTCGTTCTCCGATTTCAATATGTTTTTTTGTAAGAAAGATTATTTTGGGATAGTTTATATCTTAGCTGTGTTTGGTGAAAATCGGTGCAGCCGTTTTAATGATAAAATTAAAACGGCTGACCACATATAAATCTCAGCCGTAATAGCAGCTTTCGGATTTGACAAAAAGGAGTCCTTCCATATTCCAAGTTCTGATTATGAGCTATAACGAAGACGATTTGTGAAACATTTGAAAGGTTTCTTGATTTTTTTTATCAATTTAAATATTGAATTGTTTCACAAATAAATTGGGCAAGGCGCATGTAGTATTCCGATTCAAAGAACCTCATAGGCGAAGAACCACCTATGATGTTTGTATAAGTTGATAACTACACACAAAAATGATATTATGCGTCTTACTCTGTGCGACAAGTGAACTGACATTTAAATTTGTAATACATAATATGTCAAATTCTCGTGTTTTATCAAAATATAGACAATCGGGGTATAAGTGTTCCGTTTTTCTAAAACTCAGTTGGAACACTAAAAATCAGGTTAAATCGGTCAGTTGATCAAATTCAATGATCTTGTTGTGATGTTATTACCTACTCAAAAGCTGGTCAATTCCAGCCATTGCAAACTCTATCTTAGCAAACTCTAGCGTTCGATCGGTTTTCAAACTTGTCAACAGTCCGAACTGGCCAGGCGGAGCGGCAATTGCCGTAAACCTTCAACTTAATGTTCCCATTCTATGAATTATGTATTCAAATTGATATAAGTATTTAAATTGTAAAACATTCTTCACGTTATGATTTTTGGAACTTTTATAAATAAACTAGGTATTGGTATTTGTGTTGGTATGCAGTTCTAAGCTTTTAGTCAGCTTTTTTCTTCCGGCTGGCATATATATATCTCTTACAAAGGGAGACTACCTGATGTATTGCTCATAGGCTGGAGGTGAGAGCGGAGGCGGAGGCGGAGGTGGAGGCGGAAGCGGAAGCGAGAGTATCGACAAGAATGGCAGCTCGGGAGGCCTGTCCATGAAGCAGGCTGCTCTGCTGGTAGCCGGAGAGATGGCCGGCAGCGGCGTGCTGGCTCTACCCAGAGCTCTCGTCAAGACAGGTGAGCTTATATGACCTGTGGTATCAGCTGATAGTTGTAGGCTGCCCAGAATCCTCATAGTTTCATTACCGCTGTAGTGCCGATTGAGCAAGTACATCAGGACTTATTTGTCAAGGTTGTTAGCTTCCTAATTACCACCTAACTAGTGTTCATTATTAGACAGTGATGACTGTTGGAGTTATCTATAAAGTGACCGAGCGAATTTTGCGAATGTTTATGTATCTTCCACTTGTTCTTCTGTCTCTACTATTTATATGCGATTTTGGAAAAAAACATCAGATATAATACGTACAGATCATTTTGCTCGTGTGATGTGCTGATGGCCTGGTGAACTTCCAATTTTTAACTACTGTTCATTAAAAAACTTACTTTTTTTATTATGGGGTACAATAAATGTAAAACTATTTGTTCTTCTTGTTTTTTATCAACTGGGTTAGGTAGGTACCTACCCAGGCTGAAACTTATAGCAAGGAATAGTAATATTGTATGGTTTCGTATGCTATTTTCTTACAAGCAGCAGCGCTCTATATTTTATACATTCTTTACCTATTTGACTAAGCAATGTACATATTGCATTTGTTTACTAAACGTTGGTTTACAGTCGCGTAACAAAATACTGTTTCACAATAGCATTATAACACTACTGCTAACTATAAAAGTTTACTTGCGGACGAGTTTTATTCACATCCTTAGGTATCAATCGACATGAGAAAATGATGATGGAAATAAAAAATGGTAATTTGGGTTATCCATCTTTACAATGTTGGTGGCATCTTCCATGTAATAAGTTGGTAACTTAAAAAGTTAAAAACTAGACTAGTCAGTAACTATTCCTTAGGGCCGTTTTGGTCTACCAACGTCGGTTCCGGCACGGCACCGGGCATCCCGGTACAAACGGCATTAGTCAGTTTGATACGACTTAGGTAAGTAGTGCTGAAGTTGTAAAAACGATGTCCAAAGGATTTGAACTCCATTGCCATTTCACTTGGCGATAAAGCTAATGTTTTCCTATAGAAACTTGTCTGAAAATAAATACACACAGGTACCTTGTAACCACAAAATCATCAAGGTACGACAGCGTGAGTAGGTAACTTACAAAAATAACAAAACAAAGTTGTAATACAATATCAACTCAAGGCAAATACAATTTATATAAGAGAAAAAATATAGTGTCGTGCATGTAAGCAGGTAAGCTACTGAGGAACCTACTTATATACCCACGTCTATTTTTGTGCTCTACCGTATATTTTTAAACGACTTATAACTAGAAGGATTTTAATCCGCGTGTAGTTTTTTTACATTGATTGTTACCAAGGACATTTTATAGACTGGACTTCCAATTGGCGTTCTGTTGGGGGAGGGCTTAATTGTGCTCAGACGAAGATGTGAGCATAATTATATTTTTTGATCATTTTGAAGGGCTACAGTAGGTATAAAACTTCACTAAATAACCTACCTACTGTACTGACAGACGTAAGTAAGAACATGACATGTCACATGTGCTAATTGTTTAGAATGGAATGATATGTCCAATGCTTGTTACTCCGTTATTTATAAAACTATTTTAATTTTTTATTTCAAAGTATACACCTGTTTGGCTTTTAATTTCAAAAACTGTAAAAAACATGCCATCCACGAAACACCGCATTGCGTGTTTTTATTTCCTCTTTCATGTAGTATTTACAATCAATACGATAGTCCCATCAACATCATCATCCGATGATGAAGCCTAGTCGAATTGAAATCAGTTTTTCTAGTTTTTAAAACTTAAAAACTATAAAGATTGAAGCCAGTTTAACAGATAATAATCGATGATTTAGAATAAATTTACTACCTGATCACAATCTTATATCTCTATGACCTTTACGTAATACCTTCGTGATAACTTTTATACCTAAAAGTTATGTAAAAATGAACGCGCCTCTGCCGCGTTTTCGTTACGTACATGCAGTCGAATGGCTCTTTAGGTACGTTGTTTATAGTAGGAGTATTCACTCTACTCTTTTTTATAGCTAACTAATAAGGCATCATCGAAAAACAACAGTAATTCGAGCACGAGGCGGTTGTAAGCGCCAATGCGAAGTGCGTGCTGTTTTAAACTTTAACTCTACGAAGTTTCGAGCCTGTTTTGAGATTACACGAACATAAAGATACAAACATAGGAGGAGCCAGCATTAAGAAAAACGTCATTTAGGTACCTTTGAAATGTCACGTTTCTACGCTAGCTCGCTCGCTTGTACCTACGCTACGTTACCGACACGACACAATATGACAGATATTGTACAGAAGTGTCTCCAGCTTCCGGGCTACTCTACACCGCTCGAATTGTATGTACCTACACACAGTAGAAAAAAATAGAGCGCCCAAATAAAAATGCTATGGAAAAATATTCTAACCGATTCATACGTAAACAGGTTTTTGCGTACCTACCTCAAAATGACCCTGAGGCTGAGTGGTAGGCTGACGGACAGACAGAAGAGTAAATGTTTCAGGTTTTCCAAACTCGGGATTTACTTATTGCATAACAATAAATAACTAAATATTTATGGACATTTCACGGAACCCGTTGTTTTAGTTAGATCTTAACGATTTTTTTAATCATTCCAATGCTGGGCGATGAGTTTTACCTAATATATTTACAAAATAAGGTAGGTAGGTACTCTTATTGTATAGTCCTCTATCATCATCTAACAGTTCTACAGAGTATGACTGGTAGTGACCAGACATAGTAAAAAATAAAGCACGGGTACGAACAAAGAAGCTGTTACAAAAAAATAGTTCATTTTAATAACTTTATCATTGTGCAATACATAAACAGTGTAATATTGTTCTACCAGTTTCGATAAAAATATGCTTCGATGTTCATCCTTGGCCACCGACATTAGGGCAGGTATGTAGGTACCCACAAGAACTATAGCCGATTATCACCAAGAGGCCTACCAGCGTAACCGGTATAGTTAATATCTGTCATTTAAAGGTTAGACCGCACTAGGGCGGAACTGCACTACAGCGGAGCGTCGCGTCAATTAGCTTCTATATTCTTTCCAAGTAAATGTACTAGCCATACCGCACTAAGCGGCAACGGAACTGCACTGCAGCGGAGCGTCGCGACAGAGTTGGGCAACTAGGCAAAGTTGACGCGCTCGCGACGCGCAGTTCCGCTGCCGCTAAGTGCGTTATAGTAAGCGGCGCGTCCGCGACAGTTGCGAGGCATCCATCTATATTATACTAGCTGTAGCGCCCGCGGCTTTGCCCGCGTGGTAGGTACTCAGTAATAAAGCAACACATAAACTATGCTTCCTGTTAACTTTATAGCGAGATCT
Source organism: Eulithis testata (assembly GCA_947507515.1). NCBI lineage: Eukaryota > Metazoa > Arthropoda > Insecta > Lepidoptera > Geometridae > Eulithis > Eulithis testata. The sequence goes on along the minus strand of OX382193.1, from coordinate 13,225,946 downwards.
TAAGTAGGTACCTACTACCTACTTACCTACCTACCCACTTACCTACCTACCCACTTAGCTACTTCTTTAAATGTGGCTTCAGAGGCTGGTATTTTTTACCTAGGTACGCTATCTCCCTTCCTACTTACACCTTTCGTAGGTATTTTATTTTTTTGTAAGGACATGCTAGGTACCTACCTAAGCTTGAAACAAACCAATTTTTCCATACAAACTTTAACAACTAATAGCACAGCGAATTAGTGTTGAGCTAGCTTTTTTAAATACAGATCTTATTTATTTAGTTTGATGAATATAGGTACATGCCAATTTTGGTATTTATAACTTCAAGGAATACGATTTTGCATACTAACGTTGAGGCCCAGTTTGACCCAGTCAGGAGTTAAAATTCCCGTCTTAGCGGGTGCCTATGCCATGTAAAGAAAGTACATTCCAAATTTTAGCCCTAGCTTTAGCGGTCTGGCCTGGAATGTGATAGGTAAGTCAGGTCCCTCTTCTTTTATATATATATACCGTTCACACCAATTTCATCCATCGCGTTCAGTGGTTGCCAACCGACTGAGAGATAAAATGCCGCGCTGCTGCAGTTCTAGTGCGTTATACCGAGCTACATTGAAAATGACGCGACGCTCCGCTGCAGTGCAGTTCCGCCCTAGTGCGGTCTAACCTTTAATCAGACGTTGATCGACCGGTTAGGTAAAAATGTGATGGTTTTTTGCGATGAACTGTACCAATTTCCGGTTACATCTAATTTAGTTGTCATAAACATACAGCATTACCCCTATTCATATTTAACTGGTATTTTAGCACTGCTTTAGAAAATGCTCTATGATTGTCACTTACATGAAAACGAAAAGAGATGACAACAGATTTAGCAATCATTATAGTAAGCTCAGCTTTAGAAGACGAATATGAATATATGCCGTGTCTGACCAGAGTTATCAAAACCGATGGATCGGTCAGTAAATATGTTGGTGAACTTTTGTGTAATATTGTAATAATTGGGAGGTACCGACGTTCTTAAAAACTAGTTTTAAAACTTGTTTTCTGTTTCGGTTTCGAAACAAATACTTACGAATGTTAGGGCAGACGTGATTAGGTAGTACTGATTAGTTTTTGCCCTCCATTCAACAGACCACTGAACGATGCGGTTGCGGATATGTTTGCTCTCTAGTGCTTAGTGACTGAGTCAGTATGTGATAAATAAATCCTTTAGAATTAGACCTAACATAAATCTGGGAATGGAATAGGTATTGTGTTAGTAACAATATTATCTCTGCGGTATTTTAATAAGTTTACATACATTATTTTATTATAATATAGGTACTTATTGAAAAATCATGTCAAGGGCAGAAATGAGAACAGACGCCTCGCTTCATAAGAAACAGGTAGGAGCTATGAAGTTGCCTTTATTTATTTGCATAATGATTAACGTACGTAGAACACACTTTGAATTTCATATTTAAAGTTCTTACATTGTCTAGACAGAGCAAATACAAATTCAAATTATTTATTCATGTCAAAAGATCTCCAGTAGGGTCTTGTCTCTAGTTACTATTCTAATGATTATACCACAGATCATAATAATACTATGCTAGATTAAGTACGAGTTTAATGGAGTTTATAAATAACTAGGCGTGTTCGCGACTTCGTCCGCGTGGAATAGTGTCTTTGAGTAGCATAGCTTTTTCAAACCTTGATTTTATATCGAATCAACAGCTTAAAAATAAGTTTCAAGCTTCTAGTTCTAAAAATGACGATACTTACATACAACATCCATGCCGCCCCCCTTTAAACCCCTTAAAACCCTTTTTTCGCATTAAAAAGTAGCCTATGTCCTTTCTCAGGCTCTCTCTCGCTTTCTCAGACTACTGTATACCAAATTTCATAATCATAATCATAATATTTCATTCAAATAGGTTCAGTAGTTTTGGCGTAAAAGCGAGACAGACCGACGGACAGAGTTACTTTCGCATTTATAATATTAGTAAGGATTATATGTACCTACATACGTATGTATTAATAGGTTGGATCGGAGTACCTCTGATAGTGTTGATGTGCGCGGTGGCAGCGTTCAGCGGCAAACGGCTAGGCGACTGCTGGTCCATCATCGAGGACCGGGATCCCGCCATGAGGACCAAGAAACGGAACCCGTACGCAATCATCGCGGACCAGACCCTCGGACGCACTTGGAGGTAACCACCTTTTTATAGGCAACGTGACGGAAGAACAAATGATCCAACTGATGTTCAAGTCAAATCAAAATCCGTTAAAATCTCACTGATCGCGATCTCTTTGAATCTTCGTAAAGTTTGTATGTTTACCTCTAACATGCATATATGTATGTACCTACGTATACTCCACAGGTAGGGTAAACTACCCTAATCGTGGCACCCCCACCAATTGTTGGCACTTCTCTGATTTATTCTATTTACTAAGAAAAAGCCAGACCTCACGATGTTGTTATATAAACAACAACTTAACATAATAATAAACATCGTGAGGTCTGGCTTTTTCTTAGGATAAATCAGAGAAGTGCCAACAATGTGTGGGAGTGCCAAAATTAGGGTGATTATTGCAACTAGTTACTGTTTATTTCCAGTGTGGTGGTATCCATGGCTATAATAGTGACTCTGTTCGGCGCGTCAGTGGTTTATCTCCTTCTCGCGGCGCAGATCATCGGCCAGCTGTTGCTGACGCTGCTGCCGACTGTCACCATCTGCAGCTGGTACCTCGTGGTGGTCGGAGGCATGACGCCGCTAATGTTCTTCACCACTCCTAAGGACTTCAAGTCAGTGTTAAGACTTTCCTATTGGTGCTTGCCGATCTAACATTGACAGGTGGTTTAGAACAGCTGTTATGTGCTAAATTTTTTTTAATTATTAAAAGCATGGAGCGTCTGCTCCCATAATAAGTCCAACATAAGCTCTAAAAAACCCGTGCTTATGCAAGTTTGTATCGTCAGATGGACCGGTGTGATCGCGTTCGGTTCATCAGTGCTGGCGTGCCTTTTCTACTTCATCGAGATGATGAATGATATCCGCCCATTCGTCTTCCGCTGGGGCATCCATGGCTTCCAGGTATGCTAGAAATAAGATAAACTTTTACAGATATCGACTTGAAATTAGTTTACAAACACTCTTGGAAGAAAAGTATTGCACAGTGCCGTGGATTTCGGCGAACCTCGCTACATATCTGCACGTTTCTTTACCATCTGTGACTTTATTTACAGGACTTTTTCCTTGCTTTCGGCACCATCTTGTTTGCGTTCGGAGGGGCCTCTACGTTTCCCACCATCCAGAATGATATGTCGGACAAGAGTCAGTTCACCAAGAGCATCAACTACAGCTTTATTGGTGAGGTACTTTTTGTTTTACCTAAACTCAGAGGGATCTTTCATATTGATTACAACAAAATGTTTGATCTCGATGAACTACCCACAAAATACACAGCGACAGATCGACCTAGACTGGTTAGACTTAGAAGTTGAACGTTGGGAATCGTACGAGAGGGACGATATGTTTTCCCGTTCCCTTTTCAACGATTGTTTGCATTGTATTGTATACTAGGTGCCGCCCGCAACTTCGTTCGCGTCCCGTTGGATCCCGTTTTGTTTTTCGGGATAAAAAGTAGCCTATGTGTTAATCCAGGTCACGGACAATATATATTCCAAGTTTCATCCAAATCGGATCAGTAGTTTTTACGTGAAAGAGTAACAAACATCCATCCATCCATCCATCTATACTTACAAACTTTCGCGTTTATAATATTAGTAGGATACCTAGCGTTCTTATGGTCTAAGCTGACGTGTGGCCGTGTGTACCTAATATAAAATACATTGGGGGAAGTAGTATATATATTCTGTGCTCGTGTTTATTTCAAGTACATATTTATTTAAACTGAAGTTTTCGGGTTACTCTAATTCAATCGACAAGCCTTTTCGAATCGATATATCTCATTCAAAAATTTCCGATATCTGGAATAATCTAAAGAGCCCTGCAAATTGATTTTTTTTTATTGTTATTAGCCTCCTATAACTGTGACTAATCTAATAATAATCGAATTAGTTATTATAGTCAGGTAATTTTAGTTTACTTATTATTATTATTATATTTTTTTTTTATTGTAATTACTAAAGTTTATTATTTGTTGTAGCGATCCTGATGCTGTACTTGCCGATCGCAATAGGTGGTTACGCTGTGTACGGCGACGCTGTAGCGCCTAACGTTTCCGCGTCGCTGGCCGCCACGCCGCTCACGCTGGTCGGCAATGTACTGATGGCGGTGCATCTCGTCTTCGCATTTATAATACTCATCAATCCCGTCTGCCAGGAGATGGAGGAGCTCTACAATGTTCCGCATGGTAACACTTATTATAACACTTTATGTATATAACGTTTGCTAGATTAGTATATATTAATCAACTAAATGTAAAAACGGCCTAGTACAGTCCACATTATTAGTAAATGATGAGACAAATAATAATAATTATTATTCCATGACTAAAAATTTGTACTTATTTTCATTGTTTTTTTTTTCTTAAAAAATATTTTAAATAAAAATATATTATGTAGAGTCAAAACTAAGCTATTTTGAAAAGTTACCTACTTGTAATTCTGAATGTACGTAATGAGGGCAGTCGTAGAATGTGCTCTGCTAATCTATCTATGGGCGAGACGTATGTTCTTCATGTCACTTTGACTTGCAGATTCAACCGGCTGGCGTATGTTGGTCCGACTCTCCATAATGGGTGGTATACTGTTCATCGGAGAGAGTATTCCACGGTTCTACACGATTCTGTCTCTGGTGGGTGCCACCAGCGTCGCACTGCTCACTTTCATCTTGCCTTCCTCCTGCTACCTGAGCCTCGTATCGCAGACCCCGCGCGAGGGACAAACGCCCATGTATGTATATCTACAAGGTGTAACATAATTACCCTATAAGCCCGAAGGGGCTGTAATCAGACCGACCATCGTGAGTGCTTGGACATAATTATGCAAAGGGTCAATAAATCGTAATTGAAATTTTCATACAAAAGTACAACTTTTATTATTTTAGAAATTTGCGACCACCCTAAGTGTTTGTTTATTATTTGCGTAAACCCGTACACAAACATGCACATGTAGGTACCCTCCTACCGCGTCGTACGCACACGCATGTTGTACGTACGTACATTTTAGGTAAAAGTTACGTGCTCATTTCATGAATGAAAAACTTCGTAATCATAAAAGTCGTAGAACAAACACTGTTCACCATGACCTGTAAAATACCCCCCTTTCGGACTTATAGGGTATTTATGTTACACCGTGTATAAACCCCGCTCTTTATGCTAAATACAAACCTTCAGGCTCTGTAAAGAGACGGAAGAATTACCTGCTAGGAGAATCAAATAATCATTTATTTATTCAGAAACTTAGATACATAATAATAAAAATTCAGTCTTGTCAAACATACCTACATAATGAAGGTATAGGTACTGAAGCTACCAATATGTATTGTATTTGTAAGTTTCGTCTTATAAGCAAATTCCAACTGCAATGTATCCTACGTAGACGTAAGTGCAAAGTATATCAGAGATTGCTATTCCAAATCTGCACTAATATAATACTCTAGTGATGCAAATATATTCAGGCTTTAAGGTTGAACAAGTCGCACACCTTTCCATACAAACGTGGAAGGGTAACTACTCCACTGTTTGACGTTGCGCCTAGACAGGTAGGTATATAATATATATACCTACCTATATTTGTTCTATTATATGTATTTCTTAAGTTTCTTCCTATGTTGTTTTCTTTTTGTTGTGCTGTCATGTATGTATAGTGTGTCCAAAATAAATGTATTTTCTTTCTTTCTTTCTTTCAACCAAAACTGAGGATTATACCAATTTATCTCGTCATAATCTGTCTGTATACACCCCAAACCGTAAAAAAAGTATTCATTAAAAAAATATAAGCCTTCTAAACTATCCCTTAGTTTTGGTTGGTCAACGTCAAACGGTGGAGTAGTTACCCTTCCACGTTTGTATGGAAAGGTGGGCGACTTGTTCACCCTTAAGGGTTCCTTGTTACTAAGTAGTTTTGCCTGATACATTGTGTTCGTTTGCAGTGAGACACCCGGCTGGATGAAGATGTTGTGTTACGAGGTGATATTGGTCGGTGTCATCGGCGGCATAGCGGCCACGTGGGCGGCACTCACCGCCGTGTTCAGCACCTCACAGGCCAAGCCATGCTACCTGTGAGAACTGACACTCTCGTTGTTACACTCCGATGTAATTCTACAAGCACTTGCAAGTTATACAACATTCTTTAGTGCACCACATGAGTGATATGTTCAGGTTTTACTCGATGCTAAATATATATGTACATCATTATGGACAGTTAATGTATGAAGAACTAAGTAGGTAAGTACACTGTCAAATAAATGGTACTAACATTTAATTTTAATAATAAAATGAATATCTTGCAAGCGTTATGTAGAAACCATTGGATGTGTACTAATTTAGATAGTTGACATATTTTAATGGTTAGTATTTCGACAGTTTTATCTTGCAAGTAATTATATCTGGACGTTCTCGCAATGCTGCCTGCCGAAATACTTGCATTAAATATGTTACTATATTTTTAACACTTGCCATTATTCCTAATATTACTTGTAGAAACTCTGCTCATTGAATGTTTTGGTTAAGTCAGTACCTACTCTGTTATTTTCGTATATTCGTTCTTGCTGGGTTTCGTTTAATAGCCGATAAAATTGTATAGATGTTGTTTGACGCGGCTATCGTCGCAATAATGCTAGACGTTCGTAATTCTTGCATCTATCTAAGCATACACTATGCAAGTTCTTGCCAAAATGCACATCATTGTAACTAATTACAATAGTTTTTGCATTTAGTACTTTGAATTAATGTTTTATGGTAAGATCATTGGTTCATCTCAAGATAGATTAGGTTAGGTTGACTTTCAATTAGTGCAGTGGACAGCAGTACAAGCAACTCAAGCTACCGCGTTGCCTAATTCGCTACTGTCCTTGTACTGTACTTAGTGAAGTGTAAACCGATCGAAACACATAGGTACTGCTTCGAGTGGGTGGTGTGTTGTGTTCTCACGAAATATGCAGGGTACATCGAGACACGATCTTAGGCCATTTTTTACTTTTTACATTCAGATGTAGGTAATATGAAATAGTTTGTAATGTTTCCATATTTGTTTTTGTCTATTAAATGGATTAGTTTTTATGAGTTGCATTGGTTTTTTATTCAAGTATATTTCCGCGCGTGGCGGACAAACAATACTTACCAACAAGGTGATGTTTTCGAGAGTAGGTACCTCAGGTGAACTTGCGTCTCATAGTATAAGCTTATTGCATGAATGATGACACTCTCTGTGCGATAATTCCAATAGATGACCAACAACAAAACCCGACCCCCAACGAACTATGGTCGGCGATAGCTTATCGGTTATTACCAATAATTATATATATTTACTTGCCCATTGATGTTATAATGTTCTTGACTTCATTACAGGGTGATGAATTTATATGCATTTAAGGACATTTTCAAATGAAATACGTTAATAATGTTAATTTCCTATAAGTGCGAAGCAGGATTGAACGCTAAGCGTGGGAGAAAAACAGGAAAGACCTTGCATGAAATCACAGTTAAGTGAAACATCAGCTGGTGGCCATAATAATAGAAAGAAGGCATCAAACATAGAGTTCATGAATCTGTTAACAAAGTTGTTGCGCTTTTCACAGTATACGCGGCTTAATTATGTATGTTATGTACTTATAACAAACAGAATCTTTTGTTACATACTAAATCCTAATAAGTGCAAGCCGGGCCGGCTAGAGATAACCCTCAGTAAAGTACGTACCTACTGAGACGAGTCCGTCTCACTAGGCAGTCGTGCGCGCCGGAGATCAAACGTCTTCCATTTGCAACTGTTAACCGTCCATTACTATTAGGTGAGTACTAATCTTTCACATAATTCTGTGCTTCAAGCATGTTTCTAAAACGTATATAGGTACCGACGTTAGTTATATAGCTATAAGGTTAGTATTTATGATTTCGAGATACGAAAGATCAAAACCAAATAATCTTCTTTCGGTAGATGTTTTTTTTTTAACTATATTTATTTTGTAAATAATCAAAGCATATCTTCGTATTCCAGGACAAACCACATAATGGTTCTAAGCTGTATATTAAGAAACGTGACTAGGTCCACGAGGAATGGCGTCACCACCCACTGCTGCAGGAGAGTTATGTACAGCACAGATCATAAAAGTAAGTTCAACAAACATAGAGTACGACAGGTATGCTACGCCGAATCAAATAAAACTTCTTGCTAAAAGAACTATCCTAAAGACGCTCTCCTATTTCGCATGTTCGCTCCCATTCCGCACAACTCAGAGCCTGTGTGCGATGCGAAATCAAATTAATGCGTAATCACACCAGATAAACACTAGGTAAGTGAAAATGCGTCGGTGAATCTATCAGAAACGGTGGGACCACCAAGGGCAGAGAAAAGTAAAACCAGACCTGGTGGGATACGTGGAAGGTTCATGCCCAACCACTTTGCTAGTGAGAAAAATGAAATAGGCATACCTAGGTGTTCTTATTCTCGTAGTATAGGTTGCCCACATTTTTTTCTGCGTGTTCCTTGTAGTAATTTATTCCCGCATCAGCTGTGCCAAGGCCTGGGGTCATCAAGCCGGAGATAACACCGTCTACGTGCTATTTTAGGGAACACGTAGATTGTGTATGAGGTCTTTAGTATATTTTCGTTTTTTGGAATGAAAATTCCCTTTATCCTAATGGATAAATAAACCAGGCGTAGGTGTAAAGTATGACCACATAGCGTATGCTCATATAAGTTAATTTGTCCAAGGGTCATAAGTTATGTTCCTATATATTTGTTTCCAATCGTGTTTTCAACTAAAGAATAAATTACGAAATTATCAGTTACGATTCTTATTGGTGGAGGTCAAACACATCCTTAGCAAAGTCGCTTAGCTTAGCTCTGGTGGATAGGCACCCTTAGCGTCAAACTACACTAGAAGGCAAGACGTCGCGTCGTGTAGCTAGGGAGAGAAAAGAAATATTTTTTGGAAAATCCGGCTTTTTTTAGAACCCGATTACGTCACAATATAAAGCATATTGTGACGTTACCCGATATTTTAGCTTTGCTTAGACATTCTAAAATCGTTTTTACTTTTATTCTAGCTTAAATAGTTTTTGAGTTGTAGTAATAATTATAAAACTTTTCGAATCGTATATATCTCGTAATATCTCAGAAGCGGTGGCTCGTACGAAAAAAAGTATTGAAACATTTTTTATAGATAATTTTATGATCTACAATCGAAAACGATTTAAGCTGGAATAAAGATAAAAACTGTTTTAGAATTTCTAAACAAAGCCCTATTTATGCCGTCCACATTTATATTTTAGCCGGATAACGCCACAATATGCTTTACCTATATTGTAACATAATCCGGCTCTAAAAAGCCGGATTTTCAAATAATATTTCTTTTCTTTCCCTAGCTACACGACGCGACGTCTTGTCGTCAAGTGTGCGCCATAACGCTTAGTCAATGCTATCCACTTAATAAAATGACGCAACTCGAATAACTTGCGCTATCTACATCCAAGCTTACTTACAAACACGTTGAGCTACTGAAAAGTAGCGTACTCTCAGTGTAGCTACCTAGATAAGTTTACACGATAGTGGATTTATGATAGCAAGATCCGGGAGCTACGTTCGATGTCTTCAGCGAAAACGGATCATCATAGAACAAGTAGGTACGCAGAATGGGGGAAATTGAGACTTTATCCAGCAGTGGAACATGGCTCATGGTGTCGATTGTCTCCTACTCAATTAGTAATTTAAAGGTTCAAATTAGCATAAACACTTATGAATAACAATTCTAAAATAACGCGGTTACAGAATAGATATAAGTATGTAGTTGGTGTCAAGAAGCTGGCGTCGTAAACTGAGCAATAGCATTGTATTGCACTCGTGAATGTTGTATGTGCTAGGTAGTTTGCGTTCTCTTTCAACAACCAATGAACTGCCATCATTAGCATCGTCTAATGATGTCGGAAGGTAGAATAAAATTAAAGTTTCAGTTTCCTTAGTTAATTTTAGGGCTCATTCCGGTTTTCCCCTGCGTGAGTCCCCTGCGTAGGGGACTTCGGGAACTTTTGTCCATTAATCTCCTTAATAATTAATCTCCCCAGCGACTGTCGGCAGGGGAAATTGATACCTATAAATGCTTTACTGTTTTCAGTTCGGTTTTACACAAAAAAGCACGAGTGGGTGTCAGTGAACGACAATATCGGCACTGTCGGCATATCCAGTTTTGCTCAGGTATGTATACCAAAAAAGCGACAACACTCTTATATTTGTCAAGGTTTGAATATGATTATTTGTTAGAGTATAGGTACACAACTAGCGTACCTAATAGATAGGTATATGTATGATACCCTACGTTACACACAAAACTTAGGTAACCTACTTACCTATCAACTTTTCCACAACAGTAAAACAAATATAATCTTGTACGTATTATGTATTGGTGAACTTAAAACAAAAAAAAACCATTAAAACCCCTTAAATGAAAAGAAAACAAAAATAATACAGTGGATATAAAATTATAGTATTATTATAACAAAAATACATATTGCAGGACGCTTTAGGAGAAGTAGTGTTCGCACAGCTACCGGAAGTGGACGCGAAGCTAGCGGCTGGGGACGAGTGCGGCGCGCTCGAGAGTGTCAAAGCGGCAGGAGAGATCTACACACCGGTCTCAGGCACGGTAGGTACTCCAGGTATTGCAGCACTAGCTCCCACATGCTGAGATATAAGTTTGAGTAGACCCTAGGCACAAAAGCAAGCAAGTACTACATTGATAAAGAATTTAAAACCGTGAAAACCTGGAATCATTGAGTTTGTCACACTAATAATTTTTAACGCTACTTACATGCTACTTACATGTCAGTTGAATCACTTTGTTTTACTACACCTTTTGTACGAAATCGTGATTCCCGTGATAGTACCCTAATCTTGGCACCCCACCAATTGTTGGCACTTCTCTGATTTATCCTATTTACTAAGAAAAAGCGAGACCTCACATGTTGTTATATAAACAACAACTTAACATAATAATAAACATCGTGAGGTCTGGCTTTTTTTAGTAAATAGGATAAATCAGAAAAATGCCAACAATTGGTGGGGGTGCCAAGATTAGTTTGCCCTACTTACATTTTTTGTATTTTGCAGGTGATTGAAAAGAACAGCGCAGTAGAATCAACGCCATCGCTGATCAACAAGTCGTGCTACGAGCAAGGTTGGCTGTTCCGCGTGAAGCTAGCGAGTCCTGAGGAGTTGCAGATGCTCATGGACCAGGCCACTTACGACAAGTACCTTGAGGAGTCGCACTGACCCTCGTGGAAGGATTTTTTCTGAAGGATATACTTACTATTAAAACGCTCGAAGATATTTACACAATATTCTGCATATTGTTACCGATGTTGTCCCAGTTTATTTGTAAAATTACTTATAGTCGATGAGTACAAAACTGATTCAGAAAGAAAATAACAATAAATCATAAAATAAAATTTCCAAGTTTTGCGACGCGCGTAGCGATTGCGCGTAGCACGCCTAGCAGTCTCGTAGCAGCTAGAACTGCTCTCATATTGATCGATTTGAGAACAAGGATGGTATCCAACAACCCAAGTTTTATTGAGCGTTTCCTACACTTATTAGTAGATATTCAATCTCAAAAAATATCATCACCTTCATGAACAAATAATGTTGTAGCCCTAATTCTAGAACAATTCCTAATATAACGCTGCGCTGTGCAATTAAAGTTAATAATAAGATATCATGTTTTGTTCAATAAAATAATGTATTATTTAAGCACGGTTTTATTTCAAGTTTCTGGTATTGGACGTCTGTATTATCTAGATAGAATATCAAAACAAAGTAGAAACATAAACATTTCTAACTGAAATCGTTTCATATGATCAGAATTCTTTATTTTTACAAAATGCATTTTAAATAAGTAAGTATATAAATATAATACACAATGACTAAAACAAACAAGCTTGTGCTCACAATTTTGAATTTTTAGAATTTCATTGTTTTTAAGTTGACCTCAACAGAACAGTTCGCTAACTTAGACAACTCGTTAGCAGCCGCTGGTAATTCACTAGCGTTTTCTTTTTCAGATTTTAATAAATTGCCATAAAAAACCGTTGAGTCCTTTCCACGATTTTCCCACATCCGCCAGAGTTCCTTCCAGATGGCCGAAAATAGCTAGTAACTCTTCAGATTCTTTGCTTTGACAAATTACCAAAAAAAACTCAAACTGCATCCAGCATACTACGTAAGCGGTTTGTCTGGATCAATCTGCCGCCAGTATAACTATTACCTTGTGATATTGTTTGTTAGGATGCGATGCCTTGATTATAGGTGCGTAGGTAGGTACTACTTGAGTGCGGCGGCACCCGATATGATCTCGATGAGCTCACGCGTGATGACGGCCTGCCGCGTGCGGTTGAACAGCAGAGTCAGCTTGCGAATCATCTCGGCCGCGTTCTTCGTCGCGTTATCCATGGCCGCCATGCGTGCTGACTGCTCTGATGCTGCGCCCTCCTGCGCAAAGTCGAAAGGCTATGTAAGTAAGTACTAGACTGTATTCACCTTTAGCGTATCACCACTATTTCGTAGGGCGGATCATAGCGACTTACATTTACAGCGCTTAGAAACAAGGTCTTAGTTTCATGAGGTAAAACTTTTGCACCGACAATTAAGTAGGTGGCAAAAATAAGTACAGTGGTATTACTTCCCCGGGCGAGCTCTTTCGCAAGATCTTTACTTACTGCTAATAAAAGTTTAAAGATGGTCTTACGTAAATGAACAAGCAAGCTACGCTGCTCATAGCGTATGCCAAGGCGTTAGTTACATTATAATATAATTGGTATTAGGTACTCTATGTACCTTCAGCGCATAGTAAAGCAGCGCCGCTAGCGTCCACTCAGCGTAGCACTCCAACTGGTCGGCATCCACGTCGTCGAATGCATTCATGTTGGGCGCAGTCTGCCGGATAACCATAAATGTTTTCTAATAAGCAAAACTGGACACAGTACTTACAGTTTAATATAATATGATATTTAAGTACCTACGTAGGTTATACGTTTAGGAGAGTTTGAGTCACTAGTTGCCGCTTGTTTTTTCAACGTCACTAATCTCAATTGAGATTTCACACAGCTATTTGAATGCATCGACATGAAAACGTAGTTCTCTACCTATGTGTCCACTTTCGCTGAGGTTAAAAGCACAGGAAATAATAACCGAGTTACCTCGATCCGAAACTTGTTGAAGAAAGGCATGATAGTCATCTCGTACTTGACTGCACTGAAGTACTTGTTGTAGTAGATCTCGCCGATGTCGTATGCGTAGCCCGAGTCAGCGATAGCGGCCGCCATCATCGACGCGTCTGCGAACACCGGCGCTATGCGCCCGATCTGTGTGATGTTATTCCTCAATGATAGTTACTTGTATTTATTTTTTGGAAAACCTACAGCTCGGATTTTCTTGGTCTATACTGACTACTGCTCTTGGTTACTACCTCAAATAATCCTTGCTTTCATCTCAACTAAGCCTCGAAAACGACCTTTGGTAGTAATTTTGATAACCAAAGCACAATTGTTAGGTCAAGTGGGGGCAAGATTTATAAGTGAATAATACTAACATCCTTGACGCTGACCAGCATGCTGGCGGCGTACGCGCGACGCAGCATTGTGCGCGACTTGTCTCCGATGCAGACCAGCTTGTGCGTGGGGCCTTCCGCCTGGCGCGCTGCCATCTCGCGTCTGATGCGACGGGCCACGCCACTGTGCACGCCGCCGCACAGGCCTGCAGCTCACCATATTTGACTTAGGAAAAGGCAGCTAGCTGCTTTCTGATGCGTTGCATTGCAGGGGTATCCTTGCAAAACAATGTATCAGCTCGTATGCAACGAGCATTGCAACGCAACGCTACCGCATATATTTTCTAAGTAGTGAAGATTAGGTACAGATTGTGTGATTTTTTGGCACGTCAGCTATCATTAATCACATAATGATTGAAACAGGGTTCACTTAGCCCACAAAATTGGCTTATCACTACGCATAAATATGTAACTATATAATTTAGCACGCAATTAAAAGTTCGATTTGCGCAGTGACCTTCAGGAACTAAGTAGGGTCTTACTGAATGATGAAGAATCACCGTAGATTGCGACATGCAGGAAAACCAACATTACTAGTAATAATATTATTTTACTTACCTACCTATCGAGTACCGCAGCAAAAAAACCCATAAACTAGTAAGTAGAGCCCCGAAATGAGATCTCCGAAAACTAACAGTTAATTTTACAAAAATTAAACCATGGAAAGCTCTTCAGATCCTCTTCATCGTTCATAACTAGTGACCATCAGACCTTGTTTGGAGTAAGGACTGATTTTTTTTAATGTTAAGTATGACTGAAATTCCTCAAAACTGGGTTAAAACCCATCTGATGATAATCTTCATCACTTGGAAACGGCTGAACCAATTTTCACCAAATATGGCTTGGTTCTGCATAATGCAAAAAATCTATATCTTGGCACAATGGCCATGTTCGAAAAAACTATAAGTACTTTGTGTATGTACATTTTAAATAAACATAACAGTAAAAGTTTTAGATAAGTAAGTTATCAAAACATTATGTTTAATATTTACAATTGTAGTTTAGCATATTCATGTAAACACAGTTAGCTCACTGATCACGTTTGATTTGAAAAATACCCAAACTTAATAACAAAACGTAATAAAAATAAAATGTGTCGCTGTTTTGTAAAAGCTACTGCACTGTTTTCAAAACAAAATCTTCAAAACATTACAAATATCTAAATGTAATTCAATAATTATGTTTTTTTCTATCATTATTATTTAATACTTATTAGCTAAGCGTTCTTTAAAGGATAATACTCGTACTTATTGGTAATGATTGGCTCAGCAGTTAGCGCTCTCGAGACCACGACTTGAGATAGCCTGCGATTATAGCCCAACTGTTTTAGCGCATGTCATGCTCGACAAATATCGCGCACGTGTGTGTTTGTTGCTCTAATTTTACGACATTAATTGTATATTACTTCCATCTTATAATTATAACAGATTAAAATTAAAAAGCATATAAACCCAGGATTGGTGGTGGCGGCCATAGAAAAGGAAGTTAAAATTTTTAAGAAATGAACCTGTTGTCATTATCATGATGAAGCTGTCATTATCAGCATCTGCATCTGTGAACCAGACGAGATCGCATGTGTGCGGGACATTCAAACTTCACCTCTATCTGAAGTCATGGCGATGTAGAGCCTTTTCACTTTCTTCTCTGCCTCCTTATCTTCGGATTTCTCTGCGGCTGGCTCAGGCGTGGCCGGTGGAGGACCCTTGTCATCCTTCTTGGGGTCCACGTCTACTGCGCCCTTCACCAGGTGCGAGGACTCGTAGAACTTGCGGGGGCCATAGCCAAACGGGCGAGCCGCTTGCAGCTCGCGCTCAGCCTTCGTGAATCTACGGTATCAAATGAGGAATAAGAAGCCATAAAATGTCCTTCAGGAGCATCAGGTCTAAGTAATTAACACCAAAAAAACATGGGTTTTACGTAGCATCGAAAGGCCTAATAGCCTCACAAATAGACATTTTGTTTACGAAATAGGTAAAATGCTTCACTTGCTGGCGGAGACCATCTTCATAGTTTTGGTAATTTTCTGAATGTTCTTGATGGACTTCAAACGAATTTGCACTTGTTTTAACTGCACCATTCTTGTATGTTACATAAAAGTGGTGTAAAAGTTATGTTTATACAATATTTGTAAATATTTTGCAGAGACAAGTAGCTAATTAAGTTACTTTCTTGCATTTGTTGGTATTTTTTTATAACAAAATGTCAAAATATAACGTAACGTGATGTCACTGGCTAGGTTGTTTGTCTTTGTCATTGATGATTGAGTATTAGTGGTCTGTGGTCAGTGGTTATGACTCCTTACGGGATCGCTATGGAAAAGCATCATCCTCGGGATTTCCTGAATTTTGTTGGTGTTGGGGCCGTATGTTGATTTACCTACTGCTCAAACTCTGATCCGGACTCAAGCATAAGTTTTATTAAATCTCTACTCAAATGTATGTTTGAGTAACGATTCCCGTATGCCGATACAGTTACTATCTGAACAAAATAACTACTACGTTTCATCTATACCTACAAGAGGACATATTTGATATAGGTTGTCTTTCCAGGTTATAGATTAGGTAACCTACCTAATTCATAATTGTAAGACCTAGCTTTAAATGGTTAGAGCTACATGCAAGCGCTGTTTTTAGTATTGCTATGCGAAAACTGGTTTTAATTGCTTAGCAAAAGAATAATTACCTAGTGGATTTTCCTGTAATTTTACAATAGAGCTGACGTTACATTATAAAACATAAGTGTATGTACCTTTCCTGTACAATTAATTTGTTGCGTTCGTGTAATGAGGGTGTGTTCTGCGCTCCGCTTCAGTGACACAGTGTTAGAAGATTCAAACTGACGTGAAGGTGAACTCTGCAGCTATTACGAGAAGCGCACAAATTATCTAATCTGATTATTTGCAAAAACACCTGACTTCGATTCATTTTATCGAGAAGAGTGTCACATCACAGCGGAAAAGAAAAGTGAATCTTGACGTAATAATACAAGAGCCAGTGAACGCCAGACCTTCGTTATTTTATAAAGGCTGAAAGTTTGTCAGTGCATGCTCCCATCACAGGTAAGAACCGATGGACCATCGAGAAGTTTGGCTCATTGTGGGCTTGGCAGGCAAGCGGTACTAAAGGTGTGGAAAATACCACCTTACTTCCGTCATTTTATAAGGGTATTCCCTTCAAAATATGATAAAAAATCACGTCATTCATTGCCAGACACTTATCATCGTAACAACACCTCACAGAATAACATATTATATAAAAATGAGCTTTTATACGTTATAGTATAAAATCTCATTTTTATATATGACATTTGGGCAATAATTAGATGATGTTTTCTCATCAGCCAGACAGTTTTGACCGTTCCAACCACTTGCCAGACAAGCATTTAGGGTAGCTGAAGGTGCGTTGTTCTCCCACTTGCGCTCATATTTTGAAAAACTTTTCCGTGAATCTATTTGAAGGATGAAGGTGACTATGGATGAAATCTGAGAACCTCCCTTTTACCCCTCTTATTTAGTTTTTTTGCTTGTATTTTTTTGTGGATTTTAGGGGGTTGTTATTTGAACGAATGTTGCTCAAAATGTAATTTTGCATCCGAATCCATAAAAAAATATACCATTTCATACAAAAAAAAATTCATACCAAACGGTCAAAGGTGAGTTGCCATTTCTTAGCGTTTTTGACTGAATCGACGGGTTTTGACTTTCGAGATATTACGACCAATTATAACAAAAAAAAATACCTATCCTTGTTTATTTTGGAAAATCAATGTCGATTACGTTTAGAACTTTAAGTACAGAAAAACAAGAACAAGAACAATTCTACCCTCAAGGGTGTAAATAATAGTAATAACAATTGAGGGATGAAAGTTTGTATGGAAATATGTAAGGTTGATGTGATTTTTTTATAAGACAAAGAGACAAAATATTATAGCTATTCAATAATTTAAGATGCTACCCAAAGACACTATTTCACGCGGACGAAGTCGCGGGCACAGCTAGTTGGTAATACAAGATATACACAAGATATCCTTTCGAAACAAAAAGGACTCGAAAAATAGTTTAATTTAGGTACTATAGTTTCAAAGAAAGCTGATAAAAATTTATATAAAACGAGTTTTATTTTAAATCTCTAAATTCTATAGTTTAGAAACAATTGAAATTTTAAAAGCGTAGTACTTATTTTTGCAGCCCAGTGTATTATTATATTCCATGATTTCAACAGGATGTTGCAGTTAGTTATAAATCGTGTAAGTACCTGTTTCCGCGCTGATTCCAAATTTATCAAGACTAGCTACGAAACCCTTATTTTGCCAAAACACAGAGGCGGACAGGATAGGATAAATATAGGAACTCACGGTTTTCGATCGATCAGGTATCCAATCCAGCTGCAGCTGTCCACGTGCGAGATCCAAGAGGAGGAAGGACCTCAATATTCCACAATCAGAGAAAGCACAAAAATTCACAAAACCACCAATTTCTTTTCTTCCGTAATAATTGCGCACTCGCATCACATTAGCGTCCATTTGCATACTGGCTCGTCGGAGACATCCGAGAGCCCTCGCGAATTCTTCGTGAGTTTTTTAAGGGTAGGACAGAGATAAAAATTGGATATGTGCATTAGAGCAAAAGGGATAGGTACTCTGTGTTTTGGCGTAACCATCCCCCCGGGTTTGACAGGATAAAATCCTTCAAAATAGTAAATAATTATGTACTAAATTATACGCATTTAATTCGCTTCATTAGAATATCTACATTGGGTTCTACTCATTTTAATTGAGGTAGCTATATCTAACGAAAGTTACTACACCTAATTTACTATGTATTTCACGTACTACCTACCTAATTACTAGGTTATTTATTTTAAGTTATGAATTTACTTAACAATATTTTATTTTATTTTTATTAAACATTCGATATTTGATGTGGACTGTATGATTTTATGTAGTTACGAGTATTTATTGGCTAGGCAATTGAAAAACCTTCACCAAAGGTCTTTTGAAAACACCTGTTTTGGTGCGTACGTCTACGGTGCGCACAATGTTATCTTTTCCAGGATAAGTACGTTCAATGACCCCCAGAGGCCAGTCGAGACATGCGCTGTTATCAGATTTTAACAAAACAACAGTGCCTTCGCGAATGGGCTCAGAGTGGGTCAGCCATTTACTACGGACTTGTAAAGTATTAAGATATTCTACCTTCCACCTTTTCCAAAATGACTGCACCAAATGATCAATAACACGTTTGCGTTGGAGAAGAGTGCCATTGACATTAGATAAATCCTCAGAAGGCAGAGATTTCAGGGGAGTCATTACGAGAAAATGCGCAGGCGTCAATGCAAGTGGCTCGGCAGGGTCACTGCTCAACACAGAAAGAGGACGCGAATTCAATATTGCCTCAATTTGAGACAGAACCGTAGTCATTTCCTCGAACGTTAACAGCTGATTTCCTACTATCTTCTTGAGATGATTTTTAACACTTTTGACATTACTCTCCGACATCCCATTGAAGTGAGGACTCAAAGGCGGGTAGAATTTCATTTCAATTCGATTATCGCGCGTCACGTTAGCGAATTGGTCTTTATATTCCTCAGATTCTAACAACTGATACATGGCATCGAGATACGATTTCGCTCCGATGAAATTCGTGCCGTTGTCTGAATAAAGTACCGCCACGGGACCACGTCGCGATATAAACCTTTTTAACGCGTTCAAAAACGATTCCGTACTTAAGTCAGATGCTAATTCGAGATGGACGGCCTTAGTAACAAGACACACAAACAAACAT